>REGM01000025.1:1137252-1209349 GCA_004194415.1 Aurelia aurita | reverse complement strand
ATGAAATTGCTGACGTCAGCAAATATTGACTGTGGTCATCAAAAATTGTCAAATTTTGCATGTTTCAACAAAATTAGCCAGAAAATTATTGTTTCTTATCTGAAATGCAAAATTTCGTCCTGATTTTGAAGAAGGATGCCTTTGAACCTTAACGCCAAAAATATAGCGGAATTTGATAATTTTTTGGCAATTTTTGGTGACAGCCAATTTGAGCTTTTTCGCGAAAATTTAGAAGAATCGCATAATTAGCCAAATTTTGCCCATTTTGCAATACATCCTAAATTTTGGCACTAAAATGACAATTTGGAGTGTTGTTACACCCAGCAATCAGAGAATTAATTTCTCTTTGATCATTTGGGCAGGAACAGTGAACATGTATGCGAAGGAGAAATGCAAGCAAACACTTTGGTGAAAATAATCAATGTCAAACAGTAGGATAAACCATATTGCGCAAGTAAACATTATATTATGTGAATAAATTGAATTAGAAACATACTTCCTTTCAATCAAAGACAATTTATCGAAAAAGAACCACACAGCTCTTCGAAAAAATAAAGATTACATAACAATCATAATTTTTCAAATTTCAAATTTTCAGACATCCCCTACAAAAATTTGGTCCCAACCCCCTCCTAATTAAGTTTTTATTTAAAAAAAATTTTCACTAGGTGTCTAAGACGTTTTTAGGAAAAGTCACAAAGTTTAAAGATGAAATATTTACTCAATTTGGAGTTATTAATAAAAAACCAACAGGGGGGGGCAAATTTGCCCCCCAACCAAAATAGGGTTAACCCTGAGTTTAGTACAAGCATGGGTCTTGCATTTTTGAAAATGTGTTGAAAGTTTCTAATCAGTGTTTTAATTACGAACAGCTTACCAATGGATTAAATGTCAGCTGACCATCAAAGCAAGAATCATACCGGGTGCCCCAAAAAAAGTTCCGACGTTTGACTAAATGCAGAGAAAAAAATTCTGAATTTGGCCATTTCTATTTATTCTAGTTACATGCTAGGCATTTCAACTTACAGTTTGGCGCATCGTGTGAAGAAATTAGTTATCTGAAAATGGAGTTATGAGCTATAACATTTCATGTTCATGTTGAAGGCCAAAGCAGAGAGTTTTGTACGCCTTCCTGCATCATCGCGGTGAAGGGGGACTCCCCGGATGAGCAACGCTAAAATTGGGTCGAAAATTCGTTTACCTCAACGACGAGCAAGAGTTCTGCTCATTGAGCATATTCAAAGCAAGATGTGGAGAATCGAATCTAATAGGTCTCAGGGGAACAAATACCAATTTTATACTTTGCCAGAAAGCCAGTGTAAGGTCCATTCTTATTGTCATATTTCTGACGGCGAGAGCAAACAAATTGCTTGACCACATGAAGACTAGGCTGAATGTGTTTCTAATGAAGAAACACGGGAAAGTGTACTATTGCGTAATTTTTACTTTAAATAAATCGTCTCTACAAATGAAATTTCCCAGTTGGCATAATACAATAGTAGCAGCAGCAAACAGTTTTGATTCAATTCTCCAGACCTTACTTTGAATTTGCTTAGTGAACAGAACTCTTGCTGGTCGTCAAGATAAACAAAATTTCAACTCAATTTTAGTGCTGGTCATCCGGGGAGTGCCCCTTCACCGCGATGATGCAGGAAGGCGTACAAAACTCTCTGGTTTGGCCTTCAACATGAACATGAAATGTTATAGCTCACAACTCCATTTTCAGATAACTAATTTCTTCCCACGATATGCCAAACTGTAAGTTGAAATGCCTAGCATGTAACTAGAGTGAATAGAAATTGCCAGATTCCGAACGTTTTTCTCTGCATTTAGTCGAACGTTGAAACTTTTTTTGGGACACCCGGTATATGTTTTGAAGAGTGTAGTACTTTATGTAAATGATATTTTGATGTAAATTTCAATTAATATCGTGCAAATTTCTGCAAGACAACAAGTATGCCAACAACAAATGAGACAGTAGTTTAGTCTGCAATGTCAACCAAATGATACTGAAGGGTACCTAGTAATAAATTATGTTAAAAATCATCAAATAAACTGACATAAAAATTAAGGTTATCCTTGTTTATTGAACTGAATGTTGACACCTCAGCCAAGCACGATGCATCATGCACATTTGCTATGAAAAGTTAAGACCAAAAATTTAAGAAACAAAAAGTTAAGAAACAAAAAGTTAAGAAACAAAAAGTTAAGAAACAAAAAGTTAAGAAACAAAAAGTTAAGAAACAAAAAGTTAAGAAACAAAAAGTTAAGAAACAAAAAGTATATCGGGTGTACCATAATGATGTATCAGCGCTTGCCAGAATGTACTATCATGGCTTATGCATCGATTTCAATGCAGTACCAATAATTTTGTCGCAGAAAGCCTACCTTAGATGTAGAAATATCTTGCACTAAAGTCGGCTATACCACTCTACAGGTACGAATTATTTGCTTGGAAGCTGCTTTTGAACATCCTTCAAAGAAGACACAATTTTTTTCCAAATTAAGGAAACGTATTTCCAAAGTTTCAGCTTGAAAAAATGAAAGTGAGCATGATAATCCTCCAAGGAGCAAAACCTAATTACAAATATCGCAATTTTTAGGTTTTCTGGATACATTAAATTATTGCTTCCAAGTAAAATCGTCCAGAACACTGGAATGGTATAGCTGATTTTAATGAAGTAAATTACTACATACAAATTTCAGCCAGAACAGTCAGGCGGACAGGGTTCGATCCCAGGTAGAGCCCCACCATTTGAGCGTCATGACAAGGGCTCGCGGACTCGATTAGGTCTTCTCTACTTCTGCGATCCCAGCGCTTGGCGCTAAAAACCGCAACTTCACCTTCACCTTCACTTCATTTCTAACCCTAGATATAAGAACCTTTTCACCCTGATTTTCTGTTCAGGTTCTTATCAAAAGATTTTGGTTTACACAAAAAATAAAGAAAAACAAAATCGGTCATGAATTTTATCAATATAGTGATAGCATATTCCAATTTGAGCACAAGTATAGGTAACGAGTCTTAATGTCCTATATACTGTAGTTATATTGTGCATTAGTTATAAAGATGTAGCACAGCATTTACAGTTTATATCTATTTTTTATATCTAAGAACCTATACCCCATGTTAAGAACCTGCACCCTGATTTTGCAATACCCCCACATAAATAAGAACCGAAACAGGCTGATTTCAAAAATATAGGTTCTTATCTGCGGGTTTTTACTGTAATAGTGATATATTCTCACCGGTTTTCAGTTTCACTCTCTTCCTTTCAAATGGCTAAGATATGGAGAGTGCGAAGGAGGTTCGCTATTTGAAAGGTAGAGAGCTGGAAGCCGTCGCTGCGGGAGGAGTGGTGGGCAGCTATTGCTGTATCTCGCGAGTTGCTGAAGAAGAATGGCTAGGTCGCGCTTATTGTTTTTATATGCTATAAATTCCCTTTGGGAATATAGATTAGTTAGAAATATCCCAAGGGAGTAGCTCCTTTTCAATTTCAGAGATTTACATCCGGCGAAAATAATGGTGTCTNAGACACATCTATTTTGAAGCAGTCGACTTAATGGTTCATTCCATTGACCTCAAGTTTAGTCAGCCTGGCTTCAAAGCGTATGAGCAATTGGAGTCATTGCTTCAAGGTTTTGAAATCCGAAGATCATGCGGAGGAGTTAAGGTTTTTGGAGCAAAGTTACGATGGCGATGTCGATATGTTATCGCTTACTGCCCAGCTTCCCCTCTTCAGATTGTTGTTCGGAGAGAATGGAGCCGTATGCTTCGACGACATTCTGAAGAAGATTACAATTTCTAAGCCTGAAGAATTTCGTCTCACAGGCGAAGTGGCGATTGTTTGCAAGCTCTTGCATGTTAACCTGGCAACGAGTGCATCTGCTGAGAGGTCTTTCTCAATGGTTAGACGGCTCAAAACCTGGCTTCGCTCAAATATGAAGCAAGCAAGATTCAGTAACCTGGAGATATTGAACTTCCATAAAAAACGAGCGGACATGATGTCCCTCTTGGAAATTGCTCAAAATTTCGTAAAAAATGAAAAACGGCATTGCAACTTTGGAAAGTTTACTAGACTAGTTTCTATAATGCCTAATAATTGTCATATGTGTCTCTTTTCGTAGTAATTGAATTTTCTCTGAACCGAACTGTATATAAATATGGACGTAAAGAGAGAAGTATTTTCTTAAAAAGAGCGTTTTCCGACGATCTAAAGGGCGTGGTCTCAAAAAATTTTCCGGGGGCAAGCCCCCGGACCCCCATTTTATCTCGCTTCGCTCGCTCTTCAGCCCCCCCACTTGAAAACCGCTGCGCGGTCCCTGGTGGTATCTAGTAAATATACCGGGTGTGCCGAAATCCTCTTTGCCTATTTGACGGCAGGACAAAATATTAGTTATTGGATCTATTTTCAAAATTTTGGTTTCTCTACAGGCGAAAGGCTGATTTAGACATTTACATTTGATTTAGTTCATTTTTAGCCCATGTTTTTTATTACTCAGTTAATGACATATTTTAAAAATCAAATCCCTTCGAAAATAGCTAGAAAAGTGTAATTTGATCGGTGTCAAATATGCCAAAACGTTTTAGCGCATCCAGTACATGGGACCACAGAAATATATGCAGTTCTTGCCTAATCTTGCTTGGCTCTGTGCAGAAAGTTACAAATGAATGTGGAATGTCTTCCAGTTTCTATTGGTCAATTGACTGTTTTGACGAACAAAAGACAACCGTTTTAGAACTGAGAGGGTAGCTGCAAAAGATTCTTTATATCTAATTGAATTGATTATATAAAGGCTTTCTTATTACCACGTGTTTTCAAATAATCTGATGCAGCAGGGAAACATTTATTCAACCGCACTTTAGACTTACTTTACTGTTGTTATTCTAGGAAATCCTGAGTGCTATTTTCGTCTCATGCGATAATAAATAGGCAAAAGTGAACATAAGACTAAAACAGCAAACATACAAAGCAATTTTAAGCCTCTAAAGAATAGGTGGTTTCATATACAAAGCTGTTGATGTTCCTTTGCAGTAATAAGCTTATTAAAGTACAATGTGAAACATCGTGGAGCAAATTGTTGACCGTTAGTTTGATCTTGTTTTAGTGATATTTTGCAAATAAAATATAGCTGATAGTTTTATCACTATTATCATGATCACTAGTGTTTATATTTATCTTTTTCATACAGATAAAATAGCAGGCAAATGCTACCTTCTCTGTGGTTCAAAGTATGTCCTTAAAATTAGAAAACTTCCACGATTTCAAAAGCACATCTTGGTACAGATTAATGAAAAAACCAGCTCTGGGATACACTCTTCTAAAATAGCCGGCCTTTATTCTAATTAAATGGAAAGTGAAATCCTAATCAAGCATCAAAACACTTCAGAGAAAAACTTATCTGAAAAAGACAGTCTTGAGCATGAGCTCCCAAACACCCAGATTGATACAAACTCCATTTTTATAAATGTGAAGAGTTCTATTGTTATCACGAGCCACAATAGCACTTATCAGCCTTTAGACTTCGCTAAATTTTGATTGATGGAACAATTTAAGTATACCCGTACAATGACGTCAACCAACTTTTGTAAAGTTTGATCTAGTAACGAACAGAGCACGCGAATAATTCCCTTTCCTGAAGAATTCTTACATTTGAATGAAAATTCTTGTTCAACAAGTTCCAGTTTTTGATGACGTCAAACTACTTATGTGCCAATCTGCTTAATGGGACTACACTGCTCTTATCCTTACCTAATTCCTGAGCAACTCCTACATGAGACTGAATATAAGAATCTTCCATACGATCAAGATTATAACGACGTCTGACGTTTTTTGTGCCAATCAGGCTTTTTATGACGTCTGACAACTTTTGTGCCAATCTACTTAACGGATCATATACATTTCTTATCCTTAAATTATGATTTAGAGATTAAGTTTAATACCTGAATACTTCTAACTTCTGAACAACTCTTACACAAGAATGAAAATTCTTGCTCCATACGATAAAGATTATAATGATGTATAACGACTCTTGTGCCAATCAGCTCAACAAAGCTACACACTTCCTATCTTCAAATTTTGATTCATTGGGCAAGAATGGTATAGCATACTTCCCATTGTTGTAAAAGTCTTCCATATGAATGAAAATTCTTGTCCTATACATTCCAGTTTTGCGTGACGTGTGAAAATGTTTGTGTCGATCAGCTAAAATGAAGTTTACAGTTCTTATCCTCAAATTTTGGTTCATTGAAAAAATCTACTGGGTGGTCCAAAACGTTTTGATCCATTTAGGGAGCTACTGGTAAAAATCCAGTGGTTACTAAGACAATGATTTCACAAAAATACGCCCAAACGGCTAACTTAGATTTCGAGCTGACATGTTTCATCTAAGACAAACGCTATATTCCTGGCGCAAGTTTTCTCTACAAAAATTTGCCTGCTGCCATAAAAGTTCATGTAGTAGTTGTGACGCTCGCTCTTTCTTGTGGATCTGCATTTTGACCATTTTCATCTTTTAATATTCGTAAAAATTGTATTATAAGTTTCCAATAAAAGGGTGGAATGTGGAAGTATCTGTAAATAGTAGAACTTAAAATAGTGTACTGGCTGACCCAATAAGAAAAGTGAAAATTAAAAAATCACCAAAATTTGATTAAGTTACTTATCTGTGAATTATCTTTTTATATATTTGCTTCTATAGGGCCAATTTTTTATAGATCGTTGCAATTTTATTCTTTTGGGAGAGAGAAGACAAAAATTATGGCATGAAAAGCCATATTTTATAAGCAATAGTATCTTACAATATATCGTTGCAACATATCGTATTTTCAACAAAGAAGCTAAATCTTATTATCTGAAGGTTCGAGTCCTATATACAGTACTGTAAGAGTTTTGTCAAGGATAAAGAAACCATTAAATGGTAGTGAGGCATAATAATTCCATTGGATAATAATTTCTTGTGATTTTGGAGCATGTTTTAAACCAGGCAGCTTGTAAAAGTAAAAATTCCCACAAATTGAAAGCCATTTCAAAACTTTGGGGTATGTATCAAATCAATTTGGTCCTCGACACAAATGCACATAAAGAAATGTTCATGATCGGTGGTGCAATCAAATTTTGATGACTCGAAACAAGTTTCACTTTTCTTAGGTCAACCGGCAGAAAAAGCAATCCATGAAAAAGAACCACCATTGTTAAAAGAAAAGTGACAGTTACACTTTCGCAATTTAAAAATGGATTTTAACGTAAGCAGGCCATCTTTAGAAGAGAAAGGAGATTGGAAATAACGGCAATTAATTTAGGCTCATCTGAAAGATTAAAAAAACAGGCCAATTATGTTTCTTATTCTTCCACATCTTAACATTGCTAACATTATTAATACTTGAATGATATCTCAAGATCCAAGTTAGGCCTTCGGACGTACTTGTGTGAAATTTGTATGGCTTGGTAAGGAATGAACGTTGCCCAATAGCCGCCAAAAGAAGACACAGCTTTGTGGACCACCAGGTAGGAAAGCTTATTTCTCATTCTTGAATAATTATTCAGCTTGAAAGCAAGCCCTTTTACATCGGATAGATTTCGATGACCTCTGAAAATGTTTGCACCAAACAGCTTAACTAGGCTACTAACTGCTTGTTTAAAATTCTCAACTTTTTGATTGTATCCAATTAGTATCCAATACGTTTAGTGCCAGTATATCCAAGATTCGGGAATAACTATACCCCAGGAATAAAATTATTGGGTCAACTGACAATTAGCGCAAACTGTCTTACATAAACTAATTATGCTTAGCACCAAGATATGTTCCATTCATGAATAATGGCTCATTGTGAAAGAGAGCAGTTTTCTACAAACAAAATACTTATTGATGACGCCTGAAAACGTCGATGAAATCTTCTTATGAAGCTAACCCAATGATTCTCTTCCGTTTTCCAAAATTTGATATATCGTTTAAGTTTATCGCTATCATATCTTCAATGTATAAATTAATTCTTTCTCGTGAATAAAATTCCTTGCTACACAAAATCAAGTTTTTGATGACGTCTGACGAATTTGCTGCCAACCAACTTTGTGAAGTTACTTGCTATCCATTTTCTTACATGACATTTTTGCGAAGCTTACATGAGTCTATTAGTCTCGATGAATTCCATTTGGAAAATATTTTCCTTATGCTTATGAAAGGTAATTCTTTCAAAATAGAGATAATATAACGTAGAAAATGCCTGCTCCTCATCAGTGGATTTAGTCGGTGAACAGGCCAGCCTTGGATGCTCTAACGCTTACAGCTAATCCCGTCAGTTGAGGCACAAAAATTGTTGTTTTTTGTATCAAATTGTAAACTTTCTTCTAGGAGAGGAGCTTTTCTTATCTCTTAAGGGTGTTGGATTTCTTCCCAATGATTAGTCCGTTCTTTGTCAAAGCCCCTTAACGTGAAGATCTCGTCTCGCAAAAATTGTTACATACCGGGTTTAGACTCCGACGTTTGACTAAATGCAGAGAAAAAAGTACTCAATCTGGCAATTTCTATTTATTCTAGTTAGATGCTAGGCATTTCAACTTACAGTTTGGCATATCGTGTGAAGAAATTAGATATCTGAAAATGGAGTTATGAACTATAACATTTCATGTTCATGTTGAAGGCCAAACCAGGGGGTCTTGTACGACTTCCTGCATCATCGCGGTGGAGGGGGAATCCCCAGATGAGCAACCCTGAAATTGGGTCGAAAATTCGTTTACCTTCACGACGAGCAAGAGTTCAGCTCACTGAGCATATTCATAGTAAGATCTAATCTGAAGAACCGAATCTAATAGGTCTCAGGGGAACACATACCAATTTTGTAAGGTCGATTCCTATTGTCATATTTCTGACGGCGAGAGTACACAAATTGCTTGACCGCTTAGAAACTAGGCTGAATGCGTCTCTAATGGAGAAACACGGGAAAGTGCACTATCTCTACAAATGAAATTCCCAGTTGGCATAATACAATAAATAGCAGCAGCAAACAGTTTTGATTCAATTCTTCAGACTTTACTTTGAAAATGCTCTGTGAACAGAACTCTTGCTGGTCGCCAAGATAAACGAATTTTCGACCCAATTTTAGTGCTGCTCATTCGGGGAGTCCCCCTTCACCGCCACAATGCAGGAAGGCGTACAAACGTCTCTGGTTTGGCCTTCAACGTGAATATGAAATGTTATCACTCATAACTCCATTTTTAGATATCTAATTCCTTCCCACGATATGCCAAACTGTAAGTTGAAATGCCTAGCAAGTAACTAGAATATATAGAAATTGCCAGGTTCAGTAATTTTTTCTCTGTGTTTAGTCAAACGTCGCAACTTTTTTTTGGGACACCCGGTAGAAAAATCACCACACTTTTGTTATCAATCTTCAATATCTATTTCCCTTTTTTATAACAAGGATCAAATTATGCTTAGCAATCAAGCCAGCTTAATTCTCGCGAAAGTCCATGTAAAAATGCCTTGAAAAATTTGTTCTGTGCCATGTTATTCGAGAGGCATTGCAGTTCCTGCCTGCAAGCACTGATTTTCAAGTTTTACATACGTATTCTAGCGTTAAACGAGTCACCAATATACTTCTTCACATTAGAACAGTCTAGCAATTGTCAAAAACTCAATCTAAGAATTTTCACGTGATTTCTCCGCATTAGTTTAAATCTAGCAATGTGATAAAATATGTAATCAAAACAATTTCACTGGTTTTAAGCTTTGTATATTGTCTATTCCTAAAAAAATAAGTCCTATACATTTTTTCGCCTTTCCCGCATTACTAGAAAAAATAAATTTTGGAAGAGCTTACCTAATTAAATGTCAGCAAGGCTTTTAACTTGTAACGAACTTTTACGGACACCCAGTAGTAGATCTACAAAAAGAGCATCTTTAGTTATAATGAAGATTTAAATAACTACCGAGTGTTCCAAAAAAAGTACTCCCGTTTAAAAAATCACAAAAGCTTGATTATCAAACATGTCATAAAATTTTCTTCTTGATCTCTTTTTTCAATGATCCAACTATGTTTAACGAAGACAAAATGTTTGTTTTCCTTACTTAAAGAGGATAAAATGACAGATTGAAAAAACTTTATTCTGAGCTATACTCTTTAAACAGCATAGTAAACCTTGCCTAAGAGCCATTATTTTAAGATTTTTTATTATACTTCAAGTCTATTATGATAGTTTGTGTTTTTTTCTGAAATTTATGACTAAACTAGAAGCTCAATATACAAACAGAAATTAATCTGGTAATCATCAGTGATTTTTGTAGTATGCTTCAAAACCAGGCAGCCCTGGAAAGAGCTAAATTTTCTAATTTTAAAACCAATCACAAGATCAGCTATACCTGGGAATAATTTGGTCTTTGATATACTTGCCAAAGAAAAAATAAAGTTGAAGATCGGCCATGTAATCTAAGTTTGTGATTATTCAAACAGGAGTAAATTTTTTTGACAGCCGATAGATTTAACTTTTTCTTGAAAATCTGAAGATGTAGGGAGTTCCTAAAGTTTACCCAATTAATCTAATCTCTATTCAACAAGAAAATACGAAAACATTCATCAAACCCGTTCTGGAGGCAGGGCAAATTATGTAACATTAACAATGCTCTTGAAGGATCTAAAAATAATAGGACCTCGGCCAGACATTTCATAATTCGTAAAGAAAACTTTAAGTCAGTTGTAAAAGAATGTATTCAGTGTACACAATCTTTCCTTATTCCAAAGTACTAAGCTAGTAAGGAACTGAAATGAAGGCTTCTTAAAGTTAAATCGGACAAAGTTGTCCCATATCCTTGTCCCGTGCACCATTTCTCAAGGTTTCAACGTCCACTACCAGGTGAGTAAAGAAAAAACTTGCACTATTCGGAAAATTACAAAAATTTGATTATGTTGCCGATCTTTTACCGGTACCAGACCCACATATAACCCAAGGGAAAATATTTCCTTCAGGGTGGGGCTGGTACCCAGGGTACCGATTTTTAAAACTTTCTTTTTGTATATTCGCGTCAAGGAGCCAATAAACTTATTAGGTGATCGTTATTTTTTCCTCCAGGAGAGAGACAATTATATTACTGCACAAACAAATTTATTTTAAGCAATTGTTTTGACAAACATGTCATTTTAGCCAGAGATCTTTAATTTGCGATTTCATATGAAACGTCGAGTCCTACACGACAGAAGAGCTTCATCAAGGACATTAAAGAAACCAATTCAAGTGGTAGTACGGAATTAAAATTCTATTTATAATCATTCCTTATGATTTTGGAGTATATTTCAAAAGCAGGTGGCTTCTAAAAGCACAAATTCTCACAAATTCAAAGCCTTTTCAAGACTTTGCAATACGTTCAAAACTGATCTGGCCCTTGACACAAATGCTCATAAAAAATTTTCATGAATAGTTACATAATCAAATTTTGATGATTTTTCAAAAGAAGTAAGTTTTTTTAACTCACCAGGTAATTCTAAAGAATTACGATATGATGACTATTTTTATGATGGCTCTCTGTCTTACAGTCAGCAAATCTAAAATCCATCAACTGACAATAATTGCTTCTTATTGCCTTTAAATATATTCTTTTGCGAAAAATGAAGCATATTCTTGTCGCAGTGAAAATTATGTAATATTACGAAAGATAAAAAAGTTAATAGGTTTAAAAGGTCTAAAAGTAGAGGCTCCCGGCCACACAGTTTATAAAGAAAATTTCAAGGCAGTTGTAAAAGGATCTATTCAGAGTACGCAATCTTTCCTTATTCCCGCATACAAAGCTACTAAGGAACTGAAACGAAGGCTTATAAAAGTTAAATCCCTATGTGTGGACAAATTTATGTTGAATAGGAAGCCCCTTGCCATGTCCTATTTAGCAGTATAACGTTCAGCCAATTTAAAATCGATCAGCTTAAAGACAGCTCTCCATCCTTTTTCAAATTCCACTGTAGTGAACAAGCATGGAGACAAATCCGCCGACACACTCGCTGTAAATTGCGAATAAGATCGGATAAACCCGTCACAATTTGTGCACGCCAAGTCACAAATATTTGTTGGGCGTGTATAAACGTATAAACCAATAGTGAAGGCAGGTTCATCTGTTCCGACTTTCTCCTATACCAGCCTCACATACGGCCCGTATTAACTCAATGCGCCTATAATGCGTTTCCGGTCGGTCCAATAACATAAGACATTGCATAGAATTATTAAGATGTTATACACGAGTATCATTGAAAAATTCTTTTTCCCGCACCGTCATCCCAGGATCATGGTCGATTGTAGAAGTGTCAGTGGATGCATGAACAAAAGAGAGATTGATGGTTCTTCAAATTGGCATAAGCTCATCTTTGAGTGGGCAATAAGTGCGAAATAGCCGCCATTTTTATTTCCAGACATCGATTCTTGAACAGTTGCCTCGATAACAATTGACGTGATCAATCAAGATTGCCGCGTGTTTTGTCAGAGTTACTCGGGTCGTCGCTCATTGAAATCCCTCGAAAAAGTCTTATTGTACGTCAAAGGCCCAATCGACTTGCTCCTCGCAGATATAAGGCTAGAAGCTGGAAAGACGCACAAGTTAGTACGAATGTGGCTGCCACTCATATTCTTTCAGACTTTGAAGAAACTTTGAAGAAGAAAATATGTTTTTGATCAAAGCGTGGTTTCATACTCTTTTGGTTGGGAGCTTTGTCTCTTTAACTCAAACATATTGGTGGTATGTAATTTCATTTTCGGTCTTAGCCCTTTTTGCGTTCATTCCGTTGCTCCTTTATAGTCTTGTCGTAAACTTAACATCTTAAAAGTCACAAACAAATTTCAGCATAGCAATTAATATCAAGGCATATTGCGTTTTTGTGTGTAATTGGTTTTAAGGTAATTTCATTTGCGAACCAGAGAGATATTTGCGAAGAATCTAGTGTTGTGTTTTCCTCACCGTTCCATAGCGATCAGAGTTTAATTACGACAAAAATATACAATCAAATGAAGAAAGTAATAAAACGCATAGAATTCCTGTTTTTAGGCATTTGAACCTGATTGAAAGACTGTGGGATTGCTGATTTAATTCTTTGGTTTTGCGAGATGTAAACAGCCATAATTAGAATCTTTGGGCACGGGTTGAAGTTTCTAAGATGGCGAATTCTAACAAGGCCTTTGCTGTTTTCAAAGCTAGTTTCTGAAGATTTTTTAATGAGTAGAGCCTTTGCTTCTGGAAACCTATGTGGCAGGGACACATTTTAGTTAATAGAAATTGACATAAAATCCTACGAAAGACTGTGGGCAATGCATTTTGTTCCGTTAATTATGCCCTAATTGGGCCCCTGCAGGCATAATCTGCTTACAGTGCACACTCAATTTTAGCGCCGTGTATATCGGTAGTACAATGTTCTGTAATGGGGAAGGCGAGAGGCCTAACCGATCCTAAAGAAATTAAAACCAATTGCTGTAAATACTACGGGCTGGTGAAATAGTATTTCATCAAAGTAGAGGGCCTAAGCAAGTGCGAGATTAATTCAGGCTTAAAAATTCAAGTACGCTCTCGACTGAATACTCTTGAAAACAAGGCACACGAAAACTAAATGTCTAGATGGCCTAAAAAGGCACACAAGATCTAAGCAACTGTTTAAAAGTCGTGCTCCAAATTCTATTTGATTTAAAACCTGAGTCATTCTGAATCTGGTGTTTTTAGCTACCAAGGCGGCAACCCATGTTATGTTGTTATGATGCGACTCCATTTTGATTGGAAAGGTCGGATCAGTCAAACGATTTTCGAAAAAGGAGTTAGAGTTGCGAAAGACCTACAAATTACAGGCTGCCGCAGAATAGATGGTTTAACTCTAAACTTGTAAAAAACAGCGAACATTAAAAGTGAACATAGATGCTAACCAAGGGAATTCTTTTCGGTAGTTTTTAATACGCTACGGGTATTTATAAGGCCAGACTTAAAACGATAAGCTTATAACGTGGTCAAATACATTCGGACATACTTTTCCATTGCTGTATTCAACTTAACATTACAAGCTATTTCCTAAAGCTGTATATGCCAGTTGGATTTGGAGCACTATTTTGAGCATGGAAGGCTAATTTGTGGATAATTCTCATTTAATGCCGGTAGAACCTGTCAACGAACATGCAAAGCCTCTTCAGCAAAGATTTATGCAGATCTTGTGGATGGTAAGGGCAAAAACTTGTACTGTCATCGTTTTGTCTTAATATAACACTAGAAAATTGGATAATGTACCTAGAGTTATGAATAAGCTAGATATAAAGTCTATATTGCACTGTAAACCTATGGAACAAAATCAGTCTCGTCCATATACTGAAAAAACCATGGAAAGGTTTTCAATGCCTCAGGGCATCGATGTTAAAACTATCAATACTGTAAAAACAAGCTCCTACGTCAACAAATAAAGCGGTAGATAGTTACACACAAATTTTACAAGGATACTGCAATTTCTGATGTAGATATCAATAAGATAACCAAACTCACCCTATTGATAATGACTTTTTAATCCTTTGCAAAAATGGTGGGCGGGAGATGTCATTTTCCAAATTACCCCTTCTATTACATTCACAGCAATCACTTTCAAAGTAGAAAAAATAGACGCACTGGCAATTCCAAAATATGACAACATTCATAAAGTGCTAAGGGCCTCAGCTGGGTTACTATAACGCAATAATTTATGTCATCAAGTATCTCTTAGTCTAAGTATGAACAAAGATTTGGTACAGCAATTTGCTTTCATTATTTACTATAAAAAATTGAATATAACTTTGACCTTGATCTAAAAATCGAACAGCAACGTTTGTTCTGTATAAAATCAAAGATTCCCTCTGAGTTTTAGCAGACTACATACATGTAGCTCCAGAATATGCTTTGAAAAACTTTTCCTACTCAAAGTTATATGAAATGATTGACAAAGGTAGTTTTAACGCAACGATTACCTCGCCACGTAGCATTAAAAATAAATGAAGAATTCAGAGAACTATGGGAAGATCAAAAGTGCAGTTGATGCAGGCTAAAAACTTATCCTGAATAAGGCAGTGTCTTTCACATGGTGGTCTTCCTCTATTAGTTCTGTAAAAATCGTGTCTACGTGTCTACGAGTGCCATTGACTTTCTCTTTTTTGTTTTTTTCATTCATCACTTTATTTTAAATAGGCTGGAAAGATTTCTAGCTATATTACAGCTAATTTAGGCCTACTGTGCATGCCGCATCTAGGCATGGGACCCCTACTTTAACGTCCCTTCCGAAGGACGGAACGTTCCTTATGGGACTAAAGTCTGTCTCAAATTAGATGTCACGTGAAAATGTCAGCGAATAAGAACAATTGAAGTGTTTTGCATCATTAATTTTGCGTTATCGCAAATCTCACATGACATCTAATTTGAGACAGAATTTAGTAACATTTAGTCCTGCTCTACAGTAGTTGCTGCAAAAAAACCTTTTGCTTCCGGGTGTGTCAGAAAAATATCAGCACTTTTAACTTCCAAACTACTCCTAAGATTCCTATGAACTGAAACAATTTGTGTAACCAAAACGTCAACTTACAAAATTTAATTTGTCAATATCGGTCGTATGTTCTCAAACAGGCCTAAAATCCTTGATCAAAATTGCTAGCAATCCAGCTTATTGATAATAGAAAATATACGAAAAAAGGCTTAATGACCGTCTCAAGTGTACACAATTATGCAGCAGCCTCTTCACGGCCCCAATAAAATGTTTGAGCAATACGATTATAATGATAGAGTTCAATTTTGATAGCTGTTGGGTAAGATTGTTGGCAAATTTGTTTAAGGATTTGCGGCCTGTTTTAGATAATTTTGATATCAAACATCTTCATATCAAACATCTTCATAAAACTGCTCGTAACTTGAGAACGATGCGACCGATTTGCCAAACTAAATTTTTATATCTAAGTGGACATGTTAGCTACACAAATATTATCAGATATCAGTTATCAATTATCAGTTATGTTATCAGTCATAATATCAGAATCTCGTAGATGCTTTGAAAGCTACAGGCTTTCAAACGTCTAACTATTTTTCTGACTCACTCAGTATAAAAATCTGGTATCTTTCGTTACTAACGAGGAGTACTTTTTCGAAGCTTTAACATGGTTTTTATGTCTTTCTCCTTAAATTGCAACACCAAAATGCATTATTCCTCCACTCTTACAGAAAATATGTCACATAGGAGTTCAGTAATTCTGCAAAGCTTGTAAAATGCAAAGACGGAATTATTTTTATCAACCCAGAATTTTTCTCTGCTCCTTTTTCATTTAATTTGAAAGAGTTTTTGATAATAATCAATTAGAAATAGTTACTTTTCTTGATGGTGAAAGAAGTGCTATTTGCTCTTCAGAGTTTTCAAAAAGTGTCATACGCAAGGGCGATGATAGGATTGACAGGATCTCAAAATAAGGAATACTATGTCAGGAGTTTTTATGTTTGTTATAATTTTCTCTTGGAATCTTCTGATCTATTGAAGCATAAACCAACTTATAAAAAAGTTTTTATAGCCACTTTGGAGCCATGAAACCGCATTTAATATAGATGCGTAGTGTAAAGAACTTTGCGAATTTATCGACGGCATCATTCCGAGCGAACACCGGAACAAATAGTAGACAACGAATAAAGACTTTTCATAAGATGAATCATTGGACTGAAAAGGCCATTTCCTAGCCAACTCTACAATATACTGTATATACTATACAGTATAGAAAATTGAATGAAATAAACTTCCAATCCATAAGCCAAACTATCCGTCAACTTCAGTTATTTTATTTATTTCTTCACAAAACACATAAATCTCTTCGCAAATTAATTTTCACATCAAATTAAGGTCTACATAGGACAGGAACTCTGTCACGGGTCACGTCACATAATTTCATTTCGTCATACAAATTCATTTCGTGACTTGGTTTATATTCTTCTATATTTGATTCATTTTGATTCATTTTAATTGATAAGTCATAGACACCAGGAAACTGCTGAAAAGGAGTGGTTACAGTTAACCCATACCATAGACTCTCTTAATTCTAATCAATTCTATACTTTTGAATTACGTAGCATATCGAAGCTTCCTTTCCAAAGTGAAATAACAAGTTGTTGCCTAAATGTTTGCTTCTGTATCAGTAGTTTGCATTGGAAATAGAAGTAAAGAGCCGAGAGGAATTTTACCGTCACAGAACCAAGTCGACTTCGCTGAGGGGAAGAGGGGAAAGATATTTAGATGTTGTAGATAAAACACAACGTTTAAGAAATATTTCAAAAGCAATACCACATTTTAATTTACAAAGTTCATGACTTGGTTTATTCTCTTTTATACTTGATTCATTTTTATTCATTTTGATTCATAAGTCATAGACACCAGGAAACTGCTGAAAAGGAATGGTTACAATTAACCCATACAATAAACTTTCCTAAATCAAATCCATAATTTTGAATTACGTAGCACATCGAAGCTTGCTTTCCAAAGCGAAATAACAAGCCTATTGAAGTCTCTCATCAGCGCTTTTGCCTCTGGAGGAAATATTTTGTTGTTTAAACGAGATTCAGTTGAAAGCTTTTCTTTGGACTCTAGGGTTGCTGATAAAGGAAGATGAATGCTCAAAATACGCAAAAGGAGAACATTAAACTAAATATTTTTTAGAAGTAGTTCTAGATGCATTTATCCAATGCATCCCATAAATGGTTGCCTTGTCTTATACACGCTCTTCGTAACCTCTTACATGGAAAGTGGAAATCATAGGAAAATAGACGGATTTATTTATTTCTGTTATGAAAATGCAGCTAGAATGATGTATTTCACGGGTTGTTCAAGGTTTACGACAAACTAGTTTAAAAACAATTGTCAATTTGTGCAACGATTTCATTAAGTAAAGAAGTGAAACAAAGTTTTGTCAAGCGGTTCTATATACTCATTACACTAGAAATAACTTTGAGTTATCAACTGCGCGCAGTAAATGTAAAAATAATACTACAATAAACGGCATTACACCCCTCAGATAGATATTTGTTGACCCTAATAAATCCATAAAAAAACTCGTACATGAATTCTTACTCTTTTTTGCTTTTTGCGTTTGTCATTGTCTTGGTATTATTGCAGGTAAATTGTGCATATCCTGTAAATGTTGGTGTATCGTTTTTGGAAAATCTATAAATTTTAGGGTGTGATTTCACATGTTAAAATTCAGGGCCTCTTTTAACATACTAGCTTAGTGGNAAAACTCGTACATGAATTCTTACTCTTTTTTTCTTTTTGCGTTTGTCATTGTCTTGGTATTATTGCAGGTAAATTGTGCATATCCTGTAAATGTTGGTGTATCGTTTTTGGAAATCTATAAATTTTAGGGTGTGATTTCACATGTTAAAATGCAGGGCCTCCTTTAACATACTTGCTGAGTGGGCTATTGCCCCCCTAGTCCCTTCTTTACATCTATTGTTTCACATTTTCAAACAATAGGCCTATTGTCCCTTTTAATCAAGGAAGCAATTGATTGCCCCCCCCGAGTCCTAGCCCTTAAAAAAGGTCCTGTTAAAATAGCACACCCCCGTCATCTCCCTATTGAAGTTACCCCCCTCCCGGGCTTGAAATAGATCTCAATGCTTCTCAAGGTCCTTAACTTGGCTCTTACTATTCCTTCATTCCGTATTCCATCTCTTATGACCACGTAGGAGAGAGGGTAACGAAGGCAGTGACAACAGTTTATTATGTCGAATCAATGCCGATTGTATGCAAGCACTGAATTACGGCAATTTCAGTATTGTGCAGCTGAAAGAAAAATGAGCATTCTTTGCATTCATCTCATGATGTTGACTTTTATGAAATCTTCGTTCACAGGTTACAGCGTATGGTTGTAGAATTCAGATAAATAATTGTTATATACAACCTTCGTTCTCTTTCTTGTTGTTTTTCTCTCTGTTATGATGCTCCTCGTGTCTCTCACTCGCTCCACCAAAATACTCCGCGATGGGCCTAGTATTTTGGTGGAGCGAGTGAGAGACACGAGGAGCATCATAACAGAGAGAAAAACAACAAGAAAGAGAACGAAGGTTGTATATAACAATTATTTATCTGAATTCTACAACCATACGCTGTAACCTGTGCTTCGTTGCATGAAGTTGAACTCGCAGCTATTAGTCTCTTCCCCGTTTCAAGGCCAAACGAAATATTTAATATATCGATGGAAAGAACTGAAACAAGTATGAAGCTGCACAAACTTACTGCCGTGCGTCTGTCATTGTCATGAATCGTGGAGAAAGCTCTATTGAGTCGCCACTACTCCAGCTTTAGGCCGTTCAGACATTGTGTTCTATTTGGGCTGCTATTCAACATATGTCGTATCATGTGACACATTTTAATCGAATTCGTCGCGCGCAATAAGTCTCAGTATCGCTCATTGAATTGGATGGTTATCGCTCAAGCTGAGACTTATGACCAAACGCATCAAAAATGGGGACTAGTTTCAGGATCTCCGCGGCTTTTCCCGCGGATCCAATCATATCAAAGATCTGAATCACATGACATGATCCTCACGGAATCCTGCATTGTTATTGGATATAGATGCTCCCTCTCAGGGTATATGATGCATGTAAGCATCTTCCAACGTCCTGAACCTTGTGTTTAACAAAAACCTGCTTGGGGTCGTGTAGGAATTTTTGCTTCACGAGGCATTCGGTTTCAATCAAATTTAGTCCCCAATTCGTTACTGATTGGATGTGAGTCCTTATATGAGAGAAAATAAAAAATCAGATTAAAAATATTGAACGAATACAAGGAATCACGTCGTAAGTCTAGCGGTTCTATACCAAACTCAGATTCTAATTCCGTGTGAATGTCTGACTTACGACCATCAACAGACATGTGTTTCTTCTCCTAAGAAGTCTGGGAATGAATTTAGAGGCTTTTCTGCTACTTAGTTATGGACATATGGCTATTGTATTAAAGAATCGACAAGTACCAGATTCCGAACTCTGGTTTTGGCTAATTTAAAAACGAATTGTGTCACAATCGTATTTGTGAGACAAACGGGCATATGACTGCGAGACCGTTTTTTGAGGAAGCGCAACTCCCAAATTGTAATTGTTTCAATCGAGGAGACGTTTTAAATCTCAAATACGCTGTGGGCGTTTCTTAAAGCTTGTGACCAAAAATTTTCCTGTTTTGGCGATAACAGTAACAATGCCTGTGATCTTAGGCCGTGCCGTTCGGATGAGAAATTGAAACACTCTTAATCGGCAAAGCCTTATCTTGATTCCTAATCACACTTGGCATCAACAAAAGAGAATTTGCATTAGAATTTGGTCAACAGAGTTGTGGCTAGTTAAAACCTAAATTAGATAGTTATCTGGTAAGATTTCAATAGCTCCATATTATTTATAGTCAGTCCAGATATCGATATAAAATGTAGTATTTGCGATAAAGTAAAGCCATTCTTCTAAATTCGTGCAAGTTTGCACCCTGCATATTCTTGGTGTAGCACACAAGCTTACCCTTTCGAAGCTGTGGGCCTTTCATGGCAATTTTGTCCCAGGCCGTATCTTTAAGCGTGTAGAACAGTTTACAGTTAACAACAGTTAAGATCTTTGTGAAAGCCTGATTTTTTGGTTATTCATCTTTGGCCTATTGAATTCCTTAAATTCGAATTTTTCGAACTTTCATTTCAGTTCACTTAAACCGAAACCGTAAACCGAAACCGAAAGTTAAAAAGTGCAAAGCTTAAAGTTAGTAATCGACAAACTTTGCAAAAATATTTCTCGTGTGGACCTTTATGACACTCGTTCTCCATGAAAATTTTTACTTGGCCTGACAAAGGAGGATTTTGCTCAAATTGCTCAAATTGATGACATAAAGAAATCCTATATGGTTGACGTAAACTTGTGTACTTTGCAAACCAATGCTGGATACTTTGCCGAAAGAATATATGTCCCTAAATTTACTGCTAGCAGTAGATGCCCAGAAGAATACGACAAGGCTAATTCGCAAAGAGTTTTCTTTACGATATATCATTTGCAGCTGTGCTCCTTCGCAGCTGTGCTCCTTATGCAATATCTATAAGTCGAGATGGTAGAATACTTTCGCTAATCGTCAAGAAATATCATTTATGTTAAGTCTAGGTCCTAAGACGTTCTCAAAATACACACCCTAGAAAGGAATTTTTTGAGGCATGGAAATATTACTTGCCATTCAAAAAGTGTCTGCACTCCTTACATTGTCTGTAAACTCTCTAATCTTCAACGTGCAAATACGTTTTGCGTCAAACACGAATTTAGAGAGTTTTCAAAAGTTTCAAGAATAACAGTGCGCTGTTGGAAAGGTTTTGAGTTTTGCCAGTATGCAGAAATTCTTTTTTAAATGTCATGACCGGCTTTGTATTTGCTCGATTTCTAGACATAGCAAGGTGCTAGTACAACAAGTTTTCAATGCTAAAAGGTTTTGCTCATTGGTTCGTCCAGGTCAAGAGTTTTCCTAAAAGATTCCGAAATAAAGAAAAACAAAGTTCCCAAGCTGTAGTGCAAACAAAAGTAATGTCTCAATAGTACCTTGGCGCTCTTAGAGAAAGAGAACATGCATAGATTGCAAAGATTGAATAATTTATACGTTTATTTGGCTATTGAAATGCTTCGCTTGCAATTTGCTGTGTTCCATTCATTCAGGAAAAATCTCCTAGAATGATTTGTAAGTGTTACGCAGGCTGACAAATCCTTAAGTCCAGTAATTCAGCAATTCAAAAAAGTAAAAATTGTTGAAAAGTGGAAATCTTTGAGAATAGCAACATCCTCTGAGATGATTTATCATTTTTAGCGGTCAAAAAAGCAATCCAAACTTTTTCTCCTTCCTGCTATAAAAGAAGTAAGTTTAGCACAGTTATATCAATGACTAAATTAACTTTAAAGTTATCCAGCTTCTTAGAAGCTGCTTAAAATTGGTGATTTACCTGTTGGCTTCCTTCCTTTAAAGCATTTTCTCTATCAGAAGTTGTAAAACCAGGTCTGTTAACCTTTTTTGTGCCCTTTTTCTACTAAAGTTACAAGAAAGTTTTCCTTTCCATAAGAAAAACGATTCATTTCAGTTATTTCTAAATACTGACTTTATGATGATTCTTTTGTGGACAATATTCGCTTACTTAAAGTATTCTTCTTCAACTCGATCATACATTCTTGAAACCACTTGAAAGCATGAAATACAAGGCTCTCAACAAATTTGGTCAAGTCTGATAACAAAAAGACTTTTATTTGAATAAATCTAAAATATATCTCATTGAAGTTGTAGATAGACCATTTCGACAATCAAAATCGGAGACTGGGGAGAGCGGTTTGTTCTGGTAAATGGCGGATACAGATCTAGTAAATGGCTGCCACAAAACTTTACAAATGATAAATTTTCCTCTGCAGAACTGTTGGTTATAAATTCGCAGCTAAAATAAAGAAATTATCATCTAAAATATGGCCCAAAAGGTGTCCCATCACCATACCAATAACCTTTTCGGTTATTTTTTAAGTCATAAGTTCTCTATTTTAACTGTGAATTTGAAACTAACAGTTCTGTAGAGGGAAATTTATCATTTATAAAAGCTCCGTGACAGCCATTTACCAGAACTGCCATGCGATCAAAAACATTCAACATCCATTCACAGAAAGCCATTTTGTGCATAAAAACCATTTTCTCGCATGCTGTCAAATGATAGCTTAATGTTGGTCATGTTCTCTCTTAGCTTGTAGAGGTAATTGAGTCACCCAATCTAAGTACTTGTGCCTTGCGAACTCGAAACTTGCTAAATTCGAGCTAATGATTCTGGCACAATTCAGCACTTTCCTATCATAGCTTAAGCAGGGAGCAGGGACACAACTCCGAAGAAATGGGAAATCTCACAAACAAAACTAAAAATTTGTATATTAAGATTTATAATATTAAGATGTATATTCCCATCAGATTTTGATGTTTGCAGTTTCAGTGAATTATTCTATTTTATTTTCAATTATCAATCATTGTAAAATTAAATGAAGTCAAATTGAAATAACATTACAGAATTTTACTAATATTAAGAAAGAATAAGATTCCACTTCTTACAAACATGCAAACTAAATATGATGCAAAAAAAGTCCAGTGATATGATAGTGCTGCCGTAGAGTGACATAATTACTGTATTACCATAATTATTAATGTTGATTTGGTCTAGTATTTTGAACAATGAAGTATCCCCCTCCCCGGGAAAAAGATAAGCTTTCAAGTTGGACTAGAAGACAAAATCAGACCCAGCAAAGCAGGAATAGGAAGAAGATATTCTGAATTTAGAGCCAACATCTAAATTTCCATGATTCGTTCTGCGTTTTTCTAACCGGCTTTTCGTGACATGTGCGTTCCAAGACAATTTTAATTCCAGTTTACTAACATGATTGAAATACCAAGAGGAGTAGCATGTGCGCCATAAAATAAATAAAAGTAATTCAAATCGGGAATTGAACGGAACATAAATAGGATCTGGAAGTTTTGATTGTAAAATGCACAGTCGTGAAACATGAAAAACTGACTAAGGATGAGCATGTAGGATCAAGCAAGTGATCAACATTTTTGTTTACCCAAAGCTTTCCGGATTTCATCCAATCCTATTTTGTTTGCCTGTTCTGGAAAATCAATCTTGTGTCTCTTCTTGGTGATGAATTTCGAAGTGACTACAAATTGTGACTACCTCGAGAACCAATAATATCCTTCATTTTTCAGTCAGAGTTAAGAAATTGTCATCCTTTTCTAGTCCACGTTTTGCAAGATATAACTAAGAGGTCAGATTCGCAAAACAACATTTCAAAAATCAGTCGTGTTGCAAAATATACATTTTCCAAAGTTATTGCCATTCCGTCTTTTTATAGAAGTTGGGTAGGCCCTTCGATTGAACGCGTGTGTAAATTTTTCTTAGTAGGCTTTCGTTTCAGGAAGCTAGGAGCGATCTTACTTCTGAAGGTTTTCTTCCATAATTGCTTATAGTCTAATACGGTTTTTAGTAAGATCCTGTGGAATATTCCATCAATGCAAGTGTACCTCAGGGATCAGTTATCTCTCATGTACTTTTCCTTTTGTTTGTCAATGACCTTCTCTCATCAACATCTAGCTCTATTCATTCTTTTGCTGATGGCACTTACCTTTAGCTCCTCCTGCTCTTTCCAAAGACAGCGCCAGTCCAGCGAGGACACCTCACTCCAAAGAGCAATGGATGCCTCACTTCTCAGCCATGACCTGACATTGGCTGCAGAATGGGGTAACAACAACTTGGTTAAGTTCAACCAACCAAAAACGGACCAAGTCATCTCTTCAAGAAAAAGAACAACAATTTTCCACCTGTTGTGATGAATGGCTAGGACTTGGATTTATCTCCATCAATCTCCCAACTAGGCATCTCCCTTTCACAAAACCTTTCGTGGAAATCCCACATCACCCAATTAGCAAAACGCTCCTCACAAAAATTGGGTTCTTATATAGAGCTTGAAAATGCTTCACGTCCTCCCCGCTACTCATACTCTACAAATCCCTTGTGGGCCCTACCCTTGAATAATGTTCCCACGTGTGGGGCGGTGCTCCCAAAACAACCTTGAACCTTACCAATGAAATGCAGTCTAAGGCCATTCGTCTCATCAATGACCACAATCTCACTAAAAATCTAGATTCCCTTGCTCACAGACATTGTATATCTGCCTTGTGTCTCTCCTTTCGCTACTTTCATGGGCACTGCTCTCAGGAGCTCAGTAAAATTATGCCTCGGCCTCTGAGAGTAAATCGCCCAACTAGGTCCTCTGCTGTCAATCATAGATACCCTGTCCCACTACAGACGGTATGACGTCACAGCAGCGTTGAAAACACGACGCCATCTTGTTTTGGGGTAAATGTTCAGAAAATTTCTATAGGAATCTATAGGAAATTTGCAAAAAGTTGTATAAAATTGCTCCTCTATTCTACCTTGCGATAGTGAGTAGGGAAAGGATAGGTAACAATTGTCAGTTAGACCTAAACCTATGAAATAAACACACGAACATGCTGTTGTTAAAACCAAAACAAAAATTTAGGCCAAGAAAGCTGTGAAAAACTTGCCTTTCCGTCGATAATTTCGTAGTTAGCACCACAAACTCTGTCGGCTGTGAGTTGCTCGTCGCTTCTTCAAAGTCAACCTTCCTTTTAGACATTCGCCTATCTATCTGCTAAAGTCTTTGAATAATTTGAGCAGCTTCCAAGCTTTTCGAATTAATTTATTGTGATAAATAAACGAGACAGTCTCGAAATCCCAGTGCGACGCTATACTTTGTAATGGCTTCATTTACCCAAAGTCTGATTTTCGAGCGCGAATTGATCAAGTCACGTGACATGTCGTCTGTATGAATCACATTGTAACACACCTTCATTCCTAGAACTTCTGTCGTTTGGAACAACCTCCCTGGCTAGGTCTTCTCTCCAACATACTCTCTATAGACTTTCAAACGCTCAATAAACTCCCTTAATCTTACCTGCTAGCCCCTTTTCTTTTTCCAGTCCCTAAGGTATTTGTATGATAAATGTTACCAACTTTCTTAAAGTTTTTAGCACTGAGCGCTGGGATTGCAGAAATAGCTGAAGCGCTAATTGAGTCTGCAACCCCTTGTCATTATGCTGATTGGTAAAGTGGGGGGTCGAACCCCATCCGTTTGAACTATTCTGACTCCAAAGTCAAAGGATTACCACAGCAAAAAAAACTTAAATTTCCTATGGTGTTGGAAGAGGGAAATTTGGCAGAAACTAACAATTTCTTCGTAGAAACTAAAAGGAAAGGCAGTTTCTGTTTCTTTCATCAGAAATTATAGGAAATTGTTCCTTTCCCCTAAGTTTCCAAGGTAAAATTGTCATGAAATTTTGATATTTTTTCCTATGTACACCACTGCGCTACAACGCCTTCAACGCTTGTAGCAAGCTACATTTTCCACTATTCTGTATATGTTTGTATTAACAGTTTGAATAGCATATCAGGTCGTGAGTATACAAGCAGTCACTCTAAAGTAGGCGTTTTAGATTTGGCTTCAAGGAAAAGTACAAACAATTTGTGCATAAGGTGCCGGACACGTCAAAATACTTTTAAATGAATGCGATGTCCCATTGTTCAAATAATACCGGGTAAGCGTAGGGTGAGTAAGAAAAAAGGTCAATGTTTGAAAGCATCTAGCTATCAGACTATATCTAAACTGATAATATCTGTGTAGCTAACATATCAACTTAGATAAGAAAATTTAGTTTCTCAAAATCGGTCGTATCGTCCTCAAATTACAAACAATTTTATAAAAATGCTTCATCTCACAATCCTTCAAAAAAGGGCTAAAATCCTTGACCCAATTTGCTAGCAATTTAGCCCCATAACTAAATGGTGCCTTTAAGGGACAAAGTGGTGAGCACTGGAACGTTATGGTACAAAAAAGCCAACATCAGATAGGAATTTATCTGTCAAAAAGATTTAAGTCAACATGTTTACAAAACAAACAACAACAAAAGTAATTTGTGGCCACTGGCATTCATAAAGAAGCTTGTGAAAATAAATATTTTGAGTAACTGCATATTTTCTGGCTTTTCAAGGTGATTACTTGACATTGACAGACATATGACACTGCTTGTAGCTCTTATGTTGCACAATTTCCACTTTGATGCCAGATCTATTAAATTATTACTTATATACGACATATTGAAAGTATAATCAAATTTTAAGGCTTTGGAAATGCTTTGAAAAATAAAGAAACGACCCGAAAAAGGGTTTACTGTATTATTTACTACAATTTGGCATTGATGATGAACATAGGACACTCTGGTTTTGAAGCAACCTCTGATTTCGAACATCCTGTTCCATAATGTTGCAATTACTTCTCCGATTTAATCAAACAAGTACTCAAACTCTCAGTTGAAACCTTTCCTATACATCAGATTCAAAAACGAGAGAACTGAAATCACAGCTCCTCCACAGCAGCCTTTCAAATGGGACACAAAAGTCCTTTCGAACACCCTGTAGACAAGCTAGGTTCTTTAGGACAATGGAACTAGCTCTTCTGTAATTTGCCCTACTAATAAATTCGATGGCTAACTAGTGTAAAAAGAGAGTGGGAGGTAAAGGTTACACAACAGTTAACAGAATTTCCTTATCAGCAATGAGATTCTGAACTAAGCAATTCAAAAAGGAAACTATTTTTGAGATGATCCGACTTCTAACAAGATGATAACTCGATATGATAGTGCACGAACTTTCACTCAAGGCATCAAAATTCAGGCCTAAGGTTGCATAAGATAGTATTTGTTACACGAGTAATTAGCCACTTTGACTAACAAGAACTATAAACTATGGATAAAGGAAATATATAGGACAACTAATAGGATTTTATACATTATAACAATTCTCACGAAAGCGAATAAATCATTGTAAAATCAGTGTCTGCTCCCTTCAGTTAGGATTATCTCTTTTGAGAAGGGCAAGAAGCAGTTGATCTTAAGAAGCGGCCATTTTGAAGTCTCCTTAGTCGCTTTGATTTCACCGTAAGATGGTAGCGAAGAATTCTCGAGTATTTAATCTCGACTTTATCCTTGCTCGACTTATTTTGGAGTTCAAGTGACCCAGGAAATTGTTTATTTGCCACGATGCACCATTCTCAAGTTCGGTAAAAGAACCAACTTAGAGCTTTAAGGATTCGGGCCTGACAGCTATACTGTAAATTCAACCATAGCCGAAGCAACTTATAGAGCCTTTTAAATCATAAAAGACAATCTTTAGACATCAGATTAAAGCAAAACCTGTCACTAAAAAGAAAGACTAGACTACGAATACTGAAAACTAGACTAAATGTTAAGACAGTCCTCAAAGTCTGAATATTATGAGATCACAGTTTATCTCAAAGAAGTTTCGAAGGGGAAAAGACATTGGTTTAGGAAAGACCTCCTCCCTCTTGCAACCTTGCAAAATGTAGCACCTAGACGTGTACATAACTTTAGATTTGGCACAGCATAGATGACTAGACTTTCCAGTTATCAAGCCATATATCTGAGAAGAGCAACGGTCTTCTTGTCAATTGTGGATTTTGTATACAAAAATATATCGATAAAAGTCACAAGCATACCGGGTGCCCAAAAAAAAGTATACAGATTTGGTCAACCCTAACGATCAGAAGTTAGCATAAATCAATCCGAAATCATTTTTAAAACATTACTCGGTAGTTAACTTGAACATAGATACCTTGTTTGTTGACATTGGTGCTTTGAGAGTAGAGATGTAAATCTTCAAAGTACAAATTTGCCTCCACCTCCAAACCAGAGCTTTGGCGTTTTGGCCTAAGCAATATCCACAATTTGTTTCACTTAAAATGAATAAAGTTTACTTCGGAGCTCCCTTGATGATAAGCGTCAAGTAAATTATATTTTGTGAAACGCATTTGTTGTGCAGTTTTATGTTTTTCTCCTCCTGGTTCAAATTTTTCCAAGTCTTTTGTTGATTTATTCGCTGTGCTTTAAGAATTTGTTTAGGCCAAAACGCCAAAGCTCTGGTTTGGAGGTGGAGGCAAATTTGTCATTTGAAGATTAATATATCTACTCTCAAAGCACCAATGTCGACAAGCAAGGTATCTATGTTCAAGTTAACTATCGAGTAATGTTTTAAAGATGATTTGGGATTGATTCATGCTAAATTCTGATCGTTATGGTCGACCAAATCTGTATACTTTTTTTTGGGACACCCGGTAGAAAGAGTAGCAAAATTCCTCTACCAATTTATTTTTGGTTTATTAGAGTTAACAAATATCTATTTCAGGGGTGAAATGCCCTTTATTGTGGTACTCTTTTAAGATTGAGTGCGCGCAGTTGATAACTTATAGATACTTCTGGTTAACTCTAGTTAAATATGTTGGCCAACAGATGCTCGACGGTTTGCCTTTGAACAAAATATTGTCTGTTTAAAATTTGTGTATAATCTTACCTTTCCTATTTGTTGCAGGACACTGGGTACCTTATATGGTAATGTAAACATCAATCAAGTGAAATTAGCCAATCACATACAAGCACTAACAATAAAACAACAAAAACTATTGCGACGAGATCCCTCTCTGATGCCTTCGATCGCACGTGGTGCTAAGATAGCGATTATGCAGTGTCAAAAACAGTTCAGAAATAGAAGATGGAACTGCTCAGCTCATCATTCTGAATCTGTGTTTGGAAAAATTACCAGAACTGGTAAGTTTGCGTTTAAACATTCATTGAGAATCTAAGAACATTAAAAATTCATACAAATTTTTGGTAGGAAATTAGCTGCACTAAATTTTCATCGTCTTTCAAATACCAACCAGATCCACGAAAATTCGGTGGTAGCCAATGAGTGTAGAGGCCTCCTCTTAAAGACAAATGACGGAGGNAAAACGCCAAAGCTCTGGTTTGGAGGTGGAGGCAAATTTGTCATTTGAAGATTAATATATCTACTCTCAAAGCACCAATGTCGACAAGCAAGGTATCTATGTTCAAGTTAACTATCGAGTAATGTTTTAAAGATGATTTGGGATTGATTCATGCTAAATTCTGATCGTTATGGTCGACCAAATCTGTATACTTTTTTTTGGGACACCCGGTAGAAAGAGTAGCAAAATTCCTCTACCAATTTATTTTTGGTTTATTAGAGTTAACAAATATCTATTTCAGGGGTGAAATGCCCTTTATTGTGGTACTCTTTTAAGATTGAGTGCGCGCAGTTGATAACTTATAGATACTTCTGGTTAACTCTAGTTAAATATGTTGGCCAACAGATGCTCGACGGTTTGCCTTTGAACAAAATATTGTCTGTTTAAAATTTGTGTATAATCTTACCTTTCCTATTTGTTGCAGGACACTGGGTACCTTATATGGTAATGTAAACATCAATCAAGTGAAATTAGCCAATCACATACAAGCACTAACAATAAAACAACAAAAACTATTGCGACGAGATCCCTCTCTGATGCCTTCGATCGCACGTGGTGCTAAGATAGCGATTATGCAGTGTCAAAAACAGTTCAGAAATAGAAGATGGAACTGCTCAGCTCATCATTCTGAATCTGTGTTTGGAAAAATTACCAGAACTGGTAAGTTTGCGTTTAAACATTCATTGAGAATCTAAGAACATTAAAAATTCATACAAATTTTTGGTAGGAAATTAGCTGCACTAAATTTTCATCGTCTTTCAAATACCAACCAGATCCACGAAAATTCGGTGGTAGCCAATGAGTGTAGAGGCCTCCTCTTAAAGACAAATGACGGAGGTATAAGGCGACTTAAATCAGGGGCCTGGGCAATCCAAATATAGCCTATTGTATTCCATTGTATTTGATGACCTCGAGAGATTATCAAATGTACTGGACAATGAAGGCACCCAGACATCTTTTGTTCTATTTTTAAACTAGGCGCTATATATCCGTCATTTGTCTTTAACATCAGATTAATTGGATTGGATGATTAATTGTTGCCATGCTTGTTTATTGAAATATTGTTAATCAAACTATCTATCAAATTGAAATGCAATAAATAAATCAGCTGTGACCTTACAACCTGCTCTACTTAACTAATGGTTGGCAAAATTCATCTGAATTAAATATTTTGACTACTGTGAACATTGTTTGACAAACACCAGATCAATTCAAGCTTTTACTAGTAAAAAATTCAAATTCACGCATCATTCATGCAGCTAGAAAAATACCACGAAAAAAGGTCAATAAAACTTCACGCCCAAATTAAGGGAATTCGCTTCAAGACTATCCTATCTTTCACTTCTCTACCACTGTGGTCTCTTCAATAACGTTAGCATTGTTTAGTAAAACAATTTCAGATAGAACTTTTAGATTTTTTCAAAAGTTCTTAAATTTTTGTCTTTCTGAAAATTGAGCGAGTTAGAGAAGTGGAAAGAGCTCAGATTACAAAATAAAACATGAAGTTTATTCTTTCAAATTAGATATCATAACAAGGAATCTGATTCGAAGGATTTTTGCACTTGTGATAGGAGCATGAGCGGTAGGAGTCATTTGGATTGCTTTTTGAAAATTGTTGTGGTCATAGGTTGCGGTTATTAGGATTAAAGTAGCCGCGATGGCGATGTTTTCAGAGCGGCTTCCTGTTATTTTGTAGCCATTTGACAGTCGACCCGGCAGATAAGAGGCAGATTAGCGTCTGCCGGGTCAACCGTTAAGTGGCTACAAAAGTGACAGGATGCCGCTCTGAAAACATCGCGGCAAATTTAATCTTAATAACCGCAACCTATGACCACAACATTTTTCAAAAAGCAATCCAAATGTCTCCTACCGCTCGTGATAGGAGGTGTCGGCAGTAAATTGTTTCTTTATCATGTTTAAATTTAATGCGCTGCTGCAATTGGTCAAAGTCTGCATCTAACTGCAAGATTTCTTGATAGATCTTCTTACTCTTATCGAGTGAGCTAAAAAGTGTATCGACTGTTTGAAAATTTGCAAAAATGCTAAATTTAAGTTGCAGCCTCGGCGAGGCAAATGATTTAAAATTTTACAAATTAGTTGCTTTTGCGTTACAAGTTTTGAAATGTATCAGTGGACACATTTATTTGATTCATCATGTATAAGAATCTCAGTTCCTCAAATGCCTAATCCAAACTAAACGAAGATCCTCATTCTTCTAAAACGTCTATCACAATCTATCAAAAGTAGCAAGAAGCTAACCGAGCTAAAAATTTGTAAATAATCATCAAATTCCCTTTTGTCTTTTGGGCAACCATTTATGATCACAATTGAAACTGATAATAGTCGCATTCCTGCAGGAGATAGAATATGCAACTATTGGTCTTCGTACATTGTCTTGGCAAGCAATTCTATGGCAGCGGTGAATTTGATGATAATTTCTTGCGATCTACTAACATGCCCATAACTGTGCTACTCACAAGACTGAATTTCGCAGATTTAAGATTTAAGGTTTAAGGCTCTCGCAACGAGATGAATAGGATTATTTAGTCCTCAACACAGTTGCTCATAAACATTTTTTTATCAGAAAAAATTGACTTTTGCTGATTTTCAAAATTTGCAGCAATTTCGTGTGAATTTTAATGATATGACACTCTTATAACTTAAAAATGAAGGTGAGATAAATGCAACGAGAAACAGAAAGAAAAAGAGAGTGTCCAGCAGGGCTTTGAGTATGTTCTCAATATTCCTTTACCATGTATTAATATTCATGAAAAACAATGTATAGCGTGGAATGAGGGAAATGGAGTATGCAAAATAGGTAGCTTGGGAAGTGTTTGAGAGACATGCAAAAATTTGGTGTGAATAATTATGCAAGCTCCATAGCTTAAAAAAGAAATTAATCTAGAACTAACGAGAAACAGAGAGAAAGATAGCGGTTCTTGAAGCGCTTTGCGTGTGTTATTAATATTCTATTAGCATGCATTAATATTCATGTAAAACACAGCTCCGAACTACCTAATTGAGGCCCACTGGTTGTGCTCCTACCGTTTCTCACCTCACAAATGATTAATCCTAGGCCTGGAAGACTATTGCAACTGAGCAAAAGGGGGAGATTATAAAGTTGAAACAAAACAAGTTTAGGCAGATGTTAGTATGCTCCCTGTTACTATATGCGGTCAGTACATGCTGCCCAGGAATTTATTTATCGGAGAAAAATCGAAACTGATGCTAAAAACCATACAAATCTTTCGAATAACGGTATCTACTTTGTCTTTCCATATGTATGATCAGCCAACGAGGTGCTGCTTTGAGTAATTTGTGCCCTTTTGTCCACTTTTATCCAATCATTGAACAGGTCTAGCCAACTAAAACGTTATGCACTCGTTAGAAAAATTATTTCATTTAAGCAATGGGAAATTTAAGCAACGATACTATTTCCAAGTAATTGTTCTTCATTTTAAAACATCAAGTAAAGGATTGTAAGTATTGTGCTAGATTTCAGAAGAATTCGATTCATAAATATTGGCAATCTTAAAGCATAACACGGTCCTCCTTGTGTACGTCGCTAAATTATTTCTGCTTTGAATAATAAAATAAGCTATAGAATGCTAAATGGCTATTGAAAGATAAGAGGTCGGAAATTCAGAAATTGGAAAATTCATTGTGGGAAATAGTTTTCAGGAGCAAAAAAGTGATGAGACGCGCCACATGCACTTAAAGTAGACTACTTCGTAACGCACAGTAGGTCACAACACAGGGGAGGCCCAGCGCTACCAGTTTACTTGTTTCGTAGAAGCTATGCATCAGTGTTGGAAATAAGGCTATTCTGTATTTAGAACAAAGTTTATTGGTTATGGCTATGACAAATTACAACTACAGCCATGCTACCCTAGCAACGCGGTTGGAAAATTATGTCGTGGCATTATGTCGTCTGATCAGGCTAAGTGTAAAGATATAAAGCTAAAGCTCGACAACTTGACAACGCAAGGACGAGAAACAATCGTTAAGTTCAAGAAAATGCTTGAAATTTTAGGAGCTGTTGAAAGGGATATGTTGAACTTTTTCGAGATACCATTTCTTCATCTTGTTCGTGTTATTGTGGCTCTGCTGTACTGTCCAGAAGTAAAACAATGACCCACTTTCAGAGGCGCCGGAAGGAGAACGAAGCGGCGGGGGCAGGCACTTAAAAAGGGGCACTACAAAATAGGAGAACTGACACATTGCATTCTTCTCAGAAATTTTTGTTTGTAACAGGTAGGGTTACGAGCAGCAGTGGAAGAGTGGAAATTAATGGGGGCCTGCTTGAACTTAGGGTTTTGGCGCTGCAAGAATCTAAATTGACAAGGAATACTAGTATGTGTTTATTTGCAATTCTGTGCAATTCTTCGAGAAGTGCACTGTATTGTTTCTACAATTTGTAGGTGTCAGCGGTGAGGCCAGGACAAATTAACTGGGGGGTTTTAAATGAGAGGGAAGAAAAATTTTTGAGGACACGCCCTCTACTTCTACTTTGGCTTAGAATGCTTCTCTGTTGGTTGCCGGTATTAACATAGAATTTTTGATATTCTGTGAAATATTCTGTGATATTCTCCATCCCATCTTTACAATTGGAAACTTTGACAATTTTGTAACAGTTTTTCTATGAATCACCATTTTTGGGAAAGTTTTTGCCCAAAAACCTTATACTTTGTCTTAGAACACTTCTCACAATCCAATGTTTCCTTGACCCCGAAAAGGAAACCTTGAAAATTCTATGATAGTACGTCTGGGAACATTTAAAAATGCAAACCTTTACTTTGGCTTAGAATGACTCTCCTAGTCACTTTTCAATATTTTTTGGAAAAATTCTTACGCACCCTACCCATACCCAGCTACTTTCTCCTCGTTTTTGAACGAATCTCGAGGACCATCATTGGGACTTGGGAGAATTTCTTTAAGCTAAAAATCCATCAATGTAGTTCCGTCTCGCGAGCGAAGCGAGCGGAAATTTTTTAATGCAATGTAGTAAAATTGAAGCATCTTTTCTTGAGTTGGTAAAGCAACTTATCAGTTTGCTTGAGCTTGTGAATGGGATCAACTGTTGCAACTTTTCCAATGAAAACTAAAAATCTGGTCCATAAAGGGCTTGAAACAAAGATCATTTTAAGGACGAAAAGTTACTCATCGATTGCCCCGATTCAAGCATGAAATAAGTTGAGTATTTCACAGAGCTTTAATCAAGATGAAAACGAATGCAAGTTGAAGCAGAGAAGGGTTTGTAATGATATTAGGGCAACATTGTTAAGCACTGAACATCTAATGTTGTAGCAAGAGGAACAACACTGCTCGAACTAGTAATGTCTTAGTATTTGTCAGCAAACATGTCGATTAGTTCAAGGTTAAATGTCTTGTTGTATGCAAGGAAATTTTTACTACGTTGCCAGCATCTTCAAATCCGACAAGTGGCATTGATATAATGGTATTTCCTTTTCGCATTTGCTTCGTTCTATACCCTAACAGTAACATACGTCGACTTTTGCTTGCAATTGCTGAGAATTGGATCAAGAGAAGCAGTGAACACCACCCAGTGGGTAAGGGGTTTCAAAATTTAAAAGGACAGTGGAGAAATGTTTTTTTGGAAAGGGCACCAGCTGCCCCCGTGCTGCCCCCGTACCATCAGGGCAACGGGGGCAGTTGCCCCCGCTGCCCCCGTGCCTCCGGCGCCCTTGCCCACTTTAATCATATTCGATAGATCATTAAATCAATCGACTGATCAATCTTTTAGTCAATCAATCAATTAATCAACCAATCATTTATATAACATGATATTAATCATCTTTTAAATGATTTCCTATCATTTCAGCTTGCAGAGAAACTGCCTTCGCCTACGCAATCACAGCGGCCGGAGTATCTTATGCATTGACGCGCGCATGCTCAGATGGATCTTTAAAAGGATGTCAATGTGTTTCTACGAATAGACATAAACTGACCACTGAAGGATGGGAGTATGAAGGTTGCCATGACAACGTCGAATTCGGATATCGAGTTGGTAAAAAGTTTGTAGATAGTCGAGAACGAGGCAGAGATTTTAGAGCCACAGTGAATTTGCATAACAATGAAGCTGGCCGAATGGTAAGTTAACGATAACTTCACGCCTTAAATATATGAAGATATTTGCTCATTAAAACCAACAACAAGGTGATGCATGATCTAGTGCTTCTTTTGACGATTAAAATTGTTTGATTTGACACAGCATCGATTTTGTTCTACTACTTTTTCGTCATCGTTTTACTAACTACCAAATCCTTGGCTACAAGCTCTATCATGTACAAAATTCCATGACCGCAACATAATGTAACTTTGATCCTAATATCAAACGTTAAATGCTAAAATTATTTCAGTAGGTACCATGTGACCAAAAACTACAAATTTTTGAAAAATCACTAAAACTTGATACTATCACCTGTTCTTAAAAAATTTCTTGTTGTGGATTGGTGTCAAGACTTAACTTGGGAGACGTTGCAATCTAGAAACGGTTTTTTGCAATCTAGAAATTGTTTCTATGTTTTTCCTGGTTTTCAAGCAAAGTTTCATATGAAAGCGTTATCTATAGCTTTTTGGCTAAGAACACGATGTTTTGTAAAGTACTATTGCACGAGATGTGGTTCTTCAAACTATGATTTATTCGTCTCTTTCACTTTGAACTGAAATCGTAATTATTACTGACATTAATCGGACCTTTGAAACAATTGTTAATAAAGAATTTTCAACATAGGTATCATAATCTAATGTTCATGATGTTTTTAAAATCACGATAAAATCACCTATTATACAAAAATCTAGGAAACAGGAAAGTCAACTTTACAAGACATTACAAGACATCTCCTTAGTAAGGTTCCAACCTTATTTGGACGAACGAAGGAACGATTATAGTCTGTCTTTCTCATAGCAATAGAATAATGATGATAATGATGAGAATAATGATGTTACTCTAACAAACTCAGCGAAATCTGAAATCCATTATTATCAGTTATTAGTTCAATATATTCAAAGATCTTTAGTTCCTTAACACTAGCCATTGCTTAGATTAAGAATATAGAAACTCGTATTCTATATGCATTATATAGACTGAAAGCTACAATATTCAATGTTATATATTCGTGGAAAGCTACAGATATATCAATTTGTGTAGTTTTGACATAGGTGATTTCATAACTTCCAAGGTACTGAACAGTGTTCAGATAAATGGTCATCCTTCCTCCACAAAAATAGTTTTTTATGTACCTTTCCTCCTCATTTTGAATTAGGCAAGGCATAATTTATTCCTGTATTTTAGAAAACTTTCATCCACATCAAATTTGGATATCCAGATCAATAATATTTTGAAATTTGAAACCTCGACCAGATAGCTCGGGCGCGGTGTTTGGGCGATGGGGACTCTGAAAAGGGGGCAGTGGCAGCGGCAGTTGTTGTCGTTGTTGGTGTCTCCGCTGGGGTCTCTGTTGTTCAGCATTATCGCCTATGCTGGCCTGGCATCCAATGTGAAACAGGCTCAGTATTTATCAGTATTTAATCTTTAATGTGTAGCTTTTTGTAGTTTTATATTTGTTTGTAATTTAGGTGTTCTTTATGTAATGGCTGTGGGGTAGCCATGGTCTCTTGCTCCCTGTGGTATCGTCCTTGTAGTGTTGTAAAGTAGATCATAGGTAGTGTCTTAGTAATTCGTCTTTGTAAATCTTTAATTGAATATAAAAAAAAATAAAAAAAAAATAAAAACTTTTTCATGGTTGGTGATGGTGTTACCATAATATTTTCCTGACTCAAGCAGGGACGTGGCAAATGAGCAACTTGGTATCTTCCAAGGATTCCAATTGATTATTTATGAGATAGCTTCAATTATTTAATTATTTGATTTATAATACCAACGAGATTTCTTGCCTTGTGACTGAAACACTACCAAATACTAGATAAATGATATTTATAACGATTAAGATGTTTAGCTCAGAACGTCAAACAGGCATTTATCGAAAGTTGTAAAGAGTGGGGATTTAATTTTGAATTTGAGGATTCTTTTGTTTTTGAGAGACCTTTTACTTCAAATGTTTTGCTTCAAGTTTTGCTTTAACTTATTAAAAGTCCAAGGCAATATTGTATTATCATTTCTGTTTTCCCGACAGGCTGTTCGTCGGCTAACAGAAATCCATTGTCGATGCAATGGTGTGTCAGGTTCTTGCCAAGTCAAAGTTTGCAGCAGAAAATTGGCCATATTTGATCAAGTCGGTGTGTTGCTTAAAGAAAAATACGATACTGCACCTAGAGTTCAGGTGGCGCAAGTCAAAGGTCGGAGGCGAGCAAGAGACCACAAAATCAAGCCAGTGAAGCAATTTATAAAAGACATCACTTCTCGAGATCTTGTATACTACGAAGATTCCCCTGATTTTTGCAACTTCGACCTATCTGCTAGTGCACTCGGGACACGCGGGAGACAATGCAATAATCAATCGCTTGGAATAGATGGTTGTGAACTGCTTTGTTGTGGTCGTGGCTGGAAGACGACGAAAGTTAGCCGACAAAAGAATTGTAACTGTAGATTTACTTGGTGCTGCGAAGTACAATGTGAGTCATGTAAACAGTCTAATCACATCAGTATTTGCAATTAAAAGCCAATGATATATACTATCGTGAAATATTGCTCGAGAATATATTGAAATGGGATTCGCTCTCAGTCTAATAGGAAGCTGATTTACAAGCACGTAAATGCACTTGGTGTTGTGTAGTGTAGATCAAGTAAAGATCCAAGCGTTGCAGTAAATTTTAGCTTAGTACAATAGTAAACCATCAGGTAAGGCAAGAACGCTGCATAAACACGAGTCGAATGTGATATCCTAATGGGTTCAAACGAAAAGTGTTTCTTCAATTTTGAGAGAGATCGTCACCGAAGTCTGAATAAAGTATTGGACAAGTGGTTTTTAAGTTTAATACACCTTGTCAACTTTTTAATTATCAAGGCAACTTTTTAATTATGAATAGAATCCCATGACGATGAAACGTTCTTTAATGGCTTCATTTACCCTAACTCTGATTTTCTAATGCAAATTTATTGAGTCCTGTGACATGTCGTCTGGACAAATTTTAATCAACCTTTTCATCATTACATTAAAGCCAGTTTAATGTGCAGTTTTATTATGGTATTTGTATCCTAATGTCATCTTTACATATTTAGACGCAATTCAGACAGTAAAAGAAATGTTGAATGTTTGCCTGTCGTTACACGATTATGACGTCATGCTGACTCAGCGAAATTTTTCTAAGCACTTTGTTTTATTTGGGATATTTATGAATATTTATTGTATATAAACTTTTGTCAGTAATTTATGGTTTTGGACAATTTGCTCTGGCTAGCAGTAAGTTCTATTTCATAGCAATTGTGTCTGCGTATCTTGTCTTATGAGCATAAATTTTGCGAGTGCACGTGTAGATTGTCCAGAAGAAGATTTACCTCGTTTAGCAAATGTCTTTTTTTGTAACTTTTGCTGAAGTGGGTGCTAGCATAGAGTCGAAATCTTTAAAACAGGCTGTGTAATGGCTATTGCATAGTTCTTTGGATTGAATGCCTTGAAAGAAACTGTAATTGCTTTGCTATAATTCTACCTTGAACTTTTTTATATCTTCATTATTTCTAAATTTGCAGCATTTTCATATCTTAACTCGTTTGAGGTTGTAACGTCACCAAATTGTATAGATCCTAATCAGAAGAGCGACAGACTTGTACTTACCACCATATTGTAGACTTCCATGAACCACGGCTTCCTTGAAAATTCTACAAATGTTCCTCTATATTTGGAAGATACGATGTTTTTATTCGTTTCAAAACTTTGCTTGAATTCTTTTCGAAAAAGACAAACGCTATAATTTTAAAAATAATGAAGATATCAAAAAATTTCACGAAAGAATTATAACAAATCAGCTAAAATTCCTTTGAAGACATTCAATGCAAAAAAAGATGAAATGGCCTTTTGCAATAACTTTATAAGATTGGCAGCCTATGCTGCGCTGTGGGTACTATTGGTAACAACAAGGGCAGATAGAACATTTTATAACAATGGCAGCTCTGTTTGGTTGCTTAGCCAAAACAAAGCAATTGTAAGAGAGAACAAAGCGATTTCTATGGTCGATTATTTGTGATGCAAATGTAAATAACAAGGCCGCATAACATACACTAAAAGCTATGTATCTGAATGAGCTGTGTTGTAAGCATTTACCAACAGATTAATAACTGTATCAAAGAGACGAAAGAATCTAAGCATCTACTGGCTTTTTCTGTTTCTTGTTTGGGGGCAAAGCAATAGTGAATTAATTTTAAAATTTCTTTTAATCAATTTAAAAGTCCATTGCTCATATTCTAAGTCAGAAACAGAAAGGACACTTGTGGATATTTAGATTCGTCTATCTGGTTTCGATTAAGCTTCATATTTGTTGGTAAATCATCTTTTTGCTTTGCTTTTTACCCCTTCTCTAGAGCTCAAAAGTTATCTGCCTTGTTATTGGTACTAAATTTGAGATAAGTTGTCTCTTCCATGAGTGAATATTGCCTCTCATCGGAGTTCTATGGCACTAGCAATGAACGATATCGAAATTTAAGATAACCAACAAAAAATGCGATCTACCATATTCGAGATAAGAAAGATGTACTTTGCTAGACTCAGTTAAATCCGTGATAATTTCTGCAACATCCGGTATTTCAAGAAATGGTTTCTCCTGGAAATTGTGTAGCTCATTAAAGAAAACTCTCTGCTTGCCACCAATATGTAGTTGGCTATCAGTTATCATGTAGATCTAAGCAACAATCATGTAATTCGTGAGTACTCGCAAAATTTGATGTCAATAAGGTAATGCATTTAGCTGATCTTTATTGCATCTTTAGCCAGTAAAGTATTGTCTGTAGCTGCATTTATTATAGAGTTGTAAGATATTTCGTGTGGAAATGTGATTTACATTTCAATTTTGAGTCTGAAAATCAATTCTCAGTTTCTTTAACTGTTTGCTTTCCTATTGGTAACTATTGGCAACTACTGAAGACAAATGGATTTGAAACAAACAAAGAAAGGCACCAAATACCTTGCGAGCTGAACAAAGATTTTCCATCTCTTGAAAAATCATATTACTAAAAACCTGCAAGTATTATGATAATATTATGATTATGCAACTATTATGATAGACGCCAAATGGTCTTATGATAAAAAACTCAAATTTTCAAGATAAAAATTCATTTAGAAGAAGGAGATGGAGGTTTTTTAAGCTGTGGTTTGAAGTCTGACTTTCCAAGCAGAGGGAAATGTTTTTACTTATCGGATAGAATTCTACAGACTCACTGTATTATAGTTATTTGATTAACGCATATCACGTTTGAAACTGGCTATTACGACTGAAAAAGTAGATTTAAAAATGAATCAAGATTTTCTACTTTTTCTTGTTTTCGTAGCTTTCATCACATTTATGTCCAAAACTGAAATGTTTGAAAACTGACCAAAAATATTTGATTATTTTTACTAACCTGGAAAATGTTTTTGTGTGTGCAATTGTGTCAAAGAGAAAATTCAGTCAGAAGTGCTTTGTTACTTGTTTCCTATTGGAAAGAGATGAGATGACGAATTATAGGTTGAAAAGCCCTGCTTTTGAAAATTGTGCCAGGTGTACCAAAATTATGTATCGGCATTTGAAAAGTACCAAAATTCGAAAATGCAATTGATGTTGAATTTTACTTTTTTGGGTGTGGCGGGAAAGATCAAATTAAAATCAGAAATACATTATCCTATCAACGCCTTTCACTCAGCGAAATTCTGTCCACAGAATTTTAAGCAGATTATCTTTTCATCCCTTCGAATTCTTTAACATGGTTGATTGTGCTGAAATTAATCTTGTGATCATGTACGAATCGAAAGTCAAACAGAGTTATACCAAGGACATGAGCAACCAAATTAAAGTTAAATTTAAAGTTGAGAAAACCAAGGACATGATGAGAGACCTGAGTTAAATGGCACTGTCTATACATTGGACAAAGAGAAAGCCTACACATTCCATTGTTTCTTTGGCTTTGTTTTGTTGGTGCTTCCTATATAAATTGTTTCAACAAGAATTTTGCACCAGCATTTAGTTGGAAGGCTCAGCTATCTTTACTCTTTAAAATGCAGTTTCAAAAAAACAGCTATCTGCAGCTTATTCCAGTCCATGTTTTGTAGGATGTAACTAAAAGTTTAATTCCAAATTGGCTTGGGAACATACAATTTGAATAAGGAGAAGAGGCCACTTTGTTTGCAAAAAATAGACTTCCCTAGAGAAATTCAAATCTATCTCTTTGTTAAACCTTTCTAAATGTGGACTGCAAAAAGATGCAGATTATTTCACTCCAAATGAGAAATGTAGGATTCGAAAGTTTCTTTGAATTTGAGGGTAGTGGTTGCCAAGTGACCATGAGGCATCTCAAAAGATAGCCAAGTCTATCCGGCGAAGCAAAGCATGTGTCAATAAAGCTTGATTTCAGGAAGAATAGATCCAGTTGGCGAAGCTTTTTGGGTCACACTGTGCACGAAGACGTGCATCTGGTCTGACGCAAATCTAGTCAAGGTTAACAAAAGGCAGATTTTGTAACTTGATCCGCACAGATCTCTTCAGTCAGATTGTGGATGTACCTGGGTTAGACACCATAAGTATGGATTAAAAAGGTTTTTTGACTCGATATTGTACCGAACTTCGGATCCAAATGTTGTCGCGAACAGAATGATTCTCGATGCAACAATATCCTTCATTGAACAATCTAAGCGATTTAGCTAGCAGTCCTTTTCTTATTCATAAAAATTAAGTTTTTGGGACAATAGCATCTGTTGCTTTTGATTGACACACCAGAATAAAATAAAGCCATTAGCGGCTGCAAATAATGAAGGAATTTCTACTGCCAATTAGTCAAGCTACGAATGTAAACAGTGCAGACCGCAAAAAATAGTCTGAGACATTAGTGACTCCCTCATTGGAGATGCACGTGAAAAGGGGATCTCAAGAGAAGGCACATGGGGTCCAGGCGTATCCCCTAGCGAGTACCCTATTTTTCTATTCTTTACTTTCCTGTGATCCAGATTGTGAAAACAATACCTGTGTAATTCGAGATCGGATGACCTCATCTTTTGTTATGTGAGATCTTCGTTCTCATTGGTTGTGGCTTGAACTCGCGGTTTTTTCAAATCCTGCGCCTCGTAACGGTTAGAAAAGAGAGAAGAAAACGAGGGAGTATCCTTTCTCTCTTACTTCTACTGTAACAACAACTGGTCGACCGCAAAGATGACTTAGTCCGATCTTGAATTACACAGGTGTTGTTTTCATAATCCGGATAATAGGGAAGCAAAGAAACGAAGACTAAGGTACTCGCTAGGGGATGCGCCTGGACCTTAGCCAGAATTTAGCATGAATCAATCCGAAATCATTTTCAAAACATTACTCGGTAGTTAACTTAAACATAGATACCTTGTTTGTTGACATTGGTGCTTTGAGAGTAGAGATATAAATCTTCAAAGGACAAATTTGCCTCCACCCCCCCCCCCCCCAACCAGAGCTTTGGCGTTTTGGCCTAAGCAAATTCTTAAAGCACAGCGAGTAAGTCAACAATAGACTTGGAAAAATTTGAAACATTAGGAGAAAAATTTAAAAATGCACAACAAATGCGTTTCACAAAATATAATTTATGTGACGCTTATCATCAAGAGAGCTCCGAAGTAAACTTTATTCATTTTAAGTGAAACAAATTGTGGATATTGCTTAGACCAAAACGCCAAAGCTCTAGTTTGGAGGTGGTGGCAAATTTGTCCTTTGAATATTTATATCTCTACTCTCAAAGCACCAATGTCAACAAACAAGGTATCTATGTTCAAGTTAACTATCGATTACTGTTTTAAAAATGATTTCGGATTGATTCATGCTAAATTCTGATCGTTAGGGTTGACCAAATCTGTATACTTTTTTTTGGGACACCCGGTATGTGAATTTGTTGTTGTTGATAATGCAGGACAATAGAAGGCAGCACCTGCTGATGTGGGCAGATGTTGTTATGCTTCAACAATTGTGATTCCTATCCTATTGCTATGATTCAACTGTTATGGATATAAGGAGCATTCAGCTGGTGAAGAAAGACAACTTTTTCTGACAGTTATTGATCTATGTACTGCTGTCCTTCGTTATCCTTCTTCGTCATCTTTATTGAAATCACGAGTGAAATGCAGAATGCTACTAGCATTGATTGACAGCTGACAGAGCGTAGAAATGAATTTATTAACAATACAATGAAGACAAAAGGAGTGTTATTATCCAAAAATTTTAAAATGTAGCCAAAAGCTATGTAGAGTAGAATTATTTTTGGTCATAAAACTACCATTATTTTCCAAAATACTGCAAACTAGATATCATTTGAAAGAGTTTAGCGAGTGGAATTTGATTCTTGCAAGCATTGTTAATTCATGGTTACGTTTAGTCCGTTTGGAATTTTAGGAAGTTTTGAGCTTCGGAAATGTTTTCAGCCTCTTATACATCATTCGAAAGCACAGGTCTTGGCTAACAGTAATATGAAGTTAGATTTGGCATAGATAGAATGACTAGATTGACGAGAATGACTAATTTAGCCGTAGCTTGTCATGAATTGCACTAAGACTAAGGGCAGATTTTTGCTCCTATACTTTCTTGATAACATGTAATGGAAACACCTTGACCATGGTCTATCCCGGAGCTTACAATTTCAGAAGGAACGACTCCTGCGCTATTCTGCTAACAGATTCCTAATCAGAAAACATCACAGTTTCATAAAATATCAAATTTGTTTTGCAATAATGATAAACAATAAACTTCAAATAATTCCCAAGGGACTAAACCCCTCTTAATTCAACAACATTTCTTAACGCTTGAGAGATTCAAGTTTCGCTCGCAAAGCTCTTTTGAATGATACCTAGTTTGCAGTATTTTGCAATATAATGGTAGTTTTATGACCAAAAACAATTTTACTCTTTATAGTTTTTGGTTGTACTTTAGTCCTCTTAGTAGCACGCTTTTTTAGGAAGCGTGCTTAGCAGTTGGATATAAAAGGTGCACGTGCACAAGACTTGAAAGGGCCTATTATAGCAAGTTCTCATTTGCCAGGAGTTCCCACCCGTCGTCGTCCTCTTTGAGAGAAATTTGTTTTGCACATACTTACATTGATTGTGTGTCAACTTTGTATGGTACAGCTTCGCTTCGGACAACTGGCTAGTCTGACCACACTTAATTTAGTTAATAAACGAACTTAGTTTATTCAATAAGTTCATTTCAGTTTGAATGCAGCGAATAAGAAAATGGAATTAAGGCATTTCAGCCCAAGGTGAGAGATCGATAGGTTTGTATAGAACTGCTGCCATTAGTTGCATTGTCATACTATCAAAATTGGGAACATTTTCAACCATCTTACATATAAGCAAGGCTCCACAAAACCAATTTAGTTTTGCACAGGAAGAGTAATGAGATAAGCTGTAATCGTGCCTTACAAGAACTCAATTCAACAATAGTAGCTTTGATTTATGGTAAGTCTGTGAACCTAAGTACTAAATGGAAATTGGGTGGCCATCATTCATTAGATTAGCAAAATTGTTTCTTATCTAAGCAATAAAAAGACTATACATCATCCTGCCTCAGTAACTCAATTCAATTTAAGGTCAGATGGTTAGAATAGGAGTAGGAGTAGTAAGCAAAGTACAATGTATCTTTTGAGCTATATTTAGTACAGCATTTAGAATACCACAGGCTGTTGATTGGGACTCTTGCTAACAACCTTCTATGGCAAACAACCAATACCACAAATTTGATAACAATTGCTGAAGGGAAATAGATTAATTAAGTTTTTTCCGCATTCGTAAATAATAGTGTTGTCTAGACTAATAACCCTTTCACCAGGGGCGCACGTTAGGGGGTGGAGGGAGACACCCCACCCCAGCAGTTTCCAGGAGCGTCGAGAGGGGGTAGGGGGTTTAAATGTCCGGGGCCCGGGCCAAGAAGGGGCCTGTAGAAAACTCGTACCAAAAAAGATTGTTGTTGCTATGAAAGCTCTTTACAGCACATTTTCATGACTATCTATCTGCCTTAAAAGTGTTGTGACCATGCCTTCTTTTGAAATCTACTCACCTCGTAAAGTGAGAGTCAAATTATTCTGAATCAAATAACGAAGTATGAACTTTGAAATGTTTGCACTGCTCTCAAAATATTTTGTACCTTGCCTGTAACAGATGAATCCGCAGAGCGTTCTTTCAGCAAGCTCAAGCTAATCAAATACTTTATGCGAAGTACAATGACTCAGGACAGGCTGACAGATCTCGCATTGTTGAGCATCGAGAGTGAAATTACAAGAACTTTTGAATTTTAAGGACATTATTAGATGACATCGCAAACATGAAAGCCCCTTGGAGTGTTGTTTTGAGTGTTAAAAACCGTCGTATTGTTATTTTTACTAACACAAAACGATGTCCTTGATTCTTTAATATCATTTTTCCCATAACCTGGACATGGAATGTTTAACCAATTTTTTAAACTATTATTCCTAAGGGCCCGATCCCATAAATCACTCCAGGGCAGCATAGGTTCAAAATCTTTAAAAAGGTTGGTGTAAAATTCTGTGACCTATTTCTCTGAATGGAATGGCTTGAAAGAAACTTTAGCTACTATGACATAACTCTACCGTTGGACTTTTTATAAATCTTCAACATTTTCAAGTTGAGAGGGTTTTTCTTCTTTTTAAGAATTCAAGAAAAATTTTGAAAAAAAAAATTAAAACCATCGTCATTTCTGTGAGGAAACATAGAGTAATTTTCAAGACAACCATAGTTTATGAATGTCTACAATATGGTATCAAGCAAAAGTCTTTCACTTTTATGGTTTACGATTTAGAAATTTGATGACGTCACATCCTCAAATGAGATGAAATATAAAATACGCCGTAATTTCGAAAATATTCAAGATTTCTGAAAAGTCCAACGGTAGAATTATAGAAAAGTAGCTAAAATTTCTTCCAAGCCATTCTATTCAAAGAAATAGGTCACAGAATTTTAAACCGACCTTTTTGCGCCAATTCAAAGATTTGGAACCTATGCTCTACACCGTGTTTCTTCGAAAGAAATTGTTGAAGCAAAACATTTCAACTTCTGTGAGACAGTTTTTGATAAAGAACTGCGTTATTCATAACTATGTTACTTACTGTTTGCTTTCTAACACCCCCAATGATTTAACGAACACAAAAGACTTGTGTGATGCATGGATAAAGGTCCGACGCACTGTGATCCAGGGCATCTAATAAATGTCAAAAAATAAAGTTCTGAATACCAAATTTATTTTGGGCTTGCATCATGTAGCATAACCTAGGGGTTAATGTGCTGTAAACATTTTAAAACTTGGTCAACAGAAAGCGGAGATATTAATTTTTAAAGTTGGGCCTAGATTAGGCCTTTGTTTACATAACCTGTAGAGGCACGGCCTTGTTTTGATCGCACTTTACAACTTCATGTTTCTTGGCTCAGACTTGACCGATCTTTTTCATTTTGGTCTTATTCTAATCCTCTAAATGTGTGCTACAAGGCAACGTTAAGCATTCTCAAGTATTTTGCCTTTTTATAACCGTTTTTTGACACTTGCATAATGGTACTTTTCTAACAAATTTCTGTCTTCAAAAATAAATTATGAAATTCAAAGCTGAATACAAAAAATGTAGGTTTCGCTATGCTCTTCAAAAAAATTTCAAAAATTAGAAACACCTTTGTAGCAAGTTTCTACCAAAGGGATCGTGCCAATTTTCACCCAAAAAATTTCTATGACTATTTTCATTTCAGAAGTTGTGAATCTGATTTCTACAGTTTTTGGATGTTTTACCCACTAAAGTTTAAAAGACATCCAATAAAAGGCCCAAAGGTGACCGGACCTCACTTAGATGACAAACCCATATGATAATGAACCTTGAGGCATTTTGCAAGGTATTATTTCTAAAAAACTAGCACAATTCACAAATTATGAATTCTTAAACGGACAAATGGTGACAAAAAACTATTTTTGCCTTAAAATGTTTCACTTGCAAGCTTAAAAGAGGAAGAAATGGCAAACCTTTGACCTTGCATCGTTTTTAAGCAAAGGGAAAGCTTTCCCTTTCACTTTATCTAATTTTTATCACGAAATGTGCAAAAAATGTACAAATCATGTTACAAACTTGCAAAATGAAAATAGCCATATAAATTTTTTGGGTGAAAATTGGCACGATCCCTTCGGTAGAAACTTGCTACAAAGGTGTTTCTAATTTTGAATTTTTTTGAAGAGCATAACAAAACCTACATTTTTTGTATTCAGCTTTGAATTTCATAATTTATTTTTGAAGACAGAAACTTGTTAGAAAAGTACCTTTATGCAATTGTCGCAAAACGGTTATAAAAAAGCAAAATATTTGAGAATGCTTAACGTTGCCTTGTAGCACACATTTAGAGGATCAGAATAAGACTAAGATGAAAAAGATCGGTCAAGTCTGAGCCTAGAAACAAGATGTTGTAAACTGCGATCAAAACAGTGCCATGCCTCTACAGGTTATGTAAACAAAGGTCTAATCTAGGCCCAAATTTAAAAATCAATATCTCCGCTTTCTGTTGACCAATCTTGAAAATATTTACAGCACATTAACACCTAGGTTACGCTACATGATGCAAGCCCGAAATAAATTTGGGATTCAGAACTTTATTTTTGGACATTTATTAGATAAAATGGGCCTAATGGATCACAGTGCGACGTACATCAAACGATACAATTAGAACAATGTCCAAAAGAGACGCTACCTCATTTTGGCGTATGTTTACTTTTTTACTCCTTGAGAGTTCCCTAGAGACCAGCGGCGGAGCCAGCACTTGAAAAGTGAGGGGGTCTGGGGCGTGGCCGCAGGAAAATTTTCCGTGACCACGCCCTTCAAACTCTCGGAAAATGCAGGCAACACCCTTACCCCTCCTGAGAGAACAATTTTATTGCATTTTTGTGCGAATCTCAGGATTCATNAGCCTAGAAACAAGATGTTGTAAACTGCGATCAAAACAGTGCCATGCCTCTACAGGTTATGTAAACAAAGGTCTAATCTAGGCCCAAATTTAAAAATCAATATCTCCGCTTTCTGTTGACCAATCTTGAAAATATTTACAGCACATTAACACCTAGGTTACGCTACATGATGCAAGCCCGAAATAAATTTGGGATTCAGAACTTTATTTTTGGACATTTATTAGATAAAATGGGCCTAATGGATCACAGTGCGACGTACATCAAACGATACAATTAGAACAATGTCCAAAAGAGACGCTACCTCATTTTGGCGTATGTTTACTTTTTTACTCCTTGAGAGTTCCCTAGAGACCAGCGGCGGAGCCAGCACTTGAAAAGTGAGGGGGTCTGGGGCGTGGCCGCAGGAAAATTTTCCGTGACCACGCCCTTCAAACTCTCGGAAAATGCAGGCAACACCCTTACCCCTCCTGAGAGAACAATTTTATTGCATTTTTGTGCGAATCTCAGGATTCATCTATTGGAAAAGTGGGGGGGGGGTCCGGACCCCCCCATTCCCCCCCTGGCTCCGCCACTGCTAGAGACTGCATTTGCAAAAACTATACATCAAATGAACGCACAGGAGTCAAGCTTTCAGAAAATCATCGCATCATTTACGTCAGACTTTTTGTTCCAGAGAAATTTGAATTTTTTGACCGGTAGCCTTTTTTATGCACCCTTTATACGGTATTGCTTTGGTGCCATAATTGACTATATGTACCATAGGAAGTAAAAATGTATCTGTATTTCTCAAATTAGATGCGACATTTCTTTGAAGGAAAACTTCAATCATAAATATGGGGTTTAGATTTTAGTTTTGAACTTTTCAGTCGTTAGCAGTTGCAGATTTTTCTCATGTATCGTTACAGATCTATTTTTCTAGCAAAGACTACGTTCACACGATAGACGATACTGACACAATTTGAAAACGCTATGAAATTGTAACGGATAGGCCTCCCGAGCCCCGTCCACACGAAAACGGCCCATTTTTGCGCGCAGACTTTGAAAACGACAGAATTTGTAAAAGGAACTCTGATCGACACAATTTGAAAACAGCATTGTTTGAACACTTAGAAACGATGAAAACCGAACATTTTTCGACACCTTCGAAGCGACGCTGATTAATCTTTTGGGCCTAGATAAATATTTTCGTCACCAAAATCCAGCTTCTTTGTCGCAGAGATTGCAAAGAGATTGGTACGGTCGAATTTTCTATTGTTTTCAAATTGTGCCAGTATCGTGTGAACCATAGCAAAAAATGTGTTACCGTCACATTTTTCGCTGTTTTCAAAATGTGCCGGCATCATGTAAACGTAGTCAAAGTTGAAAAGCAGGAGCTACAGTCTTTAAAGGTATTTACTTGAAAATAGCCAATAAGAACTATGCCTAAATATTTTTTAGCAAAATTTGTTCTTCTTCCACTGATCACAATGAGTCATGAGATCTAAAGGTATCCCCTGTGAAGGAGATTCCATTCAATTATAATGATGATTACGATTATTATGGCAAATTTTGTGGTGAGCTCACCGCGCGTGCGCACAGAAGCTTAACACTAACACTTGAGTTACGAGTGGTGACGTGGCAGTAGTTTGTATGTAGCTCTGTAAGCTGTGTTATGGGTTAGCCTCCAATAAATCTAATAAATGCAAGAGTAATTGAAAACTTATGTATAATCATATTGAAAAGTCTGGGTCAAAATACTCTAAAGGATGACTACTTCTTCAGATTATTTCTGATCTAAGATTACTTTATATCAAGCCATATATCTTTTTCAAATAAGCCGCAAAGGAATATGAGCTTCGTGTAGCAAATCGGGGGGCATTCAAACACCATGTCTGCTTGCTTTCTGAACGAGATTGTTAAAATGTTGTTGTATCTTGTCCAAACAATAAATAGAACCAGTAACGCCCAATAACCATTGCAACCAAAAGTTCATTTAAATTGTTGGTAGAAGGCTACCTCGATGCTTCTGCAAGCAAGCAGTGAATCCAATTGGCCAATCAATCAATCAACCAATCATCAATCAATCAATCAATCAATTCATCAATCAAACTCTCTGGCTATTGATTGTTACAATAATGAGCAATAAACAATGCCTCTCCAGAACAAGGGCAGATTTCATTGTAATATCATCCGTTGCTTTGTATTGACCTGCTAGAACAAAGCGATCAGTATTTGCATAAAAGGATTCCTATAGACGATTAGTTAAACTGCAAATGTTAATAAAGCAAGCACCATTAGATGGCTAACTCACTCCGCTGGAGGAAACACAAAAGCAGAGCTTGTAATAATAGCATCCATTGCTTATGACTGACAGGCCAATACGGAGTGATTAACGACTTAAGATGAAGAAAGGTGACAAGGTGCTAGAAAGGTGACAAGTGCAACTGTAGACTTTGCAAAGTATATATGCCACAGGTTGGGTCCCTAACAGGATAGACTTTCATGTTTTTATCCTCATGTAATTAGCCTTGATATATTTTAATTTTTTTTCTGTGATATTGTATATATTGTATTGTAGAGTAGGCTAAAATTAGCTGTAAATTTGAGCTATAATTAATTCTCGCGTACTGTAAAAATAAAGTAATGATGATGATGATGACGATGAAGAAGAGATATCTACGGCTGATTAGTTATACTGCAAATATTAATAAAGCAAGCACAATGAGATGGCTAACTCACTCCGCCTGGAGGAAATAAAAGCAGAGCTTGTAATAATAGCATCCATTGCTTATGACTGAAAGGCCAATACGGAGTAATTAACGACTTAAGATGAAGAAGAGATATCTACGGCTGATTGGTTAAACTGCAAATGTTAATAAAGCAAGCACCATGAGATGGCTAACTCACTCCGCTGGAGGAATCAAAAGCAGAGCTTATAATAATAGCATCCATCGCTTCGTCCGACTGGCCAATTCAAAGTGATTAACGATTTCAGATGAAGAAGAGTATGTATAATCTTATTATTTTAATTCAAAAAATTTAAATAAAATAGTTTTTAATTATAACTAAAAAGAAAATAATTTATTTCGAATATTTAATCTACTTTTTTTAAATAATTATGTACTCTATATTCAAATAAAAAGTACTGAGATAACTTCATTACCCTCCCTCCCCCCTCCAAAAACCCCTTCTTAAATATGCTGGATTATAATTGGCTTTAAACGGTGAGTCAAGAGATATCTACGGCTGATTAGTTAGCTGTAAATATAAGTGAAGCAAGCCGCAAATGATGCTTGTAAGAAGTATACATAGTAAGAAGAGGAACGAATCTAAGACCTGCTACCAGATTTTGTTTATCCAATTCAGAAGCCGAACGTCAAGAATTTGGATCACACACAGCAGATACTTTTTATTTCGACACAGAGCTATACTTTTTCTTTATTTTCGTCTTGTCTTAAACCCTCCTTTTACCAACTGACTGGGCTCTCTGCACGTGTTTCCATTACTCGGATATCAATGCAATCAAAGAACCGTTAAGAATCTTCTTCGAATCTTCTTTGAATCAATTTCTAGGCAGGAAAGGCACACTATCATTCTGCTAAGAAATACCTTAAATGGTCTAAGGTCTTAGAATCCAGTGATTACTTCATTTCTGCACTTTCTTCATTTTGGTGCTTGAAGCATTTTCACATCACATCACATGTCTTTCCATTGTCTAAAGAGGCCTTTTTCGAAATATTTTCACTTCTAGGAGCGTTTCCAAAAGCCTTCCTACGTAAGATATTCAACAGAAAGGCAAAACCCACGAAGGCAAATGTCTGAACTTTGAAAACTGCTATCCTTTGACTGGTTGGATAACTGATCACGCAACTATTATGCTCATCTGTCAATAACGATTGATTGGTTAAGATTAATGAGCAACAGCGAGCGATAAAAACGGTTGCATCCTATCGCTGATAAGAAAATTTCCTGATGTGAGCGATAGTTATTCTCGACTACTATAGCAAAAAGTGTTTTTTTCATTGTCATCTGTTGGTAGAAATCAATTTCTTACACATCATCGCTCTCAGACATTCGTTGTCGTTCGTTGTCGTTCTTTATCGCTCTTTATCGTTCATACTTTAATCCTTATCGTTCATACCCTCCGAGGCGAGAACCAGGTTTTGGAAGGGAACTTCTAAACCACACATTAAGGGCAAGGTAAAGAGCAGAGGAGGTATACTGCATTTCGTCTACAACCACCCCAAGCTAGAAATGTTTCAATGTATCAAAATCCAAGCAAAGATCTGCACTTACCCCCCTATGCGTGAGATTATGAAGGATTGCGCATGATCAAATGAAGTGAGTAACAATAAATGATCGAATTAATGGAGACTAAACAAATCTGATGTGTGGGTTAAATTAATGAAAATAGTATCTGGTCAAAGAGAAACAGTTTATTTTGCTTATCAGATTTGATTTCTTGTATGCGACCCGGAAACCACGCATATCCAATTAAACATGATTTCTGATTTGGATTTTTAAGAATTTCAAAATTAAAAATTTGTCACAAGACAAGGCTCCTTAAATATGAATAAATCATTTTGTGACAAGCTTTGTAAAGACAGAAAAGCAGATATCTTTTTAAGCCGGCTAACGCTTAATCCAATGAATTCTAGCTTAAACTTGTAACCCTAAAAGAACTTTGTAGATTTGTAGTTAATCCACTGAGCGCCGCTTTTCGATGGAGGACCATAACTACGCGATAAGCTGTTTGAAACTGAGGTTATATAAAACCCAAATACATATTACCTAAGCTGAAGTTTAGGAACCTCGTTTCTAGAAGCTTCATGACCCCCTTTAGGCTGTAATCCTCGCCAACAAAACTTCCACCACTCTATTGTTTATATTAGAGACGACAGATGCTTTCTAAGTTGACGAAGCAACGAAAGTCAGGAAAACATGACGGTTGCAAGGCATAACTGTACGAGCCATAGAGGCTGGGAGACTCGACAACCCCCTCCCCCCCCGCCTAAAAACGTTGGGTAAAGTTGGGTAAAATGGCTCCAAACAGTGGCTTCGGGCAGCCCCTTAGATTTTATCTTCCCGTACGCTTATATCTCTCGGCGATAATCGGGAGGATGTTTTGATAACTTAGGGCCATTGTGGAGAATTTTCACTTACTTTACAGTCAACGCGGTAGAAGCGTACCACCTTTGTTTTCAATATTCAAAATAGAATCGTATCTTAATTGGATTTTGTCTTCTCTGCATGAAAAAATCCTTGAATATTCATATTCGTTGTGGTTTACAGGGGGAAGAGCTCCTGTTGTAAGCCACTGTGCTCCGCCCAACGGAAGCAATATTTGTTTAACCCTAATCCTACCGGGGAAGGGGGTGTTTCCCACGCCCACTGTCGGTTTTTTGCAGAGCTTTTATTAATGGCATGAGCTATGACTCTCAAACTTTCTGAAAATTACTAACTATCTATTAGCTACATTTTGAAAATAAAAGTTTTGAACAATGGGAGTCACGTGATAGATGACACTACCATATTTGGAAGATGGTATTGAAAAAATCAATGTTTTGATATTTTTACAACCAGAATTAGTATCAAATATTGATTATTATACCTTAAAAGAATCAGCAAACAAAGAGCTTTCGATTGTTATCAAGAACAATGGAATTTCTTAATGTCAGCATTTTCAAATGATGACGTCACATGTGCCGCCATTGTGGGTCAATTTAGCAAACTTTGAAGCTTCTTCCAGCGGAAGTTGTAGAAAATGCATAAAATAGCGTGCAATACTTTTAAAGTATTTTGAGCAAGCTATTATCAATTTTTTGTCGTAAAACCCACTTCGTCGTTGTGACATCATCAATATTTGTCATTTTCTTCCTAAGTAACTGTCTAAAAACACCTTTAGGTATTATTTTTTAATTGGGAATGAATAATACGGCGAATAAGATGAAAGTTGTGGAATTATATGAGGTTTATTCCGTTTTTAGAGCAAATTAGCTGGAGAACCATATTTTTCGACATTTTTCAACATTATGACTGATAGTGACGTTATATAATGAGTTAATTCCTCTCCTTCATCTGATAACGGGGGACCAGTCGTTCGTGCAGTAGAGATAGGGAGAGAACAATGTTTCGCTTGCAAAATAATTTCATAATTTGAACAATAACGTTATGGTAAAACTCAAAGCTTTATAAAATACGCAACATATTTCGACTACAAGAAATAACTACGATCGTGAAAGTGGGGGTATTGGAAGTGCAACCACGTGACAGATAGTGCTACCCTAGCTAAAGATATGTTATAACGGCCCCCAAGAAGGGGGAATCCCAAGGTCCTGCTACGTCAACCGCCGGGGTACTCCCAAGTATGATATATCTTGGTACGGCCCCTTTGGAAGTAATCACAGGGTGGTTGGTATCTCCCTTATCTACAGATAAGAAAATTTCTGTGGGAACCTCCGGGAAAAACACAAGGTCCTGCTACGTCAACCGCAGGGGTACTCCCAAGTATGATAAATCTTGGGACGGCCCCTTTGGAAGTAATCACAGGGTGGTTGTAAATTTCCCCATTGGAGATTAGCAGAGTGCGCGAAGGCTGGTCCCAAGCTCTTGGGATGGGGCCTTGTTGACAGTCTACCAATCTTAGCAAGATTTTGAGAAATATTTTTACCCCCGATTGGTGTTGATATGGTATCCAAGAAGAAACTCTTTTTGCTAGAAATAACGAGCCTATGGGAGCAAGTGATTAAAAAAGCACTTCCGCCACAGTTTACACTCCGTGTAATACCCCCAGAGGCAATGTTTTTCACAGTTGTGTTATTGTAATATGTGGAATCTTTTCATAGAACACCCTAAATATGCTAGAATCGATATAGCAGAACAATAAAATTGGTGACCTTGCTAACGTTTCGATAAACATCGTTCCTGAAAACTGACCACAGGGTATAAAGTCCTCCGGCGGAGCAAGAATTGTTCAAGGTACCTTCTTTATGCAGACAAACCTGGTGGTGCTTCGTTCGTTCCTTGTCATATGATCATATCACGTGATGTATCGGTCACCATTGCATTCTGGATGGACGTTTTGTCAATAGTTTGGCTATCCAGACCTCCTCACTCATGACGTCATGTGTTTGTACAAACTTGGCAAAAGGATTATCAACCCTGCAAGGAAAAACTAGAAGGGGAGTAAATCTATTTAACCCTGCTATTTTACGAAGAAAATATAAATTCCTGCAGAGTGGGCCTGATAATACGGCATTGCATTGTTTGGCAGGGAAGCGCAATATTTGATATCATGCAAACAGGACAAATTTAGTTGGCTTAATGCTACCATTTTCAAGTGAATAGAAAGTCATCCAGTCAATACTTTGTCTTTTAGGCTACCGTACCGGTGCAACTTTGCACACACAAACAATATAATTTATCAACGAACGGTTTGAATTCTCAAGATAAAAAAAAGGTACCAACATTCTAAGAACGGACGAATATAAAAAACTAAAGAAATACTCAACTTCTGGCCGCTTTTGATATTATCATGAAGGATTTCATGTCGCTTTCAACAGTCAACGCAGAGAAGTGATGTTTCCCTCTTGCAGTACTTCCGTCTTTACTTGTCTACACTTTCTGGCAATGTTTTTTGTTCTTCTTATTTTATTTTTTTTTCGCCAATGCGTTAGTCCAAAAGGGGGCTTTGTAATGACAATTTCAGCGTCACACATTCTGCATCTAGGCCAGTTCGATGAACCAAATATTACTGTTCGGAACGACTCGAATATCACTCATCTCTTGACATTGTTCATCTATTAAGTTTGTTAACTTTACCGCCAACCACCAAGCTAATCACAGCTGTATTTCTTGTCGAATTCAGACTTCCCTTGCAGCATCTTAGATATACTGTCATCTCGCAGCGGCACTTGCCATCGTATGCAAAATACCAGAGAGCTTCTTTGGGGCTTCTTTGCGTTGAATACGTTTTCTTCGAGTTCGCAGGAAAACAAACTTTCTTGCTGAGTTTCTACTTTTTTATGCTGGAGTGCAGTTGAATTGTTGCTTGCCTTGTGCTATAATTGAACCGTTCCGAGCTTGTTTCGTGTCGAGAATATTTTTCGTGAATTTTCTCTTCACAAAGATTTTTAGTCCACTTTCCAGTTAACTTTGACGATAATGAGCGGAGAGGGTGTATCCTCACATGATAAGTCAGTTTAGAGAAACACGTGTTATAGATTTTGGTGTCCTGCAATTGTAAATAAAAGTCTTTATATTTAGTATTTTGTATTGTATAATTAGTTGTATTTTAGGTTTATGTTTAATCCCAGGGGGTAGTCATGATATTTTGCTCCTCCTGGTACGGTCCTTGTAGTGTAGTATAGTAGATTGTAAGTAGCGTCTTAGGTAAATTCTGTTGTTGTAAATTTTTAAATTGAATAGAAAAAAAAAAAAAAAAATTTTAGTATCTCTTGGCTAGGCGAACCAAAATTAAAGAGTTTGAGAGCTGAGTTTATTTCAAGAGTTTATTTTGACAGTGAGAGGTAGTTAAACGAAGACAACTTTCAGATTTTACAGGTTGTGATTTATTTTTAAAATTCTTTTTTTTTTCGATGTAAAATCTGAATCTGAAAACGTCTTGAGCAAAACCCCTCCCCCCCCCAAAACGTCCAAACAACGTTGTTTTTGCAAGAATCGATATGTTTTCGGCCCCTAATAACATATTCTTTTAGGAGAGAGTTATCTGCAGACCTTCAGATCACTACGATAAATCAAGAGCCAAGTTATCGAATTTTGCGCTTACTTGGTCACTCCAACGATTCGAATAAATTTGATTGGTTGAAATTTGACTTGGGTTAATTAAAACTGGTTTAACTGTGTCAGTGTGAATGGGGTATAACTTGGAAGCAAAAGCGCTCGCTTCACTCGCACTTCCATCACTTCAACATTTCTATCTCTTGCAGAGGTCTCTCTCAACTAACAACTTTTCCATTACAAAAATAAGCCACTCCTTGTTATGAAAAATACCCGTAGCTAATAATTCTCTTTCTCTTCTATTCATTTTGCCCTACATTCATTTATGCACCAACTAACACCAAAATGTTCACCAAAGTTGATTTTACCAAATGGATTTTCAGCAAAAATAAAAAGTAGAAGATTATCCATAAACGTCCTAATGAGATTGAAATAGGCAATCGTTTGTATTGTTAGAGTCAAGCTATGAGTTGCAGTATCAAGTTCTTTTATGGGAAAATGATTATCGCGACCTTCAGACAACCTTTGAATACGCATCAATAAAAATATTTATGCGGTATAAATATTTTGCAATCAAAGGGCCATTATCTACATGTCATGTATGCTCATAAATATTACATTTGAACAGTTCTACAGTCAAGCATACTGTGACCATGCAATTCTTTTTTTAATTGCTTATCTCCATAAAAAACATTTAAACAAAAACATATCTATGTTATTATGTACCATCCGCAACGAGAGAGGACTCAGGGTCATCTTGCTTCCCATTGCGTATACTTACAATTCAACAATAATATCAATTAACAGTACAACGAAAAGAGAATCATAATACAGCAAAATACAATTTAACAATAATAACAATGAACAATATAACAAAAGACGAATAACTGATACTTAGTTAAGCTAAATTCCTTCAAATTAAAAATGCAAATTCTCGGTGAATAATAGAAATAGAACTCCCAATTTTGAAAATTCAAAACCATACAGTAAAAACAATGATGAATTCTAAACGACTCAGTTTTCATGAAAAAAGAATCACAATTTTAAATGCACATTGAAAGAAACTGCGAACGAAGTATTTCTCTGACTGGGTTAACTTAATCAATCTTCAGAGACTCTTTCCATCAAAACATTCTTCTAGGCAATAAAATAGCAATGTAAACACATTTCCAACTCGAGAATCTTTCATCATTCTGAGAAAGCCGTTACAATCGTTACTATGCAACGTAAATTTACAGCAAAGTGTTAAGAACTATGGCAATGTTTTACTATAGCTGGAGGCATGCTATGAAAATGTCTTCAGTACAATAACTAATTTTCAAACATTCCCCATTTCTCAAAAATTATTACCAGAATCTTCCGTTAAAAAGGACTTGCAAAGTGTACGATAGATTAAGATTTTCAAGGAGGAGAATTATCTGCTGTCTGAGAGCTGCTAGCAAAACTTTCCAGTATAAATTTTCGAGACCGTTATCACAGTACTGAAATCTCTTCTTAGAAGTTGTTTAGAATTCTTCAAAAGTGTCAATGAAATACTTCAAACTTAAAAATAATAAACAGTGGGCGAACTGAAATGCAAGTGATTCAATCTGTTGCATTGTTAAAAATAAACTGATCGCAAATGCCACTGATCCCAAATGCCAATGATCTCAAGAAGAACTGATATAAAATGTCACTTATCCAAAAAAGAACAATGTGATCCAAAGCTTCACAAATCCATAACGCTAGTGATGCAAATGTCCACTCATTCAAAAAAGCAACTGATTCAATATTTCATTGCTTCATATTGTCACCAGTCTCAAAAGGTACTAGTCCAAAATGTTATTGACCAAAATTCTACAACGCCATCTAGCCAAACTGCAACTGATTAAAGGTACCATTGAACCAAAATGCCACTGAACATAATTCTTGTTTATCGAATAAAGCAACAGCAAATTACTATATATAATAAAAGTGAGTGATGACCCCATTCGAAGTTTCTATGAGGTTTTTATTCTGTGCTCTGAGATCCGAGATCACTGCACGCTTTCGTTCTTTTTTGACGAATCATCAGGTATCAATAGAATATCATATATGATAAAAGTGAGCGGTAAAGCCTTCTGAAGTTCCTGTAGGGTGTTTCATAGCGTGCGCCAAATAAAAGCAAAACGAGAAATTTTATTAAAAGTTAACTCACATGACTAAAGGAAAACATTCCACATCGAGATTATTACACATTTTCATTCTTCTTTATCTACTGAAGTATCAGCAAAATATTACATGTGATAGAAGGAGTGATAAGACCATTCAAAGTTTCTATGCGGTCTTTATTCAGTGCTCCGAGATCCAAGATCATTACACATTTCATTCTTTTTTAACGAATCAAGTGACATTACATATCATATATGATAGAAATGAGCGGTAAGGACTTTTGAATATTAAATATCATTGTTATTCATTACTTGTACCAAAAAAGGGCAAAACAACAAATGATGTTAATTAACTCTCTTGAAGTAAGAAAATCATACGAAGCCAAGATCAAAACACATTTTCACTCTTCTTTAACGAATCAGGTATCAGCAAAATATCAGACATGATAGAAGTGAGCAGTAAGGCCTTTTGAAGCTTCTATAGGATTTTCATTCATTGCGTCTACCAAATAAGAGCCAAATAAGACATTTTATTTAAAATTTAACTCTCTTGGCGTAAAAAATCATGCAAAGCCAAGATCATTACACATTCTCATTCTTCTTTAACGAATCAGGTATCAGCAAAATATCAGACATGATAGAAGTGAGCGGTAAGGCCTTTTGACGCTTCTATTGGGTTTCATTCATTGCGTCTACCAAATAAGAGCCAAATAAGACATTTTATTTAAAATTTAACTATCTTGGCGTAAAAAATCATGCAAAGCCAAGATCATTACACATTCTCATTCTTTTTTAACGAATGAAGTGACAGTGAAAAATGATATATGATAGAAGTGAACGGTAAGGCCTTTTGAAGCTTCTAGAGGGTTTTCATTCATTGCGTCTATCAAATAAGAGCCAAATAAGAAACTTTATTTAAAATTTAACTCTCTTGGCGTAAAAAATCATGCAAAGCCAAGATCATTACACATTCTCATTCATTTTTAACGAATGAAGTGACAGTGAAAAATCATATATGATATAAGTGAGCGGTAAAGCCCTCTGAAGTTTCTATTCGGGTTCTTTTTCAATATGTGTACTAAATGAGAGCCAAATAGAAAATTTTATTCAAAATTTAACTGACGGGACTGAAGAAAAACATTCCACATTGAGATCATTGCACATTCTCGTTCTTTTTAACGAATGACGTAACAGTGAAATATCATATATGATAAAAGTGAGCGGTAAAGCCCTCTGAAGTTTCTATTCGGGTTTTTTTTCAATGTGTGTACTAAATGAGAGCCAAATAGAAAATTTATTCAAAATTTAGCTGACAGGACTGAAGGAAAACATTCCACATTGAGATCATTGCACATTCTCGTTCTTTTTAACGAATGAAGTGACAGTGAAATATCATATATGATAAAAGTGAGCGGTAAACCCCTCTGAAGTTTCTATTCGGGTTTTTTTTCAATGTGTGTACTAAATGAGACCCAAACGGAAAAATTAATAAAGTTTGGCTCACATGACTAAAGGAAAACGTTCCACATCGAGATCATTGCACATTCTCGTTCTTTTTAACGAATGACGTAACAGTGAAATATCATATATGATAAAAGTGAGCAGTAAACCCCTCTGAAGTTTCTATGGGGCTTTTTTCATTGCGTGTACCAGATGAGACCCAAACGGAAAAAATTAATAAAATTTGACTCTCATGACTAAAGGAAAACGTTCCACATCGAGATCATTACACATTCTCGTTCTTTTTTAACGAATAAAGTATCAGTGAGTCATCATATATGATAAAAATGAACGATAAGGCCCTATGAAGTTTCCACTTGGTTTTTCTTTTCATTGCATGCGCCAAATAAGAGCCAAGCGGGAAAATTTATTCAAAAGTGACTGAAGGAAAAAATCGAGATCATTTCACATTCTCGTTCTATTTTAACGAATGACGTAACAGTGAAATATCATATATGATAAAAGTGAGCGGTAAACCCCTCTGAAGTTTCTATTCGGGTTTTTTTTCAATGTGTGTACTAAATGAGACCCAAACGGAAAAAATTAATAAAATTTAACTAACAGGACTAAAGGAAAACTTTCCTCATTGAGATGATTACACATTCTCATTCTATTTTAATGAATGAAGTAACAGTGAAATAATATATATTATAAAGGTGAGTGATAAGGCCATTCAAAGTTTCTATGAGGCTTTTATTCAGTGCTCCGAGATCCAAGATCATTAAACATTGTCATTCTTCTTTAACGAATCAAATGTCAGTTGCTTGTACCAAATAAGAGCAAAAAAATTTACGTTAAATTGAACTCTCTCGGTGTAAGAAAATTATGCAAAGCCGAGATCATTGCACATGTTCGCTCTTCTATAAAGAACTCCCCTTTAACCCTATTTGGACCGGGCGGCGTTTTTCGCTCCCCCACCAAAAATTCTCATATATCTCCGCCGCTAGTTCAGGTATGAAGCTGCAACTTCTTCACTTTTATTAAAATTTAATTGGTTCCAAAAGTTAAAAACTTCATTTTCTATTGTTGCACCACGTGACCACGCACCACATCACAAAGAAAATCTTAAAATGTTCTCTAATTTTTCGTAATTAACTCAAATCATAAAGTTGTATAACAGTTCGATTGGTCTTGAAGAGTACTTTCATTTGATATACAGTTTGTTCATATTTGCTGACATCAGCAAATTTTCAATATCAATGACGTCATTTATCTTTATGACTTCATAGTTTGAATAAATTTGTGTTATATATTTCAAAACATGCAGAGTACATTGTAAGGTTACTTTATAATAGCTCATTTCACTAATTACAAGTCTAAAAATAAAAAATCAATGAAAATAGAAATCTCAATTTGTCTATTCAATCAATAATTGCTGTTAATTAGCAAGAGCTGCATCTGAAGTTAATAACTATCAGTGTAAATATCTTCCTCCACTCTTATTTGCTATCTTTTGATACAATTCTTCCTGTTATCTGATATTAATCTGTACGAATCATGCTTTTTAAGCTAACAGCTCAATGTTGGTCCTTTTTCTATTGTGTTTGGTCACCTAGCAATGAATCATGTGACTAATTAATCACTATTGTTATATTTGAAAGGCTAATTGTCCAAAGAACAACTAGGTTAAGTATCATTGTTGTAACTCTCGCAGTTTCGGAAAAAATGAGGGAGGCGAAAAATGTCCCCCCGGTCGAAAATGCTAAAATTTCTACCCAGTCCCAATAGGGTTAAATAACAACAAATCGCTTCCCTGGCACCCAGTACTCCCACGTAAACGCGGTCAAGTTGACACAGGGAACTGCATGTAAAATTGATCAAGCTGTAAAAAAGGGAATGGAGTGAAAACATTGGGACGAGTGGAGTATGTCTAAGGTGCGAGTACATATGAAAGAAAAATGTATAAAGCCAAATATTAGCCACCGGAATCTTCTTTTAGTAGGCCAGTTTAAAAAGTATTTCGAGTGTGTTAGCAAGTAAAGTTTCCAAGGCATCTTATGAGGCTTGATCTATTTACTATTTCAGCTTGAATCGTTGGTCGTAGAAATTTCTTATCTGCAATCACAAACAGCTTTGTACTGGCATATAAATCAAAATTAATGGATGCTACGGTATTCTTTCAGAGAATCTGCCGGTGTTGATGCACAATGGATTTCAATCTTTGATTGACACTACTTTAGAATCAGCATATTAAATCCACTGAAAAGGTAGCGACAATTTGCGTTTTTGGTATCGTGCTTCACTGTTACTCCATAAGTCCTATTTGAAATTTCATGATACAGTGTACTACTTCTTTATGAATTTCATTTTACAATAAGTCGTAGTGTTTTATATGGTTGAAAATATGTCAACAGCATACTAACAATATCATGTATGCGCAGTCGCAATTGAAAAAATGTTTGGTTTCCAGGCGCAATAGTACCATGTGCCAGGTGCAATAGAATGAACTGGCCAAAGAATATATCAGGCAGGTCCCCATTGGCAAATTGTTTTGTTACCCCCATTGTAATCTAAGTTTGCTACCTTATTGTAATCTAAGTATATACGTATGCCCAATTATTGATGTAAGAGCATTTTATTCATAAAGATCAAAACTTGTGACGTTTGAAACAAGTTTGTTATATTATCGAATTTTCTTCTAAATCATTCGGGAGAGATGCTGCAATAACAATACCCATATTATACGATAACCCTACAACATCTCCATAGATAAAGATATGAATTCGCTGGTTTTAAACAATCCTCGATATCAAAATTGTAGTTGAGGACAACACATCATTGTTGCTCGAAGAACAGTGTCATGTTTAATGTTATCATGTGACCAAGCGACTCCAAATTAGGAACCATTTATCAAATTTGTATTTAAATCACGACTTAAAATGCCTTGGGATGATTACGTTATGTAAAATGTCCGATCGATCTCATCATGGGTTTAAGACCACCATTTGCCTGGATACTCGACACAACGATTAAAGCTATGGCTGTTCCATTTCCAAGGAAATTTCATTGAATGCCAGTCTCAACCAGGCAAAGGCAAGTGGCATATCACTCTCTAAAATTCTCACTCAAGTGGGAGTGCTTTTGTTTACGTAAGAGCCATCAGAAGTAAAATATGCGATGTCGTTGCGCGCAAATATGTCAACCTTTTTAAGCAGATTCATAGATTACTATTGATATAAGAATCCCTATTAGCACTACGTTTGTAAAAATATCATATTGACATGACTACAAATGGCTTTAGATTACGGATCATGACTTTAAAGATGCAGTAGGATTAATCTTGCCCTAATCCTTTGCGTTCTAAGTATTCTTTTAGCTGTCTGCTTGGAAGTTCATACAGTGAGCTTGTTAAAAGTGAAGCTGCCTTGTAGTGCATTTAATTGGCTTGTGGAAATACTTCTTGTTTAAGCTGTGTGGTTACTCAATGCGAAACGTCCAACAAAAGGGATTCCGCTTCGTTTTAATCTGACTCAAGGGGTTATATACCGCCGATTTGTGCATTGATATGCAGAGAAAAGAGCTGGCTTCAGTTAAACACCGCAATATCATAAACAGATTTCCTGTTCGTAATCGTCTATGCAATCTGTATTATAGCTATGATCAGTTACATGCATCGATAGGACCGGCTACAACTGCATCACACCAACGCTCGAGCAGTACCTCACATACTTTGTTCATGTTTACATTCAATAACAACACAAAATTAAATCTTCCCTTCATTTGATAAGCTTTATCATTCAACCAACAATGATGGTTGAAGTTACCGTCTATAACCAACCACTCTGCTAGCTTATACCCCATTCACAATGGCAAATTAAACCAGCTTAAATTACACCAGGTTATCAAATGTTGCATTCTAATTGGTCAATCCAACAAATCGAATTCATTTGATTGGTTGAAATTTAACCTGGTTTATAAATCTGGTTCAACTGTGTCAGTGTGAATGGGGTATTACTCTTTGCAAAATAAAAAGATCGAAAATTGTAAGGAACTTGACTTGAAGGAAATATAGAGTGCCATTTTGAAATAGATCGTTTTCAAATCTGATAGAATCTCGATGAATTTCTGTCTTTTGTACAGGGTGTCCCAATAAATGGCCCTATTTTTGATTGACTCTAGTTAAATAGAAAATAGTGAACATATTCTGAGATACTGGTTTTCATTTTTCCAATTTTTAAACTTAGATATACATCATCTCTGGGTCATAAGAAAAGGAAAGTTGGAAAATATCATTGCAATAAATTGCAGGACTATCAAGAGTTTGTTTGTTTAAAGGCACATAAGAAACATTGGCAATGAAGAGTTTCAAAATCTGTTCCTTCAGATCAATCTACATGAGAGCTCTGTGCAGTTAAAGTCCTTCTGTCTTGTGGCGTAAAACCGTTGCATTTAGAAAGCACAGAATGGAAAAGCTGTGTCTTGTCTATTTTGACTATTTACAATGTTTAAGGCCATTCCAAAATCTGACAATTCAGATATCGTAACGTAGTTTTGCAATTATCAAAAAGAACAGCATGTCAAAATCTAAGTTAGACGTCGAGGCATAAGAATATCAAAACATCACAGTTCCTTCTGTTTTCACTATTAAACGACAGTTGATCAAACGTTGGGACATCTTTTTGGGGCAGCCGGTAATAAGTCATCATTTGTTGTTGTGGGTATTATTTCGGATTCAAAGTTGACCAATACAAAACAATATGACGAATAATGGATTAGAGGAATATACAAGCTTACTGATTAACTATATTCTGATGACGTGCAGGAAAGATTCACCTAGCTGACATCATACAGAAATAAAGCAGCGAACATTTTTATCTCAGCTTCAGTTATGATTTTCAAAATGAATAACTTTTGCAGACCGTTTTTTATTGGGAAAAACATGAACTCTATTTTACTTTAAAACCAAACTTCCTTACTGCATAGGATTACTTTACCTGACAAGAATGGCTTAAAGGTAAGCTATTGCCCAATCACCTATAGGAAAGATTCATTTTGGTGACGTCACATTGAAAGAGGCTACGTTTCTCATCTCAGAAAATATTTTCAAAATGATTAACTTGAAAAAGCTGTTTCTCCTTGGGAAACGCAATTTCTAGTAATTTTAATATGGAAATCATTAGCCTCAAGCTTTTCAGAGAATTTTCTTCTCACCTTTAATATTCATCTTGAAAGTAAGCCAAGATTTGGGCTACGTCAAATTTCTCAATTAGTCAATAGAAACGACAAAATTAGAAAAATCAGTAAAGAAGCTTAAAGACCCACAGCTAACCATGATCCTTTGCAACACCAAAGTCGACTTTCGTATGATATGAAAGTCATTGTGGCCTAGGTTTTGTTTCTTTTGCGCTGCATTCGGAGCGCAAAGAGTCATGGTTAGCAATGGGTCTTTAAGACATTTTGCTTTGAATTACAATTTAGATTTTGCTTATAAATGACGATTTTATTTTCGTGCATTCTGTTGATCAATAAGATGCCATAGTTTTTCTGTTTCTCTTGAATAGTGCCGTTTCTTCTTATTTTCATAAAAAGAAGATTTCTTCTACTAAAATATTTGTCTCAAATGAATTTTTGCATTAATTTCAAAATCATGCACAGAACTGGCAAGAATATTCATTTCAAAATCTGAATCATTTCTCTGGAACGTAAGAAAAGCAAGAAACTATGCCTATATGGTTCGGGCATAAATAAAGGGCCATTATTAGAACATTAAAGTTTGGTTTAGCTATTCACTGCGGAGAGCTAGGAATTTAAATCTTGTTTAGCAAACAAATGACGATGTTGCCAAAAAATTCTTCAATCAGTAAGATTCAAAAATTCAGTTTAGTTTATACTTTTTAAAAATATTTCATATGAATAAATTGGCTGATTTAGAAATTGTCCACATATCTGGCGGGAAATTCATGTGCAGATTCGAATTTGGCAATAACTTGTTTCATATCAAAAAGTGTATCAAGAAACCTTTTCAGTGAAGTTTCAAGCATAAATGAAAAGACCACTGTTCTCAAGCTAAGATTTGGTTCAACTATTTACTATGGGGAGCTGTCAAACGACCGTTAATATAAAGGCCAGCAGATTGAAGTTACCCAACATGCTTTGAAAAGTACTAAATTGTGACTCTTTTCCTTTATCTCAATGAAATTAGGGCTTGTTGGATTCTGGTTAATGCAAACAAAAAGACGGTATTAAATGAGAAATAAGAATTTCATTCGATATTGGACGAGGAAAGTGTATCAAAAGAATTCTATGATCATTTTTTCCAACAGGAAAACTTTGAATCGTTTTAGCAAAGAGCATTTAGTGCATGGCCAAATTAAAACTTCGATACACGCAAAGATTTCACTGAATCTCTTATTTTTTAATAAGCCATTTGAGAAGAAACTAAAAATTATAAAAAAATTGTTCAAAAGAGTTCCATTCTCAGAATAAGCGCTTGAAGGACGTGCCTTGACAATCCAAAGCAAGACTCCCAGTTCGATTCTAAATGTCTAAATAAAGCCTTGGTCAAACGCAGCCAACATTTCATCCAACAGTTACTTCCATTCCAACAAAATTGAAACTTCGTCGATGTTTACGAGGGGGTGATCAAACGCATCCAGCATTTCATCCTACATTACATCCAACATTGCAAGTAAATTCCATGATTCGACTGCGCAGCGACATGTACACAAATGATAAAAAAGGCCGCGTGATACCAAATATGAATAAGAATTGGTGACTTTGGAAACAAAATGTTGAAACTGATTGAAAATGGCGGTCGAATAACCAAATATAAACATTTTAGAACGTTCTGCGCATGCCCACAAAGGAAATGTTGGACAAAATGTTGGATGAAGCGGTCAAACGCATCCAACATTCCATCCAACATCTATAAAAAAAAATTTTTTTGATCTCGATCAAACTTCATCCAACATCAATTTGCAAATGTTGGATGACACAACATGGGTGGTCAAACGCATCCAACTTTTCATCCAGCATTCATTTTCAGCATGTTGGATGAAATGCTGGATGCGTTTGACCGGGGCTTGACATGTACTAGCAAATTACAATATTAGCTACAATATCAACTGTTCATCGGAAAACGCCCATTTTTGCGGAATACAGCTTTTCGGTACAGTGCGTATCCATAAATGTCATTTTAGATTTGATATGACAAACATAGGCAGAACATCTCAGGACTGAAATTCAAAGGAGAGGAATGCTCATATTTTCAATTGCTATACGATTTTCTACTGAACGGCAGTAAGCCCAGGCTTAAGAAAATCGTCACCGAAACATTTCTAAATGTTCGGTACCTTATATACCGCATATCTCTCGCATACTTCCCTTTGCGGTAACAGGAAAACTAAATTTAGCAGCTAGCGAAACTGCAACTTAAAGCATGGCATGTTTCTGCCCTTCCGTTCCTTCAAAAAGTACAGGATACAGCTTAGATGGTTAATTCTACAAAGACCTCGGGAAGCTAATTTACTTAAAGTTGACTAGGAACGACTCATTCCAAAATACACGAACTGTGAACACTGATTAAGGAGGCTTGATTCTATTACATTGTAATCGTAAGTAGGCTGAATTGATAGGTAGAGACAAATTGAGCTGAGCGCATTACGCTCCCAACCATTGTTCTAATATAATTCCACAAAGCTTAAATGTCTCTTGTTTATTCTGTCTCGGCGATTCGCTGTCCGTCGTCGATATAATGCGCAACATTGCGACTTGGCCGCATACGCAAAGAAGCCGAGAGTATACGCTGAATCGTTATAAGAATACGACAACTGATTTGGATGTTTGCGAAACACACACCTAGTAGAGGTCGTTCGTCAATTGTTCAACGCTGTTAAGTAAGGATGTACTGCTGTGAGACCATATACAAGGAAGCACTGAGTCTTAAAATGCATCTTTGAAAGATAATTAATCAGTTTTTGTTGTTGGAATACTCATGTCATGGACCTACATTGATTTTCAAGTTAAAAAGGATTTACTTATCTCTACGCTCTTCATAATAAAGCGAGTATTACCTAACTCTGTTGCCTGATTTCCTAACTCTGCTGCAAGTGATCACCAAAGATGTATACGTGCTGTGGAAGACGATTTGTATCATGGTTTTGTATTGTAATGCTTGTGCAGATAGCTTGTGGTATTTTGTAAGTATGGGAATCATTGTTTTCATTGCAATGCCCGACATACACACTGTCAGAGAATGTTTTATCTAACTTATCTCCAGATACAAAAACTGATCAATTCGCGTTTACCTGAACGTTTCTTGCAGAGATGTTTCAGGGAAAACTTGTAACGTGGCTTTGTATTTTACATGCTTGTGCAAATTGCCAGTTGATGCTTAAACTTTAGCTCTTGATCTTATTTCAATGAAAATATTTCCTGAAGTAAATGCCTCGAAAAACATTCAGAAAACATTCTCTAACTTTAAATCTAACCAGATCTCGTTTACCGAAATGCTCCTTGCACAAATGTTACCAGAAAGACTCTGATTATGGCTTTCATGCAAATTTATTACAACATTTTCGAACGTAAGAATTCTTTCATAGTACTGGCAATCAGTGACTTTCTTGTCTTGTTTCAGCCTTGATTCAACTAAATCTCCTTTACCGAAACGTAAAAGTTGCTGCAGGAAAAATTTGTGCGATAGCTTTGTATTTTAATGCTTACACATATTGTCTTTGGCATTTTGCGTGCAGAGAACTTCTTGTTTTTGTTGCAATTTCTCATGCAATCAGGAAACATTCCATAACCTTAACTCCAGCTATATATCACCTTCTGGACCGATCCTTGCAAAGATTTTGCAGGAAATACCATCAGTAGTTGCCTTTTCTTGTTTTGTCGTCGCATTGTTGCAAACAAACATTTTCAAATATTGTTTTGGATACAACAACATAAATCATAACAAGTGAAACTCTCAATACAAAGTAAGCAAACTCAGTACAAATATCTTGTGACAAGTGCTACGCCTTGATGCTATCACATTTTGCGATCGAAACTGGAGTAAACAAAATTCTCTCGACAATGCTTAGCATTAGTCCTTCGCTATTTTGTAAACTAAGATATTATACTCGATATTCTTCTTTGCTCAGTCCTTTACTCTACTTCTCACGGAAACACTGTATATTCTGGACTTCTAAATTCCTCTTCAGTTCACTACTTTCCCAAACATTGTATGTGAACAACCTACACTCCCGTAGACTTGAAAGCAGAGCGGGTTGGCTAGCAGGCTATTTTCAAGATTCTCCTTCAGTTTTATTTCTTGTATTTCGTTGCCATTTGTTGAAGCACAGCTCCAAAGCACACGATAGCTTCCTTAAGCTCCTCCGTTTGCTTTATTTTTAAGTTCACTTCTGTTTTGGCATATCATTATTCCTAGAGTCATGAAACTGAGTAGAATTGGAGAGCTAGAATACATTAGGCATTACATACTTGGAATTTACCTTCAGAATCTGATTGCAAATTTACTTTACCGACAATGGACAATTTGAAGGGTATCAGATTTTCAGGAATTTTGACATCTTCATTGGATCTACCTAGAGCTATATTCCTTCGCGCAAATATTCAAACACAGAAAAGGGCGTTATTTCTCAGAACATGACACAGAAGCAAGTTATTATTTTGAACCTATTCTTTGGCACTGTAACAGCTATATTATATAAGAAAAATGGCTCAAAAGAGTGATACTTTTAGAATTTCTTACAGACTTGAATTCATTTTCAACTTAGAATGTTACCAAGTTAAAGTTTTTTTCTAGTAACAGGACCCAAAAATTGGTTGCATAGATTAAACATTTGTCATCACGGATTTACCCCCTAGTCATAGCTGTTTGAAAACTGTAATTCTGCTTGCCGCTCTCTATATGTTAGCTGATATTGGGTTGGTTTAGAGAGCGCAGCACTAAAACGTCAAGCTTCGTTCAAGCTTCCAAATTACGGATTTCGAGTAATTAAGGGGATTAGCAGAGTAGCAACAAATGTGCCATTTCTCTTCAACATAAGATAAATCAGCCGCTTGTTCCTTCACTAAGTTTCAGCAACTAAAACAAGAAATCGAGTTTTTGTTTACACTTTAGAATTCCTGCTTGTCAACCTTAATCGGTATATTAGGCTAATTGCCATCTTTATAGTTTGATTGAAATGTTACATTAGGCGACATAGTTACGGAAATACCATCTTTTTGCCTAACACTACAAACATTTGCAAATGTACATGTAACATAAGTTATACATGTGACAGGTTGTCTTAGCTTGTTATCTTGGCTAGCCATAAGACACTAATCATCCTGTAACTAGATGAATATTTGTTGCAGTGGAGCAGTGGCGGAAATTGAGCCTTTGGAGTGGGGGGGCAAGCGCAGTGAATTTTCCGAGTCATTTATTTGAGGTTCATACAGCGAAAGAAAACGGTCTCAGCGGCGTGGCCACGATAAATTAACTGGGGAGTATAATATAATGAGGGGGTCTGAGGGCGTAGCCCCCAAGAAAATTTTTTGAGGACACGCCCTCTACTTTGGCTTAGAACGCATCTCTCGATCCCATGTTTACCGGTATTAACATAGATTTTTTTACCATTTTGTGAACTTTGCTTTAGAAGTTATCATCCCCAGGAAAATTTGTGATAAAGCATCATTTTCTTTGGCTTAGAATCCCTATCTCCATCCCATCTTTACCAATTTTGTAACAGTTTTCTATGAATCACCATCTTTGGGAAAATTTTTGCGCAAAGACCTTATACTTTGTTTTAGAAAGCTTCTCACAATCCAATGTTTGCATGATCCCGAAATGGAAGCCTTTAAAATTCTGCGATAGTAGGTTTGGGAAAATTTTTAAAATGCAAACCTTTACTTTGGCTTAGAATGACTCTCCTTGTCACTTTCCAGAATTTCTTGGGAAATTCTTACCCTACCCTACCTATACTCGGCTACTTTCTCTTCGATTTTGAACGAATCTCGAGGACCATCTTTTGACAGAAGTTGGGGGCAAATGCCGCCATCCCTCCCTGTGGCCACGCCACGCCACTGAACGGTCCCCTTTGCAGCGAATAGGAACGAGAACGCTTTCATTTTACTATTAGTAAAATGAAAGCGTTCTCGTTCCTATTATTACACCGAAATTTCATACCGAAAGACCAAACTTTTCCGAATCAGCGGGCCTTTCTTCTTCCACTTTCCAGGTAAAAATATCCGACTTTTAAGATAAATTTCCGAATCATATCGAATTGGGGGGGGAGCTGCCCCCCCAACCCCCCCATAATTTCCGCCACTGC
>REGM01000025.1:1118420-1131010 GCA_004194415.1 Aurelia aurita | reverse complement strand
GGTAGCCCCGATTTCTTGCTTCCTCGTGTTATCGTCCCTGTAGTGGTGTTATAGTTGTATAGTATTAATAGGTAGAGTAAGTAAAAATGTATTGTAAGAGTTTTATCTGGATAAAAAAAAAAAAAAAAAAAAAAAAATCTTAAACGTTTAAATGAGTATTCCATGTAGCTATTCTAATTAATGTAATTTCGAAAGGTCGATTGAGAGCAAATTTAAAAACAAGTTGTTTGCATGATAACAGAAATAAACAAGTGTCTTTAATATAACTTAGTACATCCTCTTCCTTGCACTTTCTGTAATTTTTCTAATATGACGCCGCTGATGTTTGCGGCTTTTATTAGAGTGAGGCGTTTATTAGAGGGAGGCGTTTATTAGAGGGAGGCGTTTATTTGAGGAAATACGGTACTCAACTCAATAACCAAGATGAAAAATTGAAGCGAAACGGTGTCTTACAAAAAATCATCTTTAAAGTGACCTTTATTATTTGCAAACTTAACCTGCGTAACCTTGTGAACCCAAAGGATCAGAGTTCAGAAAAAGGTCAAACCTTCCTCCGGATGCCAATTTCGTTAGTTAAACCAAAACCTTCCTCATTTTATTAAGTCAAAATAACCCGATTTTTCGAACTCCTTGCGTTGTTTATAACGTTAACATTTATAAACCAGTTGCTGTTGCCAAATAACCCAAAATTTTCCTACGTTTCTTATAAAAATTACTAAACCTTCCTCAAACATGACATCAACAAGAAAAATTTTCTTCCGGCTCACAGCCGTGGAGCCGTGAATTTTTCTGGAATCTGCAAAGGATAGTAACATCGGTCAGAAAATTCATAGTTTTTATATGCCATTGGCTAGAACAATAAAGCAATTCAATTCAACTATCAAGATAGAATATTGCATCTTAATTCTTGGCGAAGTAGAGTCTTTCGAAGCGCATCTGTGAGGTGACTTTTCGTTATTTGCCAACGCATCTTTGTGAGTCTAAAAGCTACCTGTAAGGCTTAAAAGATAAAAAACTGTTTATGCACTGTAGTCCACACCAATGACAGCAATTCAATTCAATAAGATAAATAGGACAATAAGATAAATAGAATACACGAAAGAGCCTTAAGAATCGCATACAAGGACAACGTTTCTAGTTTTGAAAATTTACTGGAAATGGATAATTCGGTAACCGTTCATCAGAGGGACCTGCAGTTGCTCATGGTAGAGATCTACAATATAAAAGCTAATCTAAATCCTAGCTTTATGAAGCAAATTTCGAGGAAAAAGAAACGCTTTACAATCTTAGGTGTTCTGATAAACTACAACTACCGAAGGTTAAAGCAACTTGCCTTGGAACCGATGCGGTCAGATTTATGGGGGGGGGGATATGGGAGACACTACCTCCAGAACTGAACAATTCAGACTCCCTTGAGATTTTTAAAAGATTCATTAAGGCCCATCAATGCCAAGCCTGCAACTGCAGATTGTGTAAATTTTTTATCCTAGTTTAGGTTTTTTATTGTAAATTGTAGTTTTATTATAATCTTGTACGTATTTCTATAAATAGTTGGCCTTTATTAGCAATTATAGCTATAATTTCTTAGCCAATTTTAAATGAAAGAATTAATAACAATAATGATAATGATTATTATGAAAAGAAATTCAGTTACCATAATAATCTGTGCATGCAAAGTAGCATCTTGCGAAGTTTCTTCTTTGATGTGACTTTTAGGTATGTGCTGACGAAACAATGGGTCCCAAAAGGATGTTTATAATAGTGTGCAGAATAAAAAAATTTTAAAGCCATAAACTAGAACACTTAAACCATTTGGACGAATTCTAGAGCGCATCTAAGTGCTGGTAACTTAAGTTGCCATAGTATATAGACATATAATTAATCTCCCTGGGTCAAACAAGCAAACATTTTACCAACAATTTGAGATTTGCTTGTCAAGCAAAATGTTTGGCTGCTTTGCCTGGTCGCCAAACATTGCTTGGCAAGAATTTTGTGTTTGTACCAGCAGAAAATGCTTTTGAACTTTTTCAAAACATTGCCCAACAAATTCTGCTTGATTCTTCAAGACTAAGGAACAATATGATGCAGTCCCAATTGTCAATTGATTCACTAACCACCCTCTTGAGCTGTCATTGGCTTTTTTTCAGGGGACAACAACTATCTCTAACTTTAATGCACATACTGAGCATCGCCCAATAAAAATATTTGCTCAAATCCAGTCCAATTCAGGCTGAGTAGTGTTTTGCCAACCGTATATTTTTTAAGAGATTTTTATTCATTTGCAGACAGAACTTTATGATCCCAAAGGGAAAGTGAAACGGTTACCTCTTCCCCGAATTTCCGGACTACATTATCCTCCATACAGAGGCGGACTGGCCGGTCGGGCTACCGGGCAATCGCCCGGTGGGCCCTCTCAAAATTATTACAAAAATTGTTTTTTTTTTGTTAAATGGTAACTTGTCTAGTTTAGAAAGGGCCCTCTTTACAAGCCGTCATACTGAGGTTCTCTCGTGATCAGTGGCTACTGAGTGAATACAGATATCAGTTTGAGGCCTTCCAGCGCTTTAAAGTCGTTTTCCTAAATTTGGGGCCCTTAGATACACGAAATATTCTGGGCGCAGGGCCCACTGGTTCTACTTGTAATTGCGGTACTTCTCAGGAATACTTAAAATCTGATGAATTTCTCTTCGGGGCCCTTTGTTTAAACGTTCTCATTTTACGTCATGGGTTACAAGGTACTGATTAACATTTACTGGTTGGCCCTTATAGAGACTGATCGTTGTTGAGGAACAAAAATAGTAGCAGGCCCGTAGCAGCTATTGGGGCCCCCCAATAGTTTCCAAAAGTTGCATGTTTTCTTTCATCTTGTTCAGTAAAATTACTGAAGGAAAATACGAAATTCTTCTCAAACAGAGTTTCAGAAGGTTCAGCCCTCTTGATAAAAGAGTTTCATAAGGTGCAGCTAATGGTACCAAGAGGTAGCCAATGTAATGTGAAATGAAATACAAAAACTAGTAATTAATTTTATCTGTCGAAATTTTTACTTATCTACCAATTGCAAAAAGCTGTCAAGTAAAATCAAAGCAATGCATTTAAAAGTATTTCTTATGTTAGTTTAGTTGTAGCTGGCCGGGCATTTGCCCACTTCTCTTTCTTGGGATTCTTTCAAAAATGAGGAGAAAATGAGAAACTGGTTGAGTATAGATTTGGTGGGGTAAGAACTTTGTGCAAAATTGTTTGAGTTTCCATTTCAGCAATGGCAAACAATGGATCGAAAGCGGCGTTCTGAGGCCAAAGTAATAAGTGTGCCCCTAAAAATTTTCTATTCTTGCTGATTTATAAAGAGGTCACTACAAAATTGTCTAAATTTCTATTTTAGCAATGGCAAACATGGCGTCGGAAGAGGCGTTCTATGATAAAGTAAAAGGCAGGGCCTTGGAAAACTTTCTGAGGCTTTGCCCCCAGACCCCATTTTTCTCGCGCCTACCCCAAATCTGTAAAACTCTTATACAGGCCTGATAGTAAAAAGAGACTCATGTCACTTACTGTTGGCTCTTTATTATAAATCTTATGTAAAGTGACAAAATTATTATTAATTTTCAGCAGTTTCTTGGGCCACATTCAAAGGGATTTAAACAATATTTTGAGATGAACCTACAAAGATCACTTTATATAAAATAGCAGTATCAAATGTTGTTTATAGGTAACCCGTTTGAATTACTAGAGATATTTCCAATACCATNAAGTGACAAAATTATTATTAATTTTCAGCAGTTTCTTGGGCCACATTCAAAGGGATTTAAACAATATTTAGAGATGAACCTACAAAGATCACTTTATATAAAATAGCAGTATCAAATGTTGTTTATAGGTAACCCGTTTGAATTACTAGAGATATTTCCAATACCATTTTAAGCCAATCTAAAGGATGTTGCCATAAAAAATTTTCCGGGGGAGTACCCCCGGATCCCTCCGACTTTTTGGCTGGTTTCCTTCTTTTTTGGCTGGCCTTCGGTCTTGGGGCCCTTTCTCCACAAAAGGGCCCGGGCCCTAAGTTTGCAGCCAGTCCGCCCCTGCCTCCATATATTTAAGGCAACCTTGATTCCTTGAAGGACTTTGAACGATGATATTTTTCAACAGCAGTTGCCACCTTAATTTATGTATAAAAATAATCACTTTCTAGCTCACTGTTATCAATCTCCCTATAACGGTAATTAGTCAAGTAAAATCGCCTATCTAGGATTTATCTAACCAAGCATTTAGTACAAGCTTAATCGAACTGACCATGAAACTCTTACAACTAAACTCATCCCTTATAAATCTGTTTGGGTATTATCCTTTGTAAACGTACAGTGACAAGCGGCATGATTGAAGGTTAACCTTGATTAATTAGAAACTGTGGCAAATCTTTGCTATCTTGTCTGAGATAGGAAAAATCGTTCTTCTTCACAATACGTGTTTGTATCGACAAGGCCATTCAAAGTCCTCTCAAAGATTTGTCTTCAATTTAAGCGTGAAATTGGCCGTTCAAGGAATAATTTTCTTAGAAGAATTAGGATGTGCCATAGGGTCATTTCAAGTCCAATTTGTCTAGCTGTAGCTACGATGACGTTGAGTTTGCATTTTCTTTCATCTTTCTGAGTCAGAAAATGGGACGTCCGAGAATTTTTTACACGGTGCAAGTTTTATAGATCCTCAAAATAAATGTCTTGCTCGCAAATGTCTATAAATTAAAGATTGTCTATTGGATATTATTTAAATCTAACGTACGCATTGATGTAGAGACATGCCAAGAACTTCCACCATTCTTCCTACATTAAGGGTCAACAGAGTGTATGTTTATTATGGGGAAAAGTGCTTCAATTTGCGTCAAGGAGTCTCTAAACATTTGATTATTACTTAAAATGAGCTTCCAATAAAGACTAAGCATCAATCTACATTGATCTGTCCCTCAATACAGATGCTTCTTTAGTTTGCTTGGTTGCCAATAGGATGTTTGAGATGTAATATTTTTGTAGTGAAACATCCAGTGCTGCTGCTACTGCATGTGTAAAAGTGTTTAAGTTAACTTTGTAGAACTGTGATAAGCCTTTACATAGAATATTTCTAGCCACTTCCTCGCTATCAGGTTGAATCAAACATGTTTATGGGGTCTCTAACATCAATAAATTTAAGGTACATAAGATGAAAATGGACGTATTCACGAAAGATTTAGGAAAAATACATTTTCTTTATTCAAAAGGACAGAAGCTGGAAATATAATATGCAATTATTTGAAATTACAAATAGGAAAAGTCATAACACTTGTGTACAAACTCTATCATGGGAGTTCAAGAATAAATGGAAAGAACAAGACTGATCATTTGTCAAGAGGCTGTTTGCAAAATGGTTGGTCAGTTTTCTGTTTTACACGGAATTGTCGTGTTCTTAGTTAAGGCCAAAATATCAACTGGATAGTTAGCCTTGTTAGGTCCAACAAACAGAGTCCGCTTCTTGGCTATTTGCAATATCTATAGGACCTAACAGTGCCCCTATAATTCAAAATATCAATCCGTGTCGGAAGGACAACTGATCAACTATTTCGCAAGCAGCCTCTCAAGCAATGTATTTCTTAAACTGACTCCCTGATATAAATCTGGAAAGCTCGAGCTGCTTGTTGTTAACTTGAACGATGTTTAGTCTCCCTGGAGAGTTCAATTATTGAGGTTTGGCGTAGTTTACCCTTGCTTTTCAGAATGATGAAACTTTAAATGAGATTTATTGGTAAAATTTCAACTTAGCATTTGAACAACAAGGTTCGAAAGATCATCCCTTTTCATTCTTCCAACTAAAAGGGACCGAAATATGGAAAATATCTCTATCTTATCCTGAAAGTCGTACAAATTACTGAATAAGGTTTAAGGTTCTTAAAACATGAAGAAAATCTTGCTGGATTTCGTTCATTCATTGATATAAAGAAGGCAAGAAATGTCTAATTCTCTAAAATTCTCTAAAATTCTCTAAAATTCTCTAAAATTCTCTAAAATTCTCTAAAATTCTCTAAAATTCTCTAAAATTCTCTAAAGATTAATTTAATTTGCCACCAAATGAGCTCGCCGAACCGAGCCGAGCCGAACGTCCTGCGCGTCAGAGAACTTGGTGAGCAGGGGTCGTAGGATGGAGTTACTTACGTAAAGCAAATATTAAGACCTCACTTGAATAGTTAAGTTTCACAATTAATGGTAATCTCTGACTGATTTGAGTTTCGCTTTGGCATCTGTTTGAAAGCGATAAAAACTGTACATGAGTAACAGGAGAATGAAAATAACTTATTGAAATCAATCGACCAGAAATAGTTAAAAAAAATGATATACCCTGGTCTTCTCTGTCGGATTTTATCTGACAAATTATTGTGACTGCAGTATCAAGAACAGAAGGAAGCAAATTTTGTCCTTCTGAAATTTTAATCTTTAACTCCTAGCTCTCATTCAAGATACTTTGGTAAGAAGACTCTAAATTCACGCAAGCGCATTTAAATATGGGAGCTCCTATTCCCTAGTTGAGTGAAGTCAGATTTATCACAACCCACTGAAGAAAATGGTGACCAAATCAATATTAATCGGGGTATTAATCCTCAAATCGTTCACAAACTTCCACTGATCCACAATTCCACCTTGTGCTCAGCCTTCAATATGCTGTGCATGACAAGGAATTATTCGAGTTATAGATCGAATATGTCTTCACCAGAAAGCCCTTCTTCGTTATATTTTGGTGAACTTTCGATCCAGTAGATTAGTAGTTCTCATCCAAAGTGATCTTGTAACTGATTTGATTCCTCTTTGCTGCCAGAGGACAGTTTTTTAGATAGAATTTGGATGTTAAGCAAGAGTTCTTACTTTTCAGGTTACAGAGAGACAGCTTACCTTTACGCCATACAATCTGCTGGTGTTGCACATGCAGTTACCACAGGCTGCCACATGGGATTATTCGCCAATTGTCGCTGCATTTCCAAGAAGAAACGAAGACAAAGAAAGTTGGCTAAACACGAGAAGAGAAAATTGCATTACAATGGAAATATATTTGATTGGTCAGACCATTGTTTAGATCGAGCAATCAGCTTCGGGAAAGGAATGTCAAGGAAAGTGATGAGTAATGACAGAGTGAGAGATGTTAGAGCAATTGTTGACAGGCATAATAAAGAAGCAGGAAGATTGGTAAGTCATTATTTGTTTTAGAGGTAAGGTGAACAATATTCTAATGCCAGAATAATCTTGGTACTGCATGCCTGATAAAACATGCAATGCTTTCACTAAGCTTTTAAAACAGAAGCAGAGATCATGCAAAACTAAGTCGTCAGACATCATCAAAACTATTTTAGTTTAGTCTCTCAGAAAGAATTTGTTCGAAGAAGGAAGAAGCTCTTTTCCAAATAAAGATCAAGCATTGTACCGGAGTACTTGGTTGGTCAAAAATTTACCCCCTCGTGGAAAAGTCGTGGTCGGTTGATTCTTAGGCCAACCGACAACAAATAAACCATCACAATAAGCGATTAACTTGAATTTAGATATTTTTGCCTAATTTTTGGTTTGAACTAGAGTAAAATCGAGCTAGAAATGTATTCAAACTGCGACGGAAAAAGGCGTCAAAATTATTTTTGTCTCAATTCGGGATTTTTTTAAAGTTCTCGACATCCTTTGTATGGAAAAAAACAGTTTTGATTCCATTTGGAAGTGATAATTTGCTAAAAATGCGCTAAAACGAGTTTAGAAAATGAGTTGTCCCAATTCTAACGCGTTTTTACTCCAGTGTGCACCAAGCTTTAGTGCAAATACAAAATTTGCTCATTAAAGATTTGCAAAACAGTCTTTAAAGACCCTCTGCTAACGGTCATGCTTTAAGCGCTTTCTTTGCTGTGTGAAAGATAAACAACTTTCCAAACAACTTTCTTATCTCGGCAAAAAAAACGGCAGGTGCGATGTATGCCTATTGCAATTGCCTCTTTTAACCCTATCTGACCTGGGTGTTTTAAAACACTCAATGCTTGGGGGGCCCCTGTTTAATTCAGTTGTTATCTGAGATATGACCAACTAATTTGGCACAAAGGTTATTTATCATATAAACAATGATTATTTAAAATCATAATTCAGTTAGCGAGGTTGTTGTTGTTGCTAGAGCATAATAATCATTATGATGTTATATGACGTCATAAAAATGAAAGCATGTTAATAGTTCATCAAAATATATGTAAATCAAAGATTTGGGCTGGCAAGCTCGTTGATTCGCCACGAACTCTATTTTGAAATGCATGATTGAAAATATCATCACAGAAGAGTTTTTGATTTATCAAATGTCAAAAAGGATATCCTTTTTTGAAATTATGGTTGAATTGGCACCCCTAAACGCGGGCCCGCGCGGACCCGTGCCTACTTTCAAGAAAGGCACCCTTTCCCGTGTTTTTTTGTACGAGGCTGATAACACATCAGGTACCAAGTGGCCCCCCCCCCCCCCGGGAGTCATTGCTTTCCACAATCATCTCCCATAATGCTTTAAAGCAATTTCTCTTTCTACTTTACTACCTGGTTTTTTTCTACATGGAAATAACTCTTTGCGCTAGAAAGATGTCGAGAAAGACACAAGAATTACCGAATTACCTTTTGAATAATTGGTTAGAGGTCTATTTCGTTTAATTACCAGAACTCTATTCCGTTTTGAAATTGATGAAATTTGAAATTTATGAGTTTCAAAGTTGAGACAATTTACAATTTCAGAAAATTTTGCTGATTAGCAAATTGTGCTGTGCCCATATTTGTCCAAAGGTTTGCTTAAATGATTCCCATTCTTCAATACGAGTGTTTATTCGAATTCGCGGTAGGAATATTCACCAACTCTTACTGAATTTTGGAAAACTCTACCTAAATTTCAAATGTCAAATTATCGGAGAGGTGTGAAGCCCAGGACTCTAGTAGTGATGCTATCGGACATTTGGTATGAACGCCGCCGCAAAATCAAATTCTTAAAAACTAAGATTACAATTTCAATTATTCGCAGTATCTATGAGTGCATCTTAACCACCATCAATATTTTCCCAAGGTTTTCTAACAGCCTCTGCTGATAAAAACGTGCGCCTAAGATAAGCTTAAGCAAGAGACTGTCTATTCGCAAAATTCAATCATGTAAGACTTTTTATTTGACACGAACAACCTAAAGTATAAAATCATGAGACAATCATAACCACAGAAAACTTTCCCAGTGCAGAATATTAATAAGATTTTGCTGCACAGTTAAACTAACTCCCTTACCTATGTTGCATGCAGTTTCCCTAATACCCATTCTCTAACTAGACATCTCTTAATTGTGTTCAGCATTTCGCTAATTTTATGAATATCGCGGTATTGACTAATGATAATCCGTTATATCGAGCATATTCAACAATCTAATCTTATTTTTAAAGATAGCTGTATCAAAATCGTTGTATGTAAACGCTGGTGATGCCTAACCCTATGGGGGATTATAGATCATAGATTCTTGGTCCTCCGCTAATTTGATTTTGATTGACATTGCAAGCATACTCCTTGACACCATCAAAGGCATACGAAATGAATCATCAAAGAGCCGATTGACCTTACCACGGGTTTCACCGGCCTGCTTAATAATTTCGGATTAAGGCTAATGCATACAGCAAGCTTGCTGCAAGTAACCATCAATTTGGTTCTGTTACTAACTGAAGTATCAATATTAGAACAATCACCGAAACCTGATTATACTATTGTTCTCATAATTTTGTCTTTGTGCTATTGTATCAGAGGCAAATCAGATTTGAAAACCGTTTTATTCCTATGAGCTCTGAGTGGAAGTAAAATATTGCTAAATATCTCTTGACAACCTGTTTCTGATCAATTGTTTTCAGAAGCAGTGCTGAATGTCTCTCTGGTCCACATTGCTCATACTTCTGTAAACCTTTAATCCTAAAACAAAATATCGACTGGTTTTCAGGTTTAATACCTTGGGACCAGAGCTACCCTGAAAGAAACTGGAGTCCAGTCCCACCTTTCTCTCGTTCTTGGAGAAGTCTTGTACCCAGGGTACAGGTTTAACAGAGAGAAAAAAGGTTCTGGATTTGCTTTAATTCTGAGGTAGAGAACAGAAGTTACAACAATTATCAGTGTGAATGCTGCATAAAAACTGTTCTATTCTCCATGCGATCAGAGATAGGATCTGGTAGAAGATGCAGCCAATGACGCAATGATTAGTAGAGTTCTATAGTCAATAATGTTTACTGAAGTAGAGAGAACAAAAAGAGCATCCCCCGCTCACAGTTTGCTGTGCAGTTTGTGACATCAACACCATGCTTGCTGGGATTAATCATTGATGCTAACGTGGATGGGTGGTATCTAATTTTGTAAGTAGCGTAGCTGTATGAGTGGGTTGTTAGTTGGACAATTGTTCAGCTTCTATAGTTAGCATCGAAGTATTCTGGGTATTTTGGGTGGTAAATGAGGTGAAACGTGAATCTGCTGTAGTGATTCAGTCACAAGCCATTGATAAAGTCATAACAATCTGAATGTTGAGAAGAAAACTACCAGCAATTGAAACTTTAAGAGCAGAATTCGAACCGCGACCAACGACTATGCGCGTTAAATTTATTATCTATGCGTGGATTTAGCCATAGTTATTGCTCACACTCAGGGGCGTAACTTTACCATTATTATTGGAGGGGTGTATGAAAATTATGCCCTGCCAGGATAAGAACTGCCATGGCAGAACTGAGGCTGAAATTTGTTTTTTCGGTTATCACAAGTTGACCAAACTTGGTCCATGAAGGAAAGGAGCATGTTGTGAGCATTGATTTTAATTTGTGAGCATTATAACTTTCACTTAAGCCACAACTCAAAGTATGATCATTGGTTCCTCGAGTAACTTGCACAAACATGATCTTGACAATGGAGGTAAATAAATTGCAAATAAATGAGGACAACCTAGATATGGTTGGATCAAATAAGTATCTTGGCGTTCAGATTGATTCACAATTTAAGTGGAGAGAACATATAAGTCTTGCTGTAGGTAAGATTTCCAGAGCAATCGGCATGCTGAAATATGCTAAAAAGTATCTCCCGTTAGAAATAGTAAAAAACATGTATACAACTATAGTTGAACCGCACTTCAGAAACTGCTGCTCGGTCTGGGCGCTGTGGAGAAACCCTGCTTGAAAAGCTGCAAAAGCTGTAAAACCGTGCTGCACGAATTATTAAGAACAGTTCTTACGATGCATCATCTCTTCCTTTGATTGAAAAACTAGGGTGGTTAACTTTAACAGAAATGATTGACTTTAAAATAGCAACAATGGTATACAAGTCTCTCCATGGATTAGCTCCTGAATATATGCAGCTAATTTTTACAAAATTATCTGAGAATAATTCACGGTCCCTCCGTAATACCGACACGGACCTTCGAATACCGCGCTTTGCAACCTGCAATGGGCAACGTAGCTTCTCATATCGAGTTGTAACTAGGTTGGAATAGCCCTACCGGACACTTTTCTGTGCTTTTCAAAGCAGCGGCATGGCCAGGGCAAATTAACTTCTTTAGGGTATGAAAATGAAGTGATTGGGGGCAAAAGCCACAATCTTTGGGGACACACCCTCTATTTTGGGTTAGAACACCTCTCCCGATCCCATCTCTGCCGGTGGTAGAATGGAATTTTTGGCAATTTTGTAACAGATTTTTTTATAAATTAGCATCCCCAGGAAAATTTTGAGTAAAAATCATTTACTTTGGCTTAGAATACCTATCTCGATCCCATGTTTGCCAGTGCCAAATTGGAATCTTTGACAATTCTGTAATGGTTCATCTAGGAACATTTTCAACCCTATCTCACTTGGGAGCTTTGAAGCAGTCAATACCTGGGGGGATTGATTCCACCCCCCCCCCCTCTCTTTTTCTTCGCTGTTATAATAGCTATGACATTTTAATTGGTAATTAGATGGAATTTGATGCAAACAATCAAAATCACATAATTAAATCCAATTAATGCTATTGTTCTTGTTGCTATGGCAATAAAAAGATATTAAGTTATGATTATCATGATTATGGCTATCATGATTATAACAACTAAATAAGGGACTAGATAATAATTGTTCATGTCAAATTGAATGAAAGATGATTAAATACATGTATACATATAATATGGACCGTATACACCAATTCAATTTCCACCCTCGTTTTGGAAATTACTCAAAATTCTTTCATGCGAAATTTTAGAGCCCAGATTCGGTTTTAGCATCCAAACTTTAGTCTAGTTTCAGGTTTTCAAACTGCTAGCGCTTGTGATGCTCATTTTATGACGATGGAAAGTTGAACATTGTATAAGGGATTTGACCACGAAAATCGCTCAGGGTGAAACTTTACACCCGGAGTCACTTTTCACGGCCAAATCCCTTATAGATTTTCAAGCTTTACATCGCCATAAAATCAAAATTAAGACCACTAGCAATATGTAAACTTGTAGTTTGACTAAACTTTGGGTGCTAAATCCGAATCAGGGCTCTAAAATATCGTATGAAAGAATTTTGAGAAATTTCCAAAACGAGGCTGGAAATTGAATTGGTGTATTT
>REGM01000025.1:1048877-1110984 GCA_004194415.1 Aurelia aurita | reverse complement strand
TCAAGAATTTCAACAAATTGAAATAAAGATGATACTTGCATGGTTGAAAACAAATTGCTAAATGCTGTCCACTTGGACAAGCTCGTGCATTCAAGACGCATAGCTGTCACACATAATTTCAAAACTAGGATTAGAAATTGAAATTATGCTGGTCTCGCACTCCGCTCTTTGACTCAACCACGAAAAGAAATTTAAGTTGAAGCAGTTTAGTTTGAAATTATGATCTTACCCGCTTTTCTCCTCCCTCCTCTTGACTCTTCCTGATGCCACTAATCAGGCTGGAGTGCTATGATGAAAGAGATTGAGTTAGATAGAAACACACATTTCTACAGTAAAAATACAATGAAATTTAAAACATTCTAAATGCATACAGCTCCTGTGCAATATCAATAACTTGGAACAAGGCTGCTCAATATCCTTTCTGAAGGAAATAATAGGATATGTGCTACATCAAAGTCTTCAAATGGAAACTCCTCAAATCGCTTCTTTCTGTTCTGTGCACTGCTAGCTTTCAAGACATTTCAGACCAAATTAATTTATGTCCATGACAAGGTGTTTCCATTTTATGATACTAAAACAAATAATAGGAAAAGCAAACTAAAGGCAATTGTAAACAAACCTGTCTCCTTGCATTGCAATAAGAACTTGACAGGAGCTTGGAGGAAGTAAAAAGAACAGTTCATTTGTAGCTAATTCAAGAATTTCAACAAATTGAAACAAAGATGATACTTGCATGGTTGAAAACCAATTGCTAAATGCTGTCCACTTGGACAAGCTCATGCATTCAAGACGCATAGCTGTCACACATAATTTCAAAACTAGGATTAGAAATTGAAAGTATTCTGGTCTCGCACTCCGCTCTTTGACTCAACCATGAAAAGAAATTTTAAGTTGAAGCAGTTTAGTTCGAAATTGTAGGAAATTGTGATCTTACCTGCTTTTCCCCTCCTTCCTCTTGACTCTTCCTGATGCCAATAACCAGGCTGGAGTGCTATGATGAAAGAGAAGGAGATAGATAGAAACACAAATTTCTACAGTAAAAGATACAATGGCATTTAAAACAATGTAAATGCATGTAGCTCTTGTGCAATATCATAAAAATGTCAGTTTTGACAATGAAGGAGGTGTCACACTGTGCCTGTGGGGTGGTTTCTCGTGTTGATGTTTGCAAGAGGAAAGATGGCCTATTTGTCTCTTGTTCAACTGTATGTATGTGCAGTTGGGTTTGGGAAGTTAGGACCTGAAGCAGCAGGTCTTCCCCATCCACGAGACCAGTCCCCACTTGGTTCTTTCAGCTTCAGGAAGAAGACATATATTCATAGTTCAATGTCACTAGCAACGGTAAATTTGTAAACAATTTGAAAGCAAGCCAGAAGGAAAGCAAGAGTCTTCTCGTAGGCCACCAAACATGTAGGCCACCAAACATGTGTACACTTTGCCCGCCATTCTCTTGTTGCCACTTAATAGGCCCAAATAGAACCGGTTCAAAAAGATACATGCACAATTAAGAAACTCAACAAACCCTCTTTTAGTCCTTGCGTAGAAAATTGTCGATGCTTGACCTGTTGATTTAACACATTTTCATTTCTTGGCTTGATAAGATTGTACACTGCAAGGTGCGAGAAAGCTTCCATTCGTTATCACTAAACGTTGCAGAAAAAGAATGAATTTGAGCGCCAATGTCAAAATAGACTTATTGCAATCGCTGTAGTTTCGCTCCTCTAATGTCAAACCACGTTCTGAACAATAGACCTTGTCATTGGAAGAGGGCTGGGAACGAGTATATCTGGGAATTTCTTCCAGGAAACTGATCGGAAATTTTGCGTGTACGTTTCCCAATCTGGAAAATGATAGGAAACTGTGGGTGTGAATTTCCTTTTCGGAAACTTATTGGAAATGCGAGAATCTCCCTATGGAGAAATTTGTCGAAATTTTCATATTTCTTGCCGTATGCAACACTTATAAGTTGATAAAAAATCGCAAAATTTCGGCCGTTAGTCAATGATTACCATGTTCTTTAAAGAGCATGGTTCGAAATTTGGTTTTCAAAATGTTATTATGGAAAAGTTTAGGTATATCTTAGAATTTTTTGATTTATTAATAAAGTGTCCTATTTTTTCCGAGATATCCGGTATTTCATAGTTGTAGGGTTGGCAGTTACAAACGAGACAAATACATTTTGCAGCACTATATTTTGTCCGTAACTCGCAATTGAAGAATCCTTGTAATTAAATGACTTAATCTTGGCCAAATTTTCATACCATAGTCACTAAAAGGCAATTTCTGTTTATCTCATGTCCCCTTGGGTCTTTCATGTCCCTCCATAAGTGAAACCTGCCTACAAGCGAACAAGGGATTGATATAAATCAAAAAGATTATATGTACTTCTGCAAACCACGCTGTTTTTTATTTTTTTTTAGTTGTCCATCTGAAACTCATTCATTTTTTAAATCACAGGGAAACAGACAGGTCCTATGCATATTACAATAGTCAAATAGTGTAAGAGCATCACACTTACATAGAATTTGTTGGCCTTACTTTGAAGAGGAATTTCGTGTCGGATGGAAAATTCATCAACAAGTTCAAATACAGCCTCATCAAACACGTAAATACAAGATATGCTGTTGTTGCTGTTGTAATAATTAGCTAAATAATGAGGAGAAGGTAGATAATGAGAAATGTAAAAGAAATATCTGAGTGTTATTTATCCAGCTGTAAGGAGGACCCCTGCTAGCTTTTTCTACAACTGCTTCCTTGCAAAACAAAGAATGTGCAAAGAACCTCTAAGCTCTCCTTCAAATAATTTGTAGAAGAAGGTACAATCTCTATCGTTCAATTATATGAGTGTGGGCATTGGTGTGGAACTTTTAATATGAACGCTTCTTTGCTCTTTGCTGTTGCCAGGGTCATCCTAACGCATTTCATTTTCCAAAATGGGCAGTTCTAACTCAATTATTGGCAGTTCTAACATCTCACTTTTGGGATATTCTACTCCAAAGTCCGCTATTCTCAGAAAATTTGCAAAAAGACTACGCCTAAATTACCAATAAAACTAATACATCTCCTGAGCTACACAACACCTGCTTTAGACAGTGTTGTGTAATATACAAATTTTGCGTTTCTAGATGGTAAGAATACAATTTTAATGACATCTTAACCCATTATAAATCAATCTGAATAGCTACCAAAACTTTTCTGCTCGCTGAGCTCGCAGTTCCACAAAGTTCTACCTTTGCTGTCGACTTTCAATTCATTGGATAATTCTAAAGCAGATGGTTTGGGGGGGGAGCCTCGAAATTTAGCACACGCTTTATTCTTATTTACGAAAAATGGGCAGTTCTAAATTTTCCTTAGGATGCCTTGGCTGTTGCTCTTGACTTGACTAAAACCAAGTCTTGTAAAGACAAAATTGTAGCAAGAAGCATCCAAGTTTGTGAGTGCAATTCAATGTGAAATGTGAAATTGCGGCAACAGTGTAAAGTTTATAAGATTTTGTAAATGCTACAATGCCATGAGCAGCAGGCACGTAGAAAAAGGATGACGGAGGAAAATAAGAGGGCAAAGTTTAGATTACGAGAGAGATTTTAGGATTTCTCGCTTAAATTCAAAATGATTTATTAACAACATACGCATAGTTTATGACGTGATTTTTCCCTAAGGAAGCCCCCCTTCAAGATGACATATTAGATTTTCCATGGTTTTGGCTGTAGAGGTAGATAATCTGCGTGAATATAGTGTAACGTATTTTAATGACATATTGATTCAAGTAGGAGTAGTCTTGTATATTTAGGTAGATCTTTTCGTCATATTTATGAAAGCCAGTAGTTTAACAACACTTACTGTAAATAGCACTTTTAGAATGCCATCGGATGTATTTTATACTGAGCCAATATTTGTAATGCCTACTGTAATAAGTCTGTGAGTGGTTGCGATTTACAAAGACGCATAAAGGATATAATGTCCTTGAAATGGAATCTGACTTGACCAACCGAAACTAACATCAAATAAAGATCAAAGATTCCGACATTCTGAAAAAAGAAAGCTTTATAGTCACTGACTTCAATTTGCTAAGATTTTTTCCATGGTGCCTTGACTCGAATTTAGGTTGTGGAAAGTTGAAGGAATAAGCCACACGGATTTGCAATCATAATCTCAATGAGTTGTAATTTGGCAATTTTGTTTTCGTGACCATTGTTTCTAAGACACGCAATTATCGAACACTATATAAACTAAACATTGTTACCTCAAATATTTCGCTGCCCATCGGCAGCCTCATCAGTGAGTTAATAAATCGAATCGATATCTTGCCAGTTGTTGATCAAGTTCGATATTCGTTTGATCTTTGATCGAATCTAGTTCTTGGAACGTTCGAATTTCCCCACTCCTCCTTAGCGTTCAATTTTGGATTTTCCCCATGATAAAAACAGCTTCTGTCACTTGTCTCAGCATNTAAACATTGTTACCTCAAATATTTCGCTGCCCATCGGCAGCCTCATCAGTGAGTTAATAAATCGAATCGATATCTTGCCAGTTGTTGATCAAGTTCGATTCGTTTGATCTTTGATCGAATCTAGTTCTTGGAACGTTCGAATTTCCCCACTCCTCCTTAGCGTTCAATTTTGGATTTTCCCCATGAATAAAAACAGCTTCTGTCACTTGTCTCAGCATTGCGTCGTTGGGACATGTTCCTAAAAGCTTTACAGCTAGTTCCTGTTGTCTTCCATCATGTTTTTCAAGCATATGCTGATGAAAGACAGACGAACTTCTCAATGAGACTGTATTGTAACTCCGAAGGCAAAGCCATAAAGTATGGAATAAGTCTAATTGCTTGAAATTTCTCCTGGACAGTAAGTTGTTTGAGAAGAAAAAATGGGAACCTTATCGGTAAATAATTGTTACAAAATCAAACATTTGCCAAAAATTATAGCAACGAATCCTTTCGTGTACATTGTATCGCTAGCCTGCGTGCAGACTCTATTGATTTCTTTTCAGAGAGGAAAGGAGAAACCCCCAGCCGGCAAATCGACGTCAAATCACCGTCATAATAACGCTATCAGTGATGTCCCTACGAAGGGGGTAACTTTGGTATATACTTGCCTCTCAGAATCCAAAGGGTGGACCCATAACCAGGGCAACATTTTTCAGTAGAATTGTGACAAGGAGACGCTAAGTAGCAAACTTATTTCAAACAAGAGCTTTTTTAGTCATAATAGCTAATAATAGCAACAATAGCTAACATTTTCCTACCCTGGGTACCATTTTTGAGAGTCTGGTACCCAGGGTAACATTTACCCACAGCTATACGGCAAATCCTCGTAAAGGAGACCCATAACCCTGGCAAAAATTCGCAAAACACGACTCGTAACCAGCATACAAATCAAAGCTTTCAGTAGCCTACAGGTAAAACCCTCAATCATCCAATTTCACACTAATTAGCCAATGACATCGCCGTATTCCGAGCACATGTCCGAAAATATGCTTTTTGAGACAATTTTCTTTTACCTTTACGAAAATCAAAATGAAAAAAAAACTAATAAAGATACAGAGCTGGTTTTACCACGAATCGATTCTACAGGCCCCACTCCATATTTGGTTTTCTACATTTGGATAAAATCTCATCAGGGATCGGCGCTACATCGAATTTCATCCCTTCGAATATTGGCCTATGTTCAACTATTTTTTGGGAACGCTGCAAATAAGATACAGCTTCCAACATTTCACATGTTACGTGAGCTATGTCATGGAATAACCTATAAATGTTTGTTATGGTAAGGTTTCAAAATCCTTGACGAGTCATTGCTATGTGCTACCATGGAGGGTAAAGGACCTAACTTCATCCGCACAGGTGCGAAATTCAAGAGGGGGTTTCGCATAGCAAACGGTAAAAACAGTTTGTTTTCGCAGGGCGAAACATTGAACAAATGTTGAACAACTGAAAAAAATTCTTAGTGTCTGTTTATTGTCTAGTCAAATCACAAACCACATAGAAAACATCGAAAAATTTCTTTTTGATATCTTAATCCCGCCCCCCCCCCCCACCTCATCCAATGAAGTGAATCATTCCGTTACCCAACTTCATGGTTTGAATTATGTATATCAATTCCATAGACAGCGGAATACATTCTGAAATCTCTTGAATCCAATGACATCGATGTTAATTATCTAAGCTTCCAAACATATGATTCTGCAATTCATTTTTAGAGAAAGTCAAAAGTGCACAGAAGATATTGCAGGATATCTTTGAGAGACCAGTGCCATATATTCCTTATTAGGGCTCCGATCAAACAGTTTTAACCCTATCCAGACAGGGATTTTTCAGCTCCCGGGGGGGGGGGTACTTCATTGTGACCATGAATCTGGACTTTGAAAAAAGTACCCATTTGTATGACGCGATTTTCGAGAAATTCGAACCCATTTGCATGAATATCAGGAAATTTCAAGCCCATGCGTATGAATTTGGTTGATTTTGAAACCCTTTTTTAAAGAACATAACAGCAAACTTATAAATGTTTATTTACAACTCGTTGTGGTGTGTTGAGTGTTGGCTTCATCGTTTTGCAAGCAAAATGAGAAAAGAGATTTTTCGGTAGTTTTGCGGCTAATCATTATGGGACCCATTTTGGGGACCCATTGGTAAGATAATCCTAAAAATACCAACCTTTTTATCAGAATCAAGCCAAATATCGGACCCATGTGTAGGGAAGTTCAGATGAAATAACCCACCCATATGAGCGGCACATCCAGTATGACTTCACAATGAAGTACCCCCCCCCCCGAGTTTCAGCTACCAAATGACTAAGGAGGGGCTGACTGATTGGCCCCCCCTTAATAAATCAGAACTGACTAGAGATAAAAGCTTGGGAATTGGCTCTGTTCATGTGATTTTATGCAGAGAATCCAGATATGTAATTTATTTTACTCTAATTGTTGTATATTCGATGACGTCATCGATTTTCTTTGTTTTTGAGCCAATAAACAGCAAAAATGAGTACTTGTACTCATTTGTCTCTGAATTTTGTTTCAAAAGGAATAACATACTTATTTTTGCATTATTTTGCAGACAAAAGATCAAATATCAAATATACATAAAAAACATGACTTTGCTCTCAAATAATGAATTTTGTAAACTTATAATTATTACCTATGTTCATTATAACAATGACGTCATCAGTGACATTATGTCTCAAAATAACAAAAAGTAATTATTTTTTCAATTGCTCTTATTGAGTTGCAGTTATGGCGAAAATTTAGTTCCATTATATTACTTTTGTCAAAATTTATCTTAGTTTGAAATTATAAAGGTTTGATCGTAAAAACATAACATTTTAAAACTATCATCCGAGAAAATAGTTACATTTTCAAAACAAAATGAGATATTTTGATCAAATTTGGTAGAAAAGATGCTAAATATATATTTAGGAAAAGTTACGAAAACTAAATAGGTCAGGATCTAACAGAAAAGAAATAGCAGGGAAAACTGAGAGGGGGGCTGGCTGAATTCCCAGTCTGGATGGGGCTAATGAGCACTGCGAGAATGAAATTCAAAAAGCCGAGAAGTCCTTAAAGCTTCGCAATATGTCAAAAACAAGATGGGTTACTCTTCAGAATCTACAGAAGCTGTCTTGCAAACCCAAGCAATGGAACAAATTGTTGATGATTGCGAAACAGAAATAAAAGTGAACGCAAAGGGTACAAAGAAATAAAGAATATGGAATAAAGAAATAGATATTAACTTTCGATTTTCTGTTTGCTTTGATGCCCCTTTGATGTTCATCAGAATAATAATGAGAAAAACAAAGATTTTGACAATGCAGTTACAAGAACAAGAACTGAACATTCTTGATGCCCTGAAGTTGATTGAAGCAACCGTAACAAAGCTGGAGAAATTCGTGGTAATGATTAATGCAATGGACGCGGAACTGGATGCAATCAATCAATCCGCAAAGACAATAAGAACAGAACATCAGAATTCAATCTCAAGCAGGATTGACGGCAATCCAGGAACGAGAGCTGCATACACCTTCCACTCCTTTTACAGAATAGTCATGCGTAAGGTTCTTGACCCATTGATTGTTGAATACAATGCGAACATTAAGGTTTGTTTGCAGAAAGTGAAGCCATTAGCAGATGCACCACACACAGCCACCACATACAGAGCCAAGTCCCGAAACTGCCCAAAATATTTATCAGCTTTTTCCATCTGCTGCTCAAATTGATTCAGATGTATTGCTAGCCGAGCTTGATGTTTTTCGAAAGATGTTTAACTTGCAGCAAAAGCAACCAACATCAACCTCCTTGCAGGAAGCTGCAAAATTTGCATTTGAAAGCAGAAAATTGTTCCGAACTGTTTACAAAAGCTACAGCCTTCTTTTGACAGCACCAGTGTCAGTGGCTAAGGACGAGCAGGGACCGCGGAGCCGGGGGGGCTGGGGGGGCTTCAGCCCCCCCAATAATTTTCAAGTCGTACTTTTTAATTTTTTAAGAAATTATGTTTATATCAGCAAATATCACCTAGGGTTCATAACTTAAGCACTATCGAAGTTACAACTATTTTTATTAATAGAAATGAGAGCAAGATAAGAAATTTTGGGAATTTTGATTGAAAGTTGGATCTATTGCCGATACAAACTTATTCTTAAGAAATAATGTTCACGTTATTAGGTTCTGTTAAGTTTAAAATCTTTATTTCTGAAAGTAGAGAGGCTTTATGTTTCCGTACAGCCAAACTCGCATAAATCGGATCGCTTCTGACCAAGAAAAACAATCCGACTTGCACGAACTCCGACTTATGCGAACTAATTTGAAAATGAAAATGCGGATGGGACTTTCAAGTCTCTTCGTTTTTTTCCGACTTATGCAAATATCCGAATTATGAGAGTCCGCCTTACGCGAGTATGACTGTGTTTACTACATTAAATGTAATAATTCCGCGAGATTACGAAATTCTTAACTTTATAACATAAAAGATTAAAGCGGGGCATTTCTTTCATCCAAAAGACTCTCCGTGGCACATGAACCTTTCGCCATCAGATGAAAGATTGCAATACTGTACACTTTATTCACCGATGATTTTATGGAGATTTAGTTGTTGAATATGCTACTAATGAAGATCTTTTCTTAGACGTTTCTAGCTATGAAAAGGGCGTTGGTCGCATTTATAGCCAAAGTAGAGGGCGTGGTCGAGAAAATTTTACTGGGGGCTTCGCCCCCAGACCCCCTCAGTGTTGCCCATTGCTTTCTAGCCCCCCCAATCCAAAATATGCTCCGCGGTCCCTGAGGACGAGCGCACATTTAGCAAGCTGAAAATTATTAAAAATTCGTTGAGATCCAGAATTGAGGACAAACGTCTCAATGATTTGATTTTGCTGGCATGTGAAAAGGAACAGCATTTCACTTGGAGATGTTTAAAGAACTGGTAAAAAAAATGCGAAGACTCTCAATTAAATAAGTTATTATTCAATTTGATGTTGAACTTGACATTGAATATAGTGATTGAAACATGCTTTTTGTGAAAATAAAACAAAATTATTTCATGAATGCGTTTGGTTTTTTAAGTATGCGATTGAAAACTCTGTATATCGAAAAATGTTTGGCAGGGAAAAATTATTTCCTGGCAGGGCAAAAGTCCCTACACCCCCACCAATAATCTTGATGAAGTGATGCCCCTGCATCCGCAGCAGAATCCCAATAATCAGCATTTTAAATCAATTTCTTTTGCTGTACTAAGGCAGCGGATCTATTCAACGATAAGATCAAGACAAATCCTACTTCTTTCCATCGTTTGATCATTGTTAATTTTGAAAAAATGTGATCAAATTTCACAGTCTCTGCAGCGAACTCTCCATCCTAAGTTTTGTTGTTGCAAACACCTGGGAAGAATTGCGTAAAACAAAAGCTTGTGCAAGGTTCTGGTCTCCCATATGACACAGAGAATTGATCCCTTTGAGAGTAGATTGCATACATATGATGGCCTTCTATCAGAGCAAAATAACAGAAAACAAAACCTTTCAAAAAAATAGCAAATTGCTTTGTCATATCAGAAAAATGCACCTTTTGTGTTAGGAAGTCTCCCCTGCAATGTATTCTTAGAAGTGTGCAATCGATTTGTCTTCAACTATAACATGCATGCTCTTCAGCATATGAACGACAAAAATCTGCCTGCGTCAAGTTCCTAAATCCTGTTTAATTCTGGCTCAATTTTTGGAGCGACATTTCTTCATTCGTCTCTGTTCAACAACAAGTTTTCAAAATCAATTTCACACCAAAATAAGCCATGCAAGTAGCCACTTGATTTGTAAATCAAATTTTCGCTGTTTATTCTGCAAAATTCGAGTTGCCAGATGTCTGACATGGTCAGCGACCAAAAGTTTTACGGTTTGCGGCCAAATTCAGCGAACCAAACAAATTATTTTAAAATGGCCAAATTTTGGCCAGTTTTGTCCAGTAGAAATATTATCGAAAATGGATTTATATTCTAAAATAACTTTTTAATCTTTTTATTTGGACTTTTTTACTACTTTTTATTGTTTCTCGTTTCTTCACTAGCAATTCTGACATTTTAAATATATTGTTGAGCTTGAGCATTTTTTTGTGCAAAAATTGTTGTTTCTTTTTTTTTTACATGGTTTTTCTACTTACGGCCAAAATTCGGCCAACTTTTGCTTTTTCGGCCAAAACGTTTTTTGACGGCCAAGGGTTTTGAAAAATGGCCAGAATCGATAAATTTGGCCGTCAAAACGGCCAAATGGCAACCCTGGCTCAAATGCACTTTTCCGGACACAGCTTCCAAGGAAAAACAGAGGTTGGATTGAATTATATTGTAAGACCTGATTGCTGATTGGCTTTCTAAACAATAGCGATAGAAAGTCTATCATCTGATTGGATAATGCCAAATTACTTCAATCTATAATCATAGCTACAAATGACTTCAATCATAGCTACAAGTGCTTAGGCTTCGTTCTTGACGACCATCTATCTTATGATTTGCATATCAAAGACTTAAGCAAAAAGCTCAATTATGGCATTTCAATATTGCGACGCATCAAACCATATGTTCCAACTGACAGTGTGAAACTAATTGCAAACTCAATTGTGATGAGTCATTTTGAATACTGTGCACCGTTATTACACAATCTTAATAAGAGTCAAATGGATTTGCTCCTGAAACTACAAAAACGTTGTGCACGCACAGTACTGTCTTGCAGCAAACAGACTCACAGCAAGCCTCTGTTTATCAGCCTAAATTGGCTGCCATTTCATCAGATCATTGAGCTACAAACTGCTGTGTTGATGTACAAAATCAAACATGCAATGTGCCCCCAGTATCTACAAGACATGTTTGTGAGCACTTCTAAAATACACACTCACAGGACCCGATCAGTATCGAATGATGCCTTGTACATTAAAAGGGGAGCCAGTAACAATTTCAATAAGACTTTTGCCTACTACGGTGCCAAAACGTGGAACTCGTTGCCATGTGCACTGAAGGATTCCTCATCTCNAGAGGGGGGGAGGGGGGGGGGGTTGAGCCGTTAACGGCCCAATTCCGTTAACTGTGACGAAAATTGTTTGTCGATGACCCCTTATGTATGGCCTTTTTAGAAAATTATAGAAAATCAAGGATTAGCTTTCCTAGACTGTGTGTCCTTTTTCATTTTTAGTAAGTAGACCATATGTTTTGCCTTGCCATTGCATTAGTTTGATAAGCAATAGATGGAGATGAAGATATCAATCTTTCCCTTTTTTTAAATAAAATTCACAGTCTACCATAATATTAGTTTAGTTCTGAAGTTAGTTCTGTTTGTTCTCTGGCAAAGGCCACATAACACTTCCCTTTCGAAGTAGACTGCCATCCATGAAACGTAGCATCTTTTCTTCATTGAAATTGTAATTCTAGACTTTACCAGAATAATTAGAGTTAATTTCAGAACAAAACGAGAAGTTAGACATAACTGAGAGGCTATGGTTTGATATGAAATAAGTGCAGAGAAAAAGTCAAATCTATTTGTACTTTTTTGATAAAATTGAAAGCCTTCTAAACACATACATAAACTATATTGTTTTATGTGTTTTGAATTCAAGTATAGAAAACATATACATGATGCTGTTAACTCCACTTGTGGAAAAATTTAGAAACTTGGGTCATTAATTATTTGCTTGTGTTTCATACCAGAGGGGTCCCAGTGGATGCTGTCCGTGTAGTCCCCCTTTTGAGCTGTCTTTTATATCACAAAGAGCATTTGTGTTTTACAGAACTTTCCCAAAAACTTCTTCTATTTAATGTTTGAATGAAAAGAGCATACAATAACACTTTTGTGCACGCTAAGTGATGGCTAATTAGACTATGAACTGAGAATTGTCCACACAAGTTGAGTGAACAGACAATGCTAAACCCAAACTGATCTTTTGTTTATTGGTGACTGTGTGGCTCAGATAAAAACCGTGTAAGGTCCTGCGTGAGCAATATCTTGTGCGCGCTTTACAAACTTTCCAGTCTTAGTACTAAACTAGGGCAAGATAGTCTGGGATAACAATAAGGTGGATATGCAACAAAATGGATGATATCATCAGAACATCACAGGTGACAATAAACGACTGTGTCATTTGTCAATCTTCCCTATGACAACACCCTGTTAACAAATGTACTTTGGATTCCAGGCTCAACTTCATAACTTTGAATAGCCAGTGCTGTTGTGGGTCTTTTGCTTTAGAGAAGAACTTCTCCACACCTTGTAATAAAGACAATAGAGGCTTTGTTATTGTTCCGCATCTAGGCACTCCTCTGCTTGTGCAAAAGAGAGGATTCTAGTCTTCACTGTATTGAGGTCATTTCTCATAATGTATAACCTCACCGTCACCATAACTGAACAGAAGCTTCATAGCTCAAACACAATAGACTGTATCATCACCATTCAAAAAAGTTGGGAATGGGATAAACAGTCATATTCTTTTTGAAAGTTTGATCAATGGGACATTGCTACAGTATAGAAGTAAGAGATCTGCACTTTGTGCTCTTGTAATATCACACAGCAAATCTCCATGAAGAAAAAACAGTGAGCCAAATTTTAGAAGACAAAATTCTTCATTGCAGAAAAAGTTTAAGCAGTAAGGGTTATATGGGCGAAATTTATAATTAAAGACATTATATATGGCATATGTTTTTAAGTAAAGGAGGAATATGTAGCTACATTTAAAAGAGATCTTGTGAGGAATATATCACAGTCACAAGAGTCAATTTGCCCTTATGACCTCTTCCCTAGAATCGTGAATTCTATCTTATTGTCAAGGAAGGATCTCAACTTCCAATGACCAAAACCAATCAAATCCCACTAGCCCTTTGCACCCCTAATCAAACATTAGATAGAACAAACCAGTTAATTAGAGACCCTAAGAAATTTAATTTAGCTCATACAAAAGCAGAAAGACATGTAGGTCATGATCAGTTGCTGGTAAAAGCTTGAAGATTGGGTTGCTGTGGAAATGCTCTCTTCACTAAGGACTATTTGAATATCTAAGCTAAGTGAATATGGCACCTGCAATATGAACGTTATGATTTACATAATATGGGCAGCATGTGGCTATGTTAGAGGTTTATTCTAACAGGTGGTTCAAACCACTGAAAAATGAGTCTCTACACTACTGCAAATGTGAACAATGAATAGATGGTCAGTCTGTATCCTGTTTAACAGTGTTGCTATGGGTCACCTGTAGTTTGTAGGGTGCGTATTTGCAAGTTGCAATAGACTCAAAAGGCTTCCTCCAGTTTGCCCACCAAACACAACAGCAAATATTATATGATACAATAAACTGCTTCTAGAATCTGAGCAGCTATAAATTATGAATCTAAAGAATGTGAGAACAATCTTGAAGTCTTCTTAATAGGCCTTTCCCTTAATTTTGTCATCTCCAGCGCGGCGCACAATGCATATGGGGACTAGTAGTTAAACACCTGGCAAGTTAGTGTGTTGTGTATGGTGAGTGTGTGGAAAGTTGTGTTTTCGTGTTAGAAATATTGAAGAAAACCTAAAAAAGTAAACTACATTTACCGAAGAACATGTCCCTAGGTGTTTTGAAACTCTAGTATCGGGGTCAGAGCGACTTAAGGAAGTTCTAGCGGAGAAAGTAGGCGAAAACGCAGTGCTGCCTAATGTAAAGGTTGTGAATGAAGATTAATTTTTGATTAGGCAAAAAGAGAGGAGAGAGAGGGCTGTATGATGGTCCCTAAAGTTAGACCAAAATCTAAAGTTTGAGCTTAATATCTTGTGTAGTGACGAAACTACTGAAGTTTGAAGTTTTTAAATTTTGTTGGCTTTGACCGCAATGACACAAGTATCCCCTTTGCGTACCAAAGACAACAGAAACCACCAAAATCCACTCGCTGTATTTTTGGCTGTGCTTTAGTTAAGGGCCTAAAATTGAGAATCTTACCAATCGTAAGGAGGGGAGTCCAAACATTTACTCTAATTTCGATTTTGTAATTTTGGAGATTGTCAAACTTTTGTGACATAAAGCCAGCAGTACGTATACCCTCATAGCATGTTGGTCCCAACTCATGATCATAGAAATTCTATCGCGCTATCAAGTGCTGCCACTCAGGCCTTTTCGTTTCACGCAAGCGATCGCTCGCGATCCCGTCGGAACTCGCGCAAACATGATCACGCAAGCTTTTTATCGCTCTCGCAAAACGGCTAATTTTTGGGAAAATCGCTCTCAACAATTTCTTATGAATTGTAAACTATAAAAATCCTCGTTATTCGATGAAAAATTTTCCATTATCTTGTTGGAAACAAAATTAATGGAGTTGACCTAAGCTGGCAATTATGGAGCATTCAGACGACCGTAATCAAAATACAGGAAAAGATGATAGCTCAGGCAAGTAGCTTCTTCCGGAAAACAGTTAATTGAAGATTCGATAGAAACTTGATATTGGAATAAATATATTATCCGCCCTAAAGTGAGCCAATTAAAGCTGAAAAGTAAGATTGTTAAGAATTTGTTGCGAGCCGTTGGGAAATTTAAACACTGATCCTAACAGCAAAGGAACTAAAATCCTAGAGACTTTCAACATCATGTATAGGGCTTAAAATGCTAGAAGAAGTGAACAAACTTACAGAGATTTTATTTGGTGTAAAGTCTCTCAAAAAGACAAGGAATCATCCTCAAAGAAACCACAATCAAGGGGGGAATCAAAGTGTCGGCAAAGAGTTCACCGATTGTACAAAAATTATCACCAAGCATCAGGTTTGTTTGACTTTTTATAGACCTGTATACAATCGATTCATTTCATCAATCAACATGCATCAATCCTTTCCTATTATCATTATTGGTGGATGCAGGCATTGGTTTTTCCATTTAAAGTCGTTCGTTTTAAGAGCACCATAATATTTCCACCGTATCTTAATGGAAGTAGGGATGATAAAATTGTGGTTTAAATTGAAGAAACAAGCAAAGAACGTGCATGGCATCGGTTTAGACGAGACACTACGAAAAAACAGTGTTATGTGCTTACCATAATTGAACACAACTAACATGGGGAATGTTTGAATGATTCATCCCCATTTGATATTAAAAATATGGAGGCTCTGTGTATCTTGCTTTTCCCGGGAATCAACATGCTTTGTGAATCTTTACCTGAGCGATCGCTCGCCGAAACGAAATCATGCAAGCGTTTAGGCACTCGCGTGCGACTTTTTACACGAAAAGGCCTGAGCCATTTGACTTCAGTTTCTGTTTGTCTGTACTTTTTCCATTCGAAATAGTGTAGAATTAAAGTTATGGACTCCATTTACTGTTGGTAAATAGCATGTGAATAATCCGAAAACAATCTGAAACGAGCATATGATCTCAGTAAGGACTGGAAGATTAAGGGAATCTAAAGAGTTTGCTCATCCTTCTTCATCAATCCCTGTCTCCCACCCCCCCTCCCACTGCAGGTCAGCAATTGCAAGACGCATTTGCTAGATAATATTTGTTCTATGGAAATCATTATATTGATAGACCTGGGCTGACATGAGGTGAGCCATCCTTAAATAAAACCAAGAATGGCCAAGCCACCAGATTATGGTCTACCTGAATTTGTGTAAACTGTTAAATGTCAGTGAAAGGACAAAAGGAAAAAGCACCCACTCAGCCCCTCCCCCAACCACGTGTCTGCAGTTCAATTTAGTGAACTCATCAACTAAACTTTTTTCAAGTGCTCCACAAAGCAACGATATTTAATATAATATTATTGTACTGTATATAGCATTATTGTTGAATAATTGTCCCGAGTGATTTGACCAGTTTCAGGAAATAGTTCAGCAATTCAAAAATTTATTTAACTTTTTGGCAAAATTTCTCTTATATATTTCCTCTACTTTCTCTTCATTTTAGATAAAAACAAAGTTGTGCTAATGAATTTCTATGCAGAATGGTAATTATTGATCTTTTAACTCATTCTTTATTTCAAAACAGTTTCTGAATATGCCTGCAACCAAAGATTATCTGCAGCTTAGTCCTGTTTGTTTGAGGAAAACTGAATAGTTCTTGATCCTCCACACTCCCTTGAATGCTGGAGGAGAGCAGTGTGTTGCACTTTTACATTACCGAAGGCAGATTTGCTCTTATCTTCATATTTTTTGTTTATCTTACCAATGATAGCTTACCATGACAATTTTGAGAGAGATATTTGTTGCTCTTGTGTTGAAAACAATCATGACAAGGCTTCTTCAAGATAACCCCAAGAATAGGATCTTGCGTAGTTTTAATGACTTCCCTGTATCTATATTCTACATTATTTTCTGTGGTAATCTGGTGCCTTGTTTGAAATACCGATTGATCTCACAATGCTTTTCTAATGCATGCAACCATTTATTGAACAGGTGCAGATTCAGTCAAATGCTTGCTCCAATGTTTGATCAAGCAGCAGGAATTATACAAGAAGAATATCCAGTAAGTTTCTCTAAGATATTAAATTCAACTCATCATAAGATGTCTTTGATGCTTGCACAAATTTAGTATTACTTTCATCAATACAAGACTCTTCATTTCCCTTGAAGGTCCAATTAAATTTGCAAGAATTGGATGTCTGCTCATTCAACAATATTATAACTTATCAACTTCTAAATTCTCATTTGCGTTTTTGATCAATTTGGTTTGTTTCAGACTTAGCATTTTCATTTAATTCAAGAAGTAGCAGGGCAAAAGTTTTTAAAAGAAATTTCGAGTATACATAGTCTAAGATTTTGACTGAAGAGTACATCATCAATCTTCAAAATTGCTTCAAAGAATAATTTTCTGTTGCCTTTTTTGTTGCACCTGGTATTGTCAGATTTGCATCACACAGTCCCCACTACTGTATGGAAACTAGGATTAATCAGTGCAGTGACCAATCTTAAAGTAAATAAACAGAGATACGTATACAGTAGTGATCTAACCTAAAAAAATAGAAGAACAGAAGGCCGTGTGCCACTTATTTTCCTATTGTTTGATCATCTATGGAGAACATCAAATATAGTAGGCTATATTTAGATTGCCCAGTCCCCCTGGCTAACACCACTTTTATAGTAACTCCATTTATTTACTTTAAGAAATATGATTTCTAATGACTGTAGACAGATGCAAAAATGTATTGATGTGCCTCCTTTCCCAACAGGATTCAGCTGCTTTGGCGAAAGTTAACTGTGAGACTGAACATCAGATTTCAACAGAAAATGGAATTTCAAAATATCCAACATTGAAAGTATTTCGAAATGGAAAGGTAGGAGTTGCATCCATAAATTTTTTTTTAGATATTCTTACACATGTCCTAATTCTGCATATGTATATTCAAACTGTAAAACAGGAATTGCCAAGTAAAAGTAGCAGGCACAAAGATCCAGAAATCGGGACACAATATCATAAGTGTTTTGGATCTCTGCTAGATTATCAAAATAAATATTCATTTTTAAGGAGGTCATAGAAAATTTAAGCTTTGCAATATGTACAAGAGATACACAATGATTGATGAAATTCTTGTCAGTTTTCAGTTTAGCTGCAGTTTTAGAATGGCACGAATAGTGACAGCTGAAATGACAGATTGAAGAAAATTAGACGAAAAAATAATGTTTCGGCATATGATGTGATGTGCCTATTCAATTTTTTCTTTTCCCGACAACAGGCAATGAGAAAGGAATACAGAGGCCAAAGATCAGTAGATGCCTTCACAAATTTTATCAGGACTGAAATGAAACCAAGCATAAAAGAATTTCATTCAAAAGAAGACTTCAAACCAGATGTAAGTGTTTTTGTATTTCATGTGAATTCTTCACATAATTGTTTGCCTTAACTATGAAGAATTGAAAACTTGTATATCTATAAGTTGTAAGCTTGTTTCTTCTGTTTGGGATCTCTCCATTGATGTTTCCAGTACATTGATGTTTCTCCAAAGATTTCTCTATTATTCAACATGATTTTGACTAAGAATTTCTAGCTGCAATTTTTTATCAACAGCAAGAAACCTACTTTAAATGTTAGGAAACGGTAGATATGTCCAACTTGTCCATCTTCATCACAAACGCCAAGGATAAAACGTTCTGAATAGTTGTTAGAAGCCTTAGAAGACAGCCGAAGAACTAATTCTGTGTGGACAAGAAACAATTTGTACTTGTTTATATCTTTTTCACTGATCGTGCAGGCACTTTTTAATTCTCAGTCTTTTTCCTTTCAATCAAACTAACCATTTATAGTGACCAATGTCAGACACAGTATTAAGCAATTGGATCCATTATCTAAAGGCATGTGCAATTATTTATCACTCAATGACTTATGAGTAATGAGTAGCTACATCGGCCTGGCAAAAGTTAAGCAAGTTCCCCAATGGTATGAATGATATTTACATTGGAATGTCAAAAGTTTCGAGGAAGTCAAGGGTTTGGAAGAAAGTTGTCGACTTTTTAGCTGAAAATGTTTCTGTGTTGCTAGTTCTATCTCTAATCTTCACAAAAGCTGATCTTTCAGAACTAATCGTTTCTTCCATTGGCCATCATGGATTCTTATAAGACGATAGTTGTGACCAGGTGCCCGCAGCAACTGGTGAGAGTTTGTAACTAAGCAGGATTAAAACTTGCAAATACAGAGATTTCTCTGATTATGAGAACTTCTTTGTCTGCATCACCATGATTTTGAAGGTAACATTGATCTAAGCCTGTTCCAGTACATCCTACAATATAGCTGCATGAGTCTATGTACTTAGAACACGAAGGCTATGTTTTACTGCCTTCCTTTGCTTTGTACTTCATCGCATGTCTTATCGAGTTCTCTCGCTTTAGGCAGCCAAGAATGGCATATATGGATACTTTGAAAGCAGAACATCTGATGACTACAAACAATTTGAAAAGGTAATTTGATTTCTGTAAATACAAGGGATCAAAAAGTAACCAAACGAGATTGGATATTTGCTGAGCAACTTTTCGAATGCAAGTTTTGATCAAATTCATACTACTTCAAGTATAACTTGTAGGACATATTATACGTAAATTGCTTAAATTATCAACTGTATGAACAGAGACATGAGCTGTTCAAAAGCCAATGCAACGATAAACGGTGATCATGGCCAACTTCTAGCTAGTTATATTTAACTTTCACCCCTAACTTTCAGCTTGGAGATGACCTTCGAGATGACTGTGAATTCTGGGTTGGATTTGGGTAAGTTGACTAATTTTTTATATTTGCCTCCGACATACAGTATGCAGTCTTCTTGTAATACAAGGTTTCAGGGAAACGGACCATTTTCTTACAGAAAGACTTTAATTAGGAGGCTAGTTCCCCAGTGAGATGAAGCCTTTTGTCAGAATAAATAGCTTCATATATACCTTCGATTTTGTTGCAGATTAGCCGATATGGAGTGCTTACTTTCAGTCCCTTTTTCTCTGCGGTCACCAAACGCTTTACTCTTTAGTTGTTGCTACTTTCGAACCTTTGTGATATCAAATTGAATTTATCTCCTAACAGTGAAGCCTCGGCAAAAGAAAGAGCTCTTGGAGATGGTGTTGTTTTCCGCCCAAAACAGGTAAATTATTATTTTGATTATCCTTTTAACTCAGACGTAAATATTGCCATGTTTCGATGCAACTGCCACTCGTAAAATAACTGTGTATGCTGCAGGAAGCCTTGTTTCAATGTGGAAGTAGTAAATTTTTAGTCCTATTTCCGACATGAAAGCCATCGTGCAAATTATTGCCCGATTGATTTATTGTATAGGCGGATGACCTAATGGTTTTGTTAGAAGGTGTTGTGCATTGAGGACGGTGTTGTGGCGCAGTGGTGCAAACCTCAGACTTTTAAGCCAAAATAGCGGGGATCCCAAAATGAAGTATCGGCGTTTGCCGAACCGTACAATTAAGAATTATGCACCGATTTGAATGATTTACCTATCATTTGAAGCAAAAAGGCTAACTTAGATTTAGAAATTTATTTCACTAAAATCGATTATATCGGACAAGTTTACTTGGAAACTATTTTCTGAAAAGTCTTGAGAGAAGCTACAAATTATGATCAAATTTCGCTCCATTTGCATGAATTATCTTCTAAGGAACTTCAATAGGCAACCCATGTACATTTACATGTAAAGGCACATATTTATCATTGGGTTTCCCTCCTTGAAGGATAATAAATTTTTTGATGATCCCTCTCTTTTTTTGAAGCTGAAACTTGGGGAAAACAATATCGAAATTTTTAGTTTTCTTTGAAGTATTTTCAAAAATAATCCTAAAGCAAAATGGCCTATTTCTCCATCTAAGTGTCCTTCTGCTACGCAATGATTGGTAATTCATTCAAATCAGTGCATAATTGATGATACAGTCAAACTCGCATAAGTCGGATCGCTTCGGACAAGGGGAAACTATCCGACTTACACGAAATGGGACTTATGAGAAGTAGTTTCAAAAGAAAGATGCTAATGGGACGTTTAGGTATGTCCATATTTGTCCGACTTATGCGAATATCCGACTTATGTGAATATCCGACTTATGCGAGGTTCACTGTAGTATATTTTGGCAAACGCCGATGCATCATTTTGGAACAACCGGTAGTCCTCACGGACTGGGTTCGAGCTCCATCCTCGCCACCTCATTGTCATGATTAGGGGTCGAGGACTGTATCAGTGATTCAGCTACTTCTGCGATCGTTAAGCACTTGGTGTTAACAACCCCCAATCACGTTCACCTTCAACATGCCTTTTCACGGAGGTAAAGAGCACAAAATAGAACTGTAGCTGTGAATGACAGAACCATTTGCCTAATTCTGCCATCTAATCGCGGGCTGTATGAAATATGTAGATTAGACCCAAGTTAGACCTGTCCCGTACTTGTTCTATCAGAGAAATCAGCCATACCTTACTGGCCCTGATCTTAAGCTTTTCCTGACATTCTAATCTTCTCCGCTAATGTAAATAAATGTTCACTTCGTTCACATCACCTGTTGTCCTATTTTTATGGCCTATTGTTTAGCCTCAGCAGACTTTCTCCCACAGCTTTTTCTTGCCTGCAGCCGCTTGTTCCTTTCCCTCCTCCGCAGCAGTCTCGCAGTTTTTTCTTGGTTATTATCTCGTGATTTGGAAGGGATTTGGGAGAATGGAATTGTGCATTTCATCCTCAAGCTTTTTAAATTTACTCGATACCCAAGAAACTGGTCCTCATTAGATTTGGGAGAATGGAATTGTGCATTTCATTTTGCCTCTGATCTGATACTACTCAACTCTAGATACGTGCATTGATTTTATTCCCTCAAGCTTTTTAAATTTACTCGATACCCAAGAAACTGGTCCTCACGTAGTAAGCTAAAGATATATCCGCCATGTGATTGCAACTTATGGCTCGTGACTTTCATGCAAATCTATCTGCGCATTTCAAATTAGTTGTGCTGAAAGGGTACCTAGTAGGCACGTAAGGTGTTCAAGCACAGCTCTGTCAAGGAACAATCATTATAACGAAATCCCCCTTCTTCGTGAAATGCTCACTCTATACACCTTATGTTGTCAGTCAATTGCTTCACTTTAAACCACTCATTCTTTCCATTGTTTTGCCTGTCTTCTCTTCGTTTCTTTGCCTTGCATCTAATTCTCGTCTTGTTCAACTCTGCTCATGTCTACTGTTATAACCCTATTTTACGTCCTCACGAAATCAATAACTTTTACTCTATGATTAATCGGCAAAAATGGAAGAATTTGCCCTGGCTGCAACAACTGTGATGAAAATATCAAGTTGACTGTTTAGTTATTCAACGCTATCGTTAAGTTTTGTAATATTCAAACACTTTAAACTGTTATCTCTGTTTTTGTATTCAAAGTTTAGTCATTTATTCTTGCAAATTTCTCTGTAGACAACTGGTGACCAGGACCTGATATACACGGGTGCGCTAACGAATTACGATGTATTGAAAGCGTGGGCACAAGACAAGTGCATTCCTTTGGTAAGAGAAATAACATTCGAAAATGGAGAAGAATTGACAGAAGAAGGCTTGCCGTTTATGTTGCTCTTCCACAAGCCTGACGACAAAGAAAGCATGAAAACATACACTGAAGTTGTTGCAAGGGATCTCTATGCTGAGAAAGGTAACTTTTAGATCTACATTGGATGCTGTACAAGGTAACTTTTAGATCTACAAAGGCGAGTCACACAGGAATGTGAAAGCAGCGAATTAATAAAACCACAAGTGCTACAATCAAAAGAATTACGATTTCTCTAATCCATCTTTTGTGGGGCATCTTTGTTGAAATTAGGTTTCTGCTGCTAAACAGAGTGGAAAGCAGAGTTACCTCAAATATTTCTCGAATTAGAAAACAGGAAATAATTGAATTAGTGATATGTTCTCCATCGTAGTGTATCCCCAAGTGACAGCTTTTTGGGTCCTTTCTGTATTCTGACACACAGTGTAAAGAATTATTGATTAATTGATGTTAGCGTTAAGGCTAATTTCCAAGTCATTGGAATTTTCGGAGCGAGCAGAAATCCTATTACTTACGAGAGAGCGTGTCGCCCTGAGGTTTGAATAATACAAATCTACGACCGACCGACTTACTGGAAAATAGCCTCCAGATAGAAGTCCTGATTTCGAAATTATAATTGTTAGTTGTCAAACCGCACCTCTCTAAGAATGCTGTCTATAACACCGTAGTTATTATCTAAGGCTAGCAAACTCTAAAGTTATCTGTTAATGCTACTGTTGTTTGCGGAAATCAAATAAATAGCTTTGTTGCCATCTTTTTTTGTTTCTAGTTCGTCGCTTGCTTTTTCTTGTGAAAAATTGAAGTGTAAAGTTAGGCTCAAAATATACTTTACGTTTACTTTCCAGAACGAATTAACTTTCTGCATGCCGATGGTACAAGATTCTCACATCCTCTTCACCACTTGGAAAAGAGTGAAAACGTATGTATTAACTGTGAAATATTTATCAGTTAGGTTTCTTTTGTGCAGTTCAATGGCTCCGCATCAAGGTAACTAGCGGGTGTCCCATAAAAAATTCCCACGTTTACAGAGTTGCTGAGGAAGAGTTAACATGTCCATGGGTTTATTATTTTCTTGATTCTGCAAGAATCGGGTTCAAATTAAATTTTGATATCTTTTGAGCTATGTAAAATGGCCCTACCAATCAAACCAAAATTTTGGCTTGCCAAAGACCAGAGTATTCACAATGTACCGGATGTCCCAAAAAAGTATTCCTGTTTGAAAAGTCACCAAAATTTGATTACAACGCCGATCTTCAAATTTCTTTTTTGCCAAGTAGATCAAGGACCAAATTATTTTCCTAGGTGTAGCTGATGTTGTAATTGGTTTACAAATTAGCAAGTTTAGCTCTTTTTAAAGCTGCCTGGTTTTGAATTACACTTCAGAAAAGCACTGATGATTACCAGATCAATTTCTTTGTGGTATATTAAGCTTTTAATTTGGTCATAAATGACAGAAAGAGACGCACACTATCATTGGAGACTTGAAGGATGATATCTGAAAATTTTGGCTCTCAGGCAAGATTGACTATGTTGCTTAACAAGTATAGCTCAAAATAGGGTTTTCCAACGTGTAATCTTTCAACAGTTAAGTGTTGAAAACAAACATTATGTTATCTCTAAATAATTTTTGGTGTTTTACAAAATAAGTCTGAAGAACGTTTAATCGTAGGTTTAATAATTGAGTTTTGGTGAATTTTTAGACAGGAGTACTTTTTTTGGGATACCCGGTAAGTTTTGTCATAATCACATGTCCAATGCAAAACAATAAAAGTTTAACTAAAATTGAACTAAAACCTTTGAAGTAAACCATTCTAACATTTGGGAACAAAGATTGGTCTTATTGAAATAAAAGATGGTCAAGCAAACTAAACTCTATCTCACATTAGATGTCAGACAAAAATAGCCGCGAATAAAAGAAATTGAAGAGTTTTGCATGAGTAGTTTTGCATTATCGCAAATCTCAAGTGACATTTAGTGTGGGACAAACTTTAGCTCAAAAGTGCACGAAACATGCAACAAACACAGCTCCAAGGGATGTGTTAAACTCTGATGCATCTTAGATCAGCTTTTTTATGTTAACATCACTCTGCAAGTTATTATAAATCTTTAGCCATGAAAACAACATTTGTTTATTTTTTTTTTCTATAATAAATAAAATTTTAAATACATATAACGAGACAACTCAATTCTATCTACTGTTGAGATGGAGGCAAAAAACATAATGTTATCAAGTCACCTCCAAACTCAACAGGGCAAATTGACTATTACATCGAATAAAAAAGAAAAATTTACGCTACTTAAAGGACAAATACATAAACGAAAAGATACTATACAATCAAAATAAGGACACTATATACATTATCGTAGTCCAGGGCCTTAGGTATTGAGTAGCTCTGCTCCCAGCCCCGACGAGCGCGGAAAACCGGCCCCCAGATCCCCCCAAGCAGCCGTCAATCGCCCGGAAACCAATCGGCCCGCTAAAACCCAGCCCAGGCGCCGAATCTTTGCGGACTATAGAATTAATCAACACTCCACACATTTAATTTTAGCAAAGATTCGACGCCTATGCTAGCAATGAACAACGCACAGAATCTCGAAAGACCGACCGGCCCCCACGCAACCAACAGCCACCCAGGGAAGAGGACCCACGAAAACCGGCCCACCGCACCCCCAGACCGGAGAACAGAGCCACCCCAACCTACCCGATGCAGAAGACAATGACGCTGTTATCGAAAACGTTTTGTAAGCTTGACGAATTTTACGGTGCATTTCAGTATCATTTCATTCGCTTTCTCATTATAAGCTTTACTACCAAAAAGAAGCAGATCACACAGATGGTCATCAGGCAGTTGGGTAATGTCATTGCCAACTACATCAGATACTTCATCAAACAGGTTTATCCTATGAGCTGTATAGAGATGGCAGTGCAGGAAATAGTGGATTGTTGATTCGACCCCAAGATTACATTTGCACGTAGCGCTTTCGCAAGCAAAATTATGATCAAATCTGTGTTCGTTTAAGTCAGAAAAATGAACACGAAGTCTTGTCATAAGAGATGACTCATAGCTGTTGGTTATGCCATACAACGACTTCTTGGTGGGTCGAATGATAGAAATTAGTGACTTTTTAAACGAAGATATCGTCAGAGCATTTCGGAAGTCGGGGGTCAGGTTGTTCCATGCTTTAATGCAGAATGGGAAAAAGGTTCTTGAGAATCTAAGTGTATGTGATATGTTTTCTCTAAGTAAAGGAGGACGCCGTAGATTGTGTTGAATGTCATTTTCTTCAGGAATATAATCGCGCAAATACTGAGGAGCTTGATTATTAACAATCTTATAAAACAGATATAATCTACGGTACCATCGTCTGTTACTAAGCGTCTCCCAGCCGAGTTCCTCAAGTAGCCTGTCCCTGCTTGTACCCTTCCATGCCCCACTAACAGCCAGTGCTGCTTTATATTGGGTTGATTCCAGTTTACGAGAAAGGGACATGCTTTGATCATGGACAATTACATCACCGTAATCAAGATGCGGTCTAACATATAGCTTATACATCTGGTCAAGTACATTTCTCGAAACGTATTTTGACAAAAAGCGAATAATTCCAATTCCAATTTGTTGATTTCGGTTGCATAGGAAAATTTAGAGAAGAAGTTCTCAACTGTGGAAACTCTACTTTAAGAAACAGGCTGATCTGCCAACCCTTTGGTTTTGGAACAACCGGCAATTCTGATTTTTAGTAGCTATATCTCAGCGACCACGTATAGATTTTAGCAAGCAATGCATCAAAATCTAAGCTGAAGTCTGCTCTTTCACTTTATAGTTAATAGCAAGATATTGTAATTACAGCTGCTTAGCAGTAACACTTCAAACGCAGGAATTTTTGTGGACACCTGGTAGAATACGTATTTTCTCAGAAAGACCTATTTGATTTATGGATGCTGATGCTTCGAACCGTTCTCCTTATGTGGTAATTAAGAGTTTCGGATGCAAAAGCGACAAGGTTTAGCTCACTGATGCCTTTCTGCCTCATGTCGTCAGCAGTGGGTGTTTTTAAAGACTGAACTGCGATGGTCTAAATGCTCATAGATTTTGCAGCTAGGAATAACAACAAACCTGAACCCTTTTGACATCATGTAGCGACCGTATTTTATTTTCAAAACCTGCAAGTCTCATGATCCCTGGTATGGGCAAAAAAACGTTATGTGCCGATCACCACAAGTTACTGCTTTGAAACATGCGAAATGACTGTTTGCAAATAGGTTTCAAAATTATTTTACTTGTAAAGCCTGGTTTCCATATGATCGTTCCTGTCGTTCCCGTCGCTGGTAAATTTTTCAGCAACACGAACGACGCGAACGACAGTAGCGATCGAATGGTTTCCACATGATCGCTGCTGTCGTTCCCGTCGCTGGAAATTCTTTCAGCAACAAGAACGACACGAACGACACGAAAGACGGGAGCGATCGAGCTATTTCCATATGATCGCTGCTGTCGCTCAGTTTGCATCACAGGCTCAAAATAATGAGACTGGGCTCAGATACGCAGATGCGCAGAACATCGCTGCGATCGCTGGGATCGCTGCATGGATCGCTGACTTTTTGAAAAGTGGTTTCCATTAAAAAAACTCGATCGCTGGCAGTCGCTCGCGTCGCTGAGATAGAAATTTTTCTATCTCAGCGACAGGGTGTCGCTCGCGTCGCTACGATCACTGGCAGAAAAAAGTGATAGTTTCCATAAAATCGTTTGTGTCGCTACGGTCGCTGGTACGTTTTTTCAGCGACGAGAGCGACGGGAACGATACGAACGATCATATGGAAACCAGGCTTAACATTCACCAACAATCTGAATGAATTGGCTAAATATTGTTCATATCATTATTCTTTGCCATTCAGTTTAAATTGATAGATTCATGCTCCTTCACTCAAAAATGTTTTTGTTTATTTTCAGGATCTACCTCTCATAGCTATCGACAGTTTCAGGCACATGTATTTGTTTCCCAAATTTGAAGATATCAAGTAAGCAATATTTTTGTGTTTTCATTAATAATTCTCAACCCTGTCATATCAGCTTTTCTTCCTTTTTTACTTCATTTATTTCCTTTTAATGGGCTGCTAGTCAGGCTACAAGATTTGTCACTTAAAGGCAATTTTTCACGCGTCTGATTGGCTGCAATAAAGTCAAATCTCAATACAACAGATATCCTTGGGAATCTGTGCATTTGGAACAGAGATCAGCAGTCATGCAGTTGTCCTATTCTTTATATTGTCCTTATCAACCAATCAGATTCGTGACAGAATGCCTTTAACGTAAGTGTAGAAAAGCAAAATATAGGGCGGGCCATGTCTGCATTAACGTCTTTTCTTGCTTACTAATTCATAAGAAATTCTTATGGACTTTTTTAAATTCTAAAAGTCTTCGGTACCTCTGAAGACTTCTTATCAGAATGTAAAGAATTTCTGAAAATCCTTAAGAGTTCTTGTGCTGTACGTTGACTGTACTATAGTTTGTATTTGCTGTTTTAACAATACTGCATTGTTGATGGCACAATATATTTCAATTAAGGCTGCTGCTTGGAAAACTTTATTAAAAATCGTTACATCATCTAGGATCCACTTATCATGTATGCTTTTTGAAAATAGTGCACAAAGTTGCCCACAAGTATTTGCATTCATTTAAACCCTAGCTGGTAAAGTTTGAGAAGTCTCAATTACATGATGAATGAAATTTCTTCAAATTAAAGGCGATTTTAGTTTGACAAAGCCAGCTCGCGCTAAGCAGAGCAACAAGAAAGCCACGGACTGATTTCAGTAGCTATCATTCTAATTGGTAACTGAGCGAGCTAGAGCACCGTTGCTGATGAAAGTTGGTATTAGTCTCTGTGCTTGAGCTTACCTAAGCGAACGTCTAACACTTTCCTTTCCTTAGGACACCTGGAAAACTTCAGGAATTCATCAACGACCTGCACTCAGGAAAGCTCCACAGAGAATACCACAATGGACCTGATCCAACAGAAACTCCACAAATCGAGGTGCACCACGAGGTAGTTATTTTCTTTTCTTTATCTGTAATTCTGTCTGCAGATTGATGAATAAATGCTGCCTACTTCACGTATTTATCATGAAGACTGTAGGCCAAAACTGAAGCATGCACACCTAGTAGTTCCCAACAGTTGCGACAAGGGTGGGTGGTTTGTCATCCACTCCTTAGATTGGCGAGTGTTAACAAAACAATTTGTGGTAGCTTCAATGAAGGTCTGTTTATAATAAAAAATGTGCATAAATTCAAAGTGAGTGAGTAACTATCCACTGCTGCCTGCAATAAGGGCTTGTTCGAAAGGATGCAGGTAAATGCTTCTCGAGGATTGGCAATATGGAATCAATTTCTACATTCGGCAATTTCTTCAAGCTAAAATTAAAACTAGAATTCTCAAATGTTTTGCAGCATTCGATTTCTATTGCCTTATGTTTATGTTAAAAAATCAGCCAGTAACTATGTACAGATAATGTTTTTTATGTCCTAGGGAGCGTAGGCTGTCAACGTTTCAATATTTTTTACTTGTATTGACCTGGGCTGACTTTGCAAGAGTTTTTCGACACTTTATAAGCAGTGTGTAGACTTATGACCTGATTTGTTGTTTTCGCTCCAAACTTTATTGAATTGAATTTACATATTCGCTCAAACTAAAACTCATTACCTTAGTGTTAAAAAACCTGGACAAAAGCCCCCAACTTTTTGGGGCGGCGATATTTCTGGATGACATGTTTGGATAAAAGCTGCATAAAAGCTCAAGATTATTCTCAAGTATTTTGCGAAGCAGTCGTGCTGAAGGAAAATATTTTGTATTTGCATGCATTTTTGCTTTGATGTTCAAGCAAAATGGAGGAATGAATGTATCATCAATACTATCAAAGATGAATTTATCTTAAAGTTGAAAGATTTTCAGAGAGTCTTTTGTCTCAATATCTTAGGTATTATTGCTTGTTCTCCATCTGATGCCTGTAAAGCATTGTGCTTCGCATTCAAGCAACGCTTTTAAAATCGATTAAATTTGTTGTCCTGGTTTTTTAATAGTTTGTGCATGAGTCCTCGTTGAGCAGTGGTAGGTGGTTGGTGTTAGTCGTATAGCGAAACAAAGGGCTCTTGCTGTAAGTCTAAGCTGTGTGGCTTGCTTCCTGGTAGAGTTATTCAGTACCAAGGAGTCTGAATAGTATGTTGTCTAGGGCTGCTATCTTTAATTTGGCAATGCAAAGTGTTAAGAGAATACATGCTGAGCAAAGAATTATCACAAATTTAGAAAATGGAGCCACTTGAGAAGTATCTAAAAGTAACGTGAACATACAACTAATTTTCTCTCTCTTCTTCCTCAGACCGGCGAGGGTGATTCGGCAGAAACAGAAGGGAAAACACAGGAAGAAGAAACAGATGGGCAGACACAAGAAAAACAGACAAGTGCCGATGGTAGCGGAAGTGGCGCAAAAACAGGCCCACCAGAGACAATATTTAGTAAGCTAATGCCAAGTGAAAATAGATATACTTTATTGAGGTATAGAGATGAACTTTAGAATTCCTGACGTCGCACGAAAATTATTTTAGTGTATGAAGCATTTTTAAGCAGCTGCAGAGGGCAGTTTATTTAAAGGCATACTGTTGCTTTTTTAATTTGCCATCGAAAACTTGAGTGACAATGCAAACTGCATGATTATGATATGAATGAAAAGATAGCCCTGCAGTGTAATGTCTTAATTAGGCCATTTGATATTGGTACTTGTTCTCTCTATTGCAAAACAATGTAATGATCACACTCGATTTAACAGAAAGAAACTACATTTCAAAGAGTATTTACCATGACAAGTCCACCAGTAAATATGAACGTCTATCAATGCTTTTCAGACTTAAGCTATTTTTGCATCTCACAGAAACCTGTCATGATTATAAAAATTTGAGTTCTCTAAAACATATGGAGGACATACATGGCGCATGAAAAACTTTTGCTAGTTCCCATGTCATGGCATCTCATCTAGCACCTCCAAAAGGTTGAAGGAAATCCCACGTTGTTGCAACTTAAAGCAGATAGTCTACCTCTAATGAAATGTCAATGGTTGAATCGTGTTGCTATTTTTCATTTCAAAACACAAAACGCAAAATTACATAAAGGCTGAGAATTGTGTACGAATCAGTTTGCTTGCATCTTTATACTTAATGTCGTATGGTTTATCTCTCAGTCTCGTTATTTTATTGAACAGAGCAAGGCAAAACTTGACATCAGTTGTGTAAATCTGTTTGAAAGAGAATAATTTTGTACTAAAACTGGATATGGAGTGTGGCACTTTTACTCTTGTATATCACATTTATTAGTAGATAGTCTATTATTGATGGGACATTATATTGATGGGCGTTAGATTGCTTAGCTGATATCTAAAAGTAATCAAGGACTTCAGAACTCAATATCACATGAAGAACTCCAACTCTGACCTTGCAGAAGTCATGAAATAACTACTGTGTATTTCGAATCAGTTACCACAAAAACTTAACCAAAGAACGTCTATATTATCAAGTTACTTTGACAAAGCTAAAATAATATCTTGGAGATTCTTTATGCATCTCATTCTTGTTCAGTAAGATCCTTAAGCCGATATTCCACTAACATAAACTTTTGCGAACTGCAAAATATTTCTCGTGAAATCGATCACGTAATGACAAGGCTACCAATTTGAGTTGTTCTTTGCGTGGCAAGAACTCTCTTTTTTGAGAAATATTTCGCATGTGGTGGAAAGTTCCTAAATTAGTTCTAATTCTTAAAAGTTATGTCCAAAAATGAAGCCTTGATGATCGATATACCGGGCGAGTCAGAAAAAACGTGGGGTGTTTAAGAAGCCATATTTTGTTGAGAAACGAGCCAAATCGGATGGGTTGAACGTTTATTTTGTAGAAGAAAGATTGAATTAGTTATAGAAATTTAATTTGCTAAAATAGGCCATTTCTTTCTGTATCTATTTCTAATTTTGTGATATAGCTATTTTGGTGAAAAGTATCGCTAGCATGAGAACTTTCTGCTTCCTAGCAATGACAATTAGTTATAGGACTACAAAACAAATAACAATAACTTTCCTTTTGTATTCTAACACAATGAATGCTTTGTTTAAATTTGTTGGTAGAGAAAAAGTGACTTTGTCATGGTTTAGCGGTGCACACGTGCATGAATATGAATCTAATTGTGAGGCCTATTTTAGGGATCTTGCGAAACACCATTTTACTAAAATCGCTCGTAATTATGGAAAGGGAAGACCGATTTCGACCAAAAAAAATTTCATATCTAAGAAAGCCTCTCTTCTATGCAATGAACTTTAAAGAAACGAATTTACAAAGTAAACTCCATCAAGAAAAATTGGCAAACACCCCATGTTTTTTCTGACTCACCCGGTAGAAAATGTTGCTTATCTCAGTTAACTGTTGTATTTTCGAAACTTTTCGAATCTTAAGAAAAGTTTATTCAAATAAAGAGTTAGAAATGGAATAGCATTTGACAAGGATCTATCAAGCATTGTAACACAGTAGCCACTACGTGTAAAGAATCAAACAGCAATTTCAAACTAGCTTTTAATCTGCGTTATTGTATTGGTTTCAAAATAGGTGTTAAAATATCTTTAGATTCTTCCACAGTTTTGAATTTCTAGCGTTGTATTCTGCGTAATTTTGCGCAATGAATCAAACAGAGTTAAAGGGGCCCTTGCAACCGGCATGCTTTGTGAATACATCCTTTTGTGGTCTCTTTGTTGGCTCTACTTTCATGGTCCACGAAAATGGCCGCCAAAAAAGGGATGGCACGTGCAAGGTATGCTGGTTGCAAAGGCCCCTTTAACCCTATCCAGACAAGGCTTTTTGAAAATCTGGGGAGACTAGGGGGAAGTGCCCCCCCTCTTTATTCTCAAAACTATAAGTGCTAGAGACTTGAAACTTGGCACAAGTAACAAACAAGATATTGCAAACAAGATGACGTCATTTGTTTTTGTTTATGTCACGTGGGTAAGTGCTGACGTCAGCAAATGTTGCTAAATAAGGTGTAAAAAATGGTAAAACCACTCGGACTTTGACGTGTTGTATCTCGAAATCAGTTAAATATATTGATATGAGATTTGAATCATACAAAGATTATATCCTTAATATTCTTATTTTAAAATTTTTGCTTCGTATCATTAATATTTTTGCTGATGTCAGCATTTATTTATTTTGTTCACAAAAAAAGTAACTTTTTGCCTAAAATCGGTTACAAATTGGTCTAAAAAATCGCAAAAAATGCTAGATGTGCATAAAAAAACCTGCTGCATCCTATGATATTGTTAATTTTTCTAAAAATGAAGCTTAACATGGTTTTTCGAAAGTACGCATGCGCAACAACGAATTATTGATGACGTCATCAAAAATAAAAACTATACATCAAATGAAAGCCCTTCTCAAGAGGAGATCAGCGATGTTTGTTTCGTTATTATAAAACAAGTGGTTCAAAAGTTATGGCTGAAAAGGTATTTATTATGCCCAGCACTCAATTAAAAATTATGTGTTGACCCCCTGAACATGCGTCAACATTTTTGAAATTGACATGAAAGAATTTATCCTAAATAGAAACTAAAAGTCAAAAAAAACTTGGTTATCATAGAAGAACTCAAGGAGCTGTGTGGAAAAATTCACTAGGGGGGCACTTTGTGCCCCCCCCCCCTAGTCTGGATAGGGTTAAGTCATTTTAATATGTTTGCTTTTCTATCAATATCAAACGAGATGTGGAAATGTTTCAGCGTTGAGCAAGTTCTGCATCTTTCCTTTACCTCATATTTTTCCCAAAATATTTGGTTCATAAAATAGATTTGTCACCGACTTATGAAAAAAAACAGTATTGCGAACAAGAATGTCTTTAACATGAACTTAAACTCCGAAAAGATTGAACTTCAGTGCAATGGTAACATTTATTTAGATAAATCAGAAAAATACATCGAAAAGAGTTTGGCTTGAGGAGCAAGGTTACCGAAGGACAAGCACAGGGCTATAGTCATCATGTAGACACATCCATCCACTTCCAGGAATATAATAATTAGGTTAAATCAACTGCGCAAGTTCAATTCTGTAAACAATTTGTGTCGTAAATTTAATGACTGCATCATAATGACTGCACCATGCACCTAGTGTACATCGCTGTTTTTAATAAACGTTAGCAAGTGCACAAAGATATAGTAGAGAGTGACAATGATGTGTATCAGGTAAAGCCAATTTTGTTAACCTGGTACGAATGAAATCTGGTAAACTGTTTTTAATAAATGTTAGCAAATGCACAACGATATAGTAGAGAGTGACAATGATGTGTATCAGGTAAAGCCAATTTTGTTAACCTGGTACGAATGAAATCTGGTAAACTGTTTTTAATAAATGTTAGCAAATGCACAACGATATAGTAGAGAGTGAGAATGATGTATATCAGGTAAAGCCAATTTTGTTAACCTGGTACGAATGAAATCTGGTAAACTGTTTTTAATGAATGTTAGCAAATGCACAAAGATATAGTAGAGAGTGACAATGATGTGTATCAGGTAAAGCCAATTTTGTTAACCTGGTACGAATGAAATCTGGTAAACTGTTTTTAATAAATGTTAGCAAATGCACAACGATATAGTAGAGAGTGAGAATGATGTATATCAGGTAAAGCCAATTTTGTTAACCTGGTACGAATGAAATCTGGTAAACTGTTTTTAATGAATGTTAGCAAATGCACAAAGATATAGTAGAGAGTGACAATGATGTGTATCAGGTAAAGCCAATTTTGTTAACCTGGTACGAATGAAATCTGGTAAACTGTTTTTAATAAATGTTAGCAAATGCACAACGATATAGTAGAGAGTGAGAATGATGTATATCAGGTAAAGCCAATTTTGTTAACCTGGTACGAATGAAATCTGGTAAACTGTTTTTAATGAATGTTAGCAAATGCACAAAGATATAGTAGAGAGTGACAATGATGTGTATCAGGTAAAGCCAATTTTGTTAACCTGGTACGAATGAAATCTGGTAAACTGTTTTTAATAAATGTTAGCAAATGCACAACGATATAGTAGAGAGTGAGAATGATGTATATCAGGTAAAGCCAATTTTGTTAACCTGGTACGAATGAAATCTGGTAAACTGTTTTTAATGAATGTTAGCAAATGCACAAAGATATAGTAGAGAGTGACAATGATGTGTATCAGGTAAAGCCAATTTTGTTAACCTGGTACGAATGAAATCTGGTAAACTGTTTTTAATAAATGTTAGCAAATGCACAACGATATAGTAGAGAGTGACAATGATGTGTATCAGGTAAAGCCAATTTTGTTAACCTGGTACGAATGAAATCTGGTAAACTGTTTTTAATAAATGTTAGCAAATGCACAACGATATAGTAGAGAGTGAGAATGATGTATATCAGGTAAAGCCAATTTTGTTAACCTGGTACGAATGAAATCTGGTAAACTGTTTTTAATGAATGTTAGCAAATGCACAAAGATATAGTAGAGAGTGACAATGATGTGTATCAGGTAAAGCCAATTTTGTTAACCTGGTACGAATGAAATCTGGTAAACTGTTTTTAATAAATGTTAGCAAATGCACAACGATATAGTAGAGAGTGACAATGATGTATATCAGGTAAAGCCAATTTTGTTAACCTGGTACGAATGAAATCTGGTAAACTGTTTTTAATGAATGTTAGCAAATGCACAAAGATATAGTAGAGAGTGACAATGATGTGTATCAGGTAAAGCCAATTTTGTTAACCTGGTACGAATGAAATCTGGTAAACTGTTTTTAATAAATGTTAGCAAATGCACAACGATATAGTAGAGAGTGACAATGATGTATATCAGGTAAAGCCAATTTTGTTAACCTGGTACGAATGAAATCTGGTAAACTGTTTTTAATGAATGTTAGCAAATGCACAAAGATATAGTAGAGAGTGACAATGATGTGTATCAGGTAAAGCCAATTTTGTTAACCTGGTACGAATGAAATCTGGTAAACTGTTTTTAATAAATGTTAGCAAATGCACAACGATATAGTAGAGAGTGACAATGATGTATATCAGGTAAAGCCAATTTTGTTAACCTGGTACGAATGAAATCTGGTAAACTGTTTTTAATGAATGTTAGCAAATGCACAAAGATATAGTAGAGAGTGACAATGATGTGTATCAGGTAAAGCCAATTTTGTTAACCTGGTACGAATGAAATCTGGTAAACTGTTTTTAATAAATGTTAGCAAATGCACAAAGATATAGTAGAGAGTGACAATGATGTGTATCAGGTAAAGCCAATTTTGTTAACCTGGTACGAATTAAATCTGGTAAACTGTTTTTAATAAATGTTAGCAAATGCACAACGATATAGTAGAGAGTGACAATGATGTATATCAGGTAAAGCCAATTTTGTTAACCTGGTATGAATTAAATCTGGTAAACTGTTTTTAATAAATGTTAGCAAATGCACAAAGATATAGTAGAGAGTGAGAATGATGTGTATCAGGTAAAGCCAATTTTGTTAACCTCGTACGAATGAAATTTGGTAACTGAGACTACTGGCAGGGTTGTTTGTATTGAAAGGCAAAAATGAAATGAAAACTCCCCACTATGGAATTTTTTGGCACGCCACAGATAGTGCCAAAGATGAAATTGCATACCAAAAAGATTGTTCACGCTATGAAGTTTGATCTCAGCCGATCCGTCTATTTAATATGCATACCATAAGGATAGGCATACCATTCCTACATGTCCGAGGGTGACCTCGCAATTTTCCCAGCAAAGAAGAACTTCGGTACGGGTACTAGTTTTACCCGTGCGGTACCAACATGTTTTGCAGTGTTCATGGGAGTACCAGTGCAGTTTCTCTTGCGCTGACCGGGGAGATGGAGTGGCCGGATGACGTGCAAAATTACAATCTTATTCTGGCGCTTAAGTTTGATCCGTAAGAAAGTTGTTGCGGTTCCAGAACGTTTACACTGTTCCAGAATAAAATTGCTCTGTAGATGGAAGGAACAAAAATGTTACGGATCAGCGGGAACAGTATAAACGGAAGGGTGATCCGTTACACTTTTGCTACGGATTCAAAGTTGCACCGGCACAGAAAATAGGGGATGAAGTCAATAACATTGTAATGAGGGTGAGGGCTGGATTGACAATTGAAATGAAACATAATTTTTTCATATGTTCATTTCTAACATTTGAGTAGAAAAACTGGGGTTTGGAAAAAAAAGTTCACTTGAAAGCCAAATACCTCTCGATATTTATTATCTAAGCATATTTTTTGTAAACTAAGCATATTAGACCCAGTACTGAATATTTCTTAAATTCTTATCATTTGAGTAATCAAAGTTTCTTTAGGGTTTCTTAGGAGTTTCTTATCATTCTTAATGTTTACATCATGTGCCCTCTATTTCGTGAAAATTTCACAACAAAGTTTATGAAGCCTTGCCATTGTCTAGATATTACTTAAGTACCTTCCGAGTAACACAACACAAGAAGCAAATGAAATAAATTAAAAATATGCTATGGATTTCTGTCACTGAAAGAAAAAATTTCTCAAATAATTTTGTTCCAGTTGTAAAGTTTCTTGATTCTTTCATGATCTAAGAGCCGAGTTTCTTATGAAGAGTTTCTTGAAAAAAACTTTATCTGCATTGAACTCATAGTATTCCTCAAGTGACGATCCGTGCTCTTAGATCTACGTTGCAAATAACTGACCCTGTACCTTCTAAACAAGTTAACAATAGTTAAAGAACGCCAGTCAACCAGCATCCTTTGCGCGCTTCGCTTGCTGCCTTTCGACAGCGGCGACCATTTTCATATGATAACATTCTCCACAAAGCGCGACCGCAAAGGATGCTGGTTGACCGGCGTTCTTTAACAACTGGAACTGGTATATTAGATGAGACCAAATTCAAAATCGTCTGGATGAGATCAGACCAGAGAGATCGTTACAGATGAGATCAAATTCAGAATCTGTCATAATGTAGAATATTTTCGATGGTCAGTCGCAAAAAAGTGATGTGTTTTTCAAGGATTGCAGGCTGCATCAGAAACTCTAAGGATACTTGAAGTACTTTCTCTCCTTTCAAAGAGGCGACACAGTGCGAGAGAGAAAGGGGGATGTAAGGAAATGCACCTTAATAATCAATCTATTCTCTACGAACAAGTGTCAAAAACACAAATTCTTAGTTATACAAATAAATTCGATAAATTTTATTTGCAAAATTTCATTAATCCACTTAACACGTATATTTTCTTCAACTTAAATACATATATCTATACAACCGTTACGAAACGCTAAACAAAACCCTCTTTTTGAAGAGACGTAGCAAGCATTTACATTTTGACTCATATTGCTTGCAATTTCTATGAGAATAATGGGCCACCATACGACACTGGCTTAGCAAAAGAGCATTTGAAGGAAATAATGCAAAATAGAGAGGAGTGGAGGGGTCATGTGAAATGTGTTCGAGCAAGTAGCTCGACATAGATAAGAGATTATACCTATTTTTAGTTAGAGAGGTCAAGACTACAACCTCTGGCAAAAATTTTGAACACTCTCCTCGCTCGGAAACACAAAATCAAAAAATAACATGCATAAAAAATTTCCTACGGCCTATTAAATGAAGGGCTTTATGCTAGTCTTTTAATTATCTTTTAAGCTTTACTTATCTTTTAATTATCTTATGAAAAATTACTTTCGCCTCCCCCCTCCCACAATATTGGGCATAGTGTCCGCAGTTCCACTGAGAGCGTAAATGACGTTTGACAGCAAGTCACCGATGCAATTACGGATGTCTTCGCAATAGCTTATTCTAGCCTGCAAAATCTCTTAGTAATTCAATATTCGGAAGACACAAGGCGACTTGGGCAGGCCTGTATATTCTTACGGGCTCTTATCCTTAATTGTTTTTACAGGAATTCTTGCCTGAGCAAATCTCGTAGTCATGTCATGGGTTAACCGAAAGACACAAAAGAGACTTGGGCAGGCCCATATATTCTTATGCGCTCTTATCCTTGATTGCTTTTAAAGGAATATCCTTCTCACTTAAATTAGATAATTCTGAATCAATTTTCTCGTCTCTCTTCTTTTTAATCAGCTTACCACTTTGATACCCGACGACTCCTCCTCCTACAGCCGCAGCAACGCCAGCCAGTTTAAATCCAGCTAAAAGTCCGATAGGCCCAGCGACTATTCCGCCTACCAATGCTCCAGCTAGCGGAAAAATTGCCGCCTTTAATTTACCAGCCTAGAAAAATGATATAAACACTAATTAAATTTCAGGAATGTTTCTTAAATTGCAGTTTCTTTAGCAAAAATCTTGTTAGCTCTGAACAGACTTTTGACTTTAAAATTAAATAAAGAAATCAAATTGGTACCCTCCCACAATCTACAAAAAAAATTGTTGTCGAAGGATGTAACTTTTGTTTTTATACTTTCTTTCTTTTCATCCTGAATGTTTCGAATAAGGTTCTGCGCTTGAAAAATCATTGCTGCAAAATCAAACAAGTGTCTTTTAGTAACTAAAGAACATATGTATTGTCTATGAAAATTTTGCTACGTTAGGAAAAATCAACTCAGTAGAATTGTACTTCCAAAAATTCAGTCTTTTCTACGAGTCAGCTGCTATGATAACGTACATTAGATTGTTTAAACTTTTAATAGCTTTTAAATATATGATTAACAGAGCAGTTCAAAAGCAGTTTCCAAAATTGAAACATATGGACCTCCATAAATAATTTATAAAGAAATGAAAACAAATGTTTCAAACCAACTGAAAATTAAAATACAGCTTTCTCCGAAATATCAAATTAAAAAGTTTGGCTTTACAGCTCACATTTTACTGAAATAATGTAATTTTCGTGATACTGCTACATCTAAATCCAATGAATATATTTTCTATATGTAAGATGGCCTTTAATTGCAAAGAGGTCTTGTTTAGATTGATAGCAACTTATTGCTTGGAAAAGCATAGCAGAAAAATGTTGTCTTTGTTTCAAATGGCTTGGTGCAGATGGATTTTTTATTTTTGTAGCAAATCTCCCTTACTTGTGATTCTTTACTGGTTGGTGGATTGATTGATTGATTGATTGATTGATTGATTGATTGATTATTTTGGGGCGCCAAAAGCGTTTGATCAAATTGTGGTATATTCGTGAATTGCAATGGACGAAAGTTCTGCAAAATTCAAATTGCTGTAGCCTGAAATTGAAACAGCAGATCAATTTCAAATTGTGTACCATTGCTATCTTTAACAATCTCTCCAACATGATTAAAATCGGCTTTACCACTCACAGTGGGAACTCGATGACTTTATGTCTTTTCCCGCTGTGAATGGTGCAGGTAGTTATATTGCAGTTGATTTTAGTCGAATATAAAAAAATATTTGACTTAAAAGGTAACATGGTTTCTGAGTAAGCATTTTGATGATGTCACAAGCAAAAATTGAGAAAATTCAAAAGCTTCATAATTTTGAAATAAACGAAAATTTCAAAATTCTATCTTTCCAAATTGGGGCATTATTGGGCACCAAGTAAGTCATTTACAATACTTTCAGGTAATTAAATATGTTCTTACCTGTCCTAGATTTATTGCTGCTTCCCTCACGTGGTTGTGCGATTTGTCAATATTGTCGGATATCGAATCAATCTTCTCCTGTTGTTGCTAAAAAGAGAACAACGAAATGATATTCTTCTACAAACTGCAAATAAGTTATTATGTTATTAAAGATCAATTTCATGGGGTGGCTATTTTGCCTGTGATATTGGAAGTTGATAGACCATATACAGGTACATTCAATTCTGCATTCACATACCGAGTGGACCAAACAGAACTTCATGCGTTTGAAAGTTAGTTATGCCGAGAATACTTCAGGTATTGCAATGAATCAAAGTTTGGCCGAAATGCTGAAGTAATTTTTGTGATTTTTCTTCAACTTTCCTGAGCATTGTAAATATAGGTAAAACTGGATTCATGAAAATTCCTGTAGATCGAAATGCACGAAAAAGGGATGGGTAATCTCCTTACTTGGAGCAACATGCAAATATATTCATTCTCTCAAAGCTGAAAACGTGATTTTTACAAAAGTGTCAGATGTCAGATCATATACGTTATTGCTTTTAAAAGAGTTGTTTCATAACGCTTGAGGGAATCTAAATGTGTTTGAATGAGGAGATTGTTTGTAATTTTGATCAAGGGTTTTAGGTCTTATTTCACGCACTTCAAATTTACGGATTTTTTGTAAATTATATTTTACCTATATTTCCAGCTCTCAGAAAGGCGCATTAACTTGAATTTTGATACTTTTCCGGCAATTTTATAACATTTGGTTCTCTTATAAAAAAAGATAAAGGTAAAGTGGTTGGATAGCAAAGATCGAGAAAGGAGTCCAAACTTTGCCGTAAAATTTTAAAACAAACATAGCTTGCAAACCATTCTGGAAAATGATTTTGAAAAGGAACTGCTATCTTTTATCGAATATCATTGGACTTTTGAAAGAAAAAGTCTGGATGTGTAAACATGGCTTTATTTTCCAAAGCCATTCTAAACAGGACTCCCTTCACTCTAAAGAGGAATCTTAATGTGGATGTGACGTCATGTTTATCGTCAGTTTGAACCTCTTTTCCGTAGCTTTTGTTTTCGAATGTGTCTACTATTTTTTGCTTTGTAATAAATTTAAATGGCAAAAACTTCTGGCAAAAATATATGAATTTTACGGGGTGAGTCAAAACAACAATCCCCGTTTGAAAGGCCACAGCTCCCTAGATATCAAAACAATAATATTTACAAATATATTAATTAATGGTGGACATATTCAAATCGATTTTAAAATTTACGTGACTGAAATCGGCCTCTCCGTTCTGAAATTATGAGGGATTTTCTCGAGAAAGCCTCTTTAAGAAATCTTTAAAACAGACCTAAAATCATGACCAAATTTTCCAAATATTTCCACCTTACGGCAATGGCTTTTACATGCTTTAGCACATGTTATCCCTTTGGGAGGATGAAATTTTCATCCCTGGGAGCATAACAACATTATTCCGGATCGTCTCATCCTCCCAAGAGGATAGCATGTGCTAAAACATTTTAAAGTTATTGCTGTAAAGCAGAAATATTACGAAAATTTGGTCCTGATTTTAGGGTTGTTTTGAAGGTTTCCTGAAGGGGCTTTCTCGAGAAAATCCCTCATAATTTCACAACGGAGTGGCCGATTTCAGTCAGGTAAATTTTTTAATCGATTCGAACATGTCCACCATTAAATAATATATTTGCCAATATTATTGCCTGATATTCAGGGAGCAGTGGCCTTGCAAACGGGGATTGTTTTTATTGACTCACCCGGTATATAAATTTATTCAAGATTACTCAAGATGTACGAAGAAAAACACCTCGAAATAAGCCAGGCTTTATACACTGACACATATTAATCACAAAGATATGGCCACTTTTTTTAAAGGGATCATTGAAAAAATCTTAAATCCCAGGAATGATAGCATTGTACTTACATGGACGACGTCAGAGAATTGGTGGATAATGCAATTTAGGTCGACTAAGCCCTAAAAAGAGGGATGAAAAGAAATCAAGTTTTGTCATCGTAATAAACCTCGTACGATCCAGAAGCAACAAAAACTGAAATATTTCCTAAACTAGCAATAACAATAGTCAGAGTGCTGCGTACTTGGTTTACTTGCAAACAATCATTGTTAAAATGTTCACGATTGTGATCAAGTGGTCAATAGGAACTGCACAGGCAATGGCTTCATGTAAGAATCCTCTAAAGTCCCGAAATCATGAAACTCCAAAACTAGTTGTAGTTGTGTGACAAATTGGTTGGTATGTTGTCAATTGATCATGCATATAATGCTGTTTTTGCTATGCAACGATAAGATATTATCATATTTTCAATATAGCTTATGCGCTAATGTATGTGGTGACCGCAGTGATATCATTTGACAGCCACAATTAGGTCTGCAAAAATTTATGAACACAGACAAACAAAATCCATTGCGAAGTTATCGAGCAAGAATATTATGCTGCTTCGTAGCAATCACTAGAAAGCAAGCCGGGTGTCCAAACACAATGCTCTGGGGATTAGTTGAGCGTCACAGAATAGGAGAGCTCCAAAAAGGCTAATTTCCAGTCGATGCTACAGTAAAAACCCGCATATAAGAATCTTCTCATTTAATAAGAATCTGCAGCCTGAATTTGGGATTTCTAACCCTATATATAAGAATCTTTTCACCCTGATTTTCTGTTCAGGTTCTTATTAAAAGATTTTGGTTAACACACAAAAATAAAAAACAAAATCGTTCATGAACTTTAACAATACGAGTATAGGGAAAGTCTCTTTCAATTGGCTCACAGGTCTTAAGGTTACTGTAACCCTTCAGACAAAAAATTCTCGATTTTTCGTTTTCGTCATAATCTGATGGTTTAAGTATTTGAGTACCGTTTTAACCAATTCACTTCCAGAAATAACCACAATTACTGGGAAATTTGAGCATTTTAAAAGAACCAATCATATTTCTCAAAAATTGCGGGCATAGACATCAGGAAATTAAAGTAAACTCGCTTGACCTTGCAGCTATATTCATAACATCCCATGCTGTTATTTTATTGATACAACGATTTATCAAGACCGCGTTAAAGCTTTATTGCTTGACCTGCGGCTTTATGTTTGCACTTTCAAGCATAATCGTTTTTCCCGGGCATTCTGCTTCAATTTGATAAAAGCCTGATGTCTCGAAACAAGATTCCGTGGTACTGGTGGGTACTAAAAAATCTTGGTGTACCTAACGGGCCAATCAAATCGCTTGTCACTTGGCAAACAGGGTCACAAAGCATATAACTACAAAAGTGTGTCATTGATTTATGATAGATCCACTGGTCCAACTTTTATAAGGGTTTGATAGTTTTCAGACATTAAGATTAATTTAAAATTGCATTATTTCAAGGGATGTTCTTTTAACTGGACCCTACGACCCCACGACCCCGGACCATACGACCCCAGACCATACGACCATACGACCATACGACCCTAGACCATACGACCCCAGTTTTATGATTTAGCTAACAACGTTTATCAAGGTTTAGTTTTCGGTGGAAATTTGCCACGAAATTTCCTTTGGAAACTTTGCCACGAAGATCCACTTTTTGTTCACTCAATGAATGAACCACGCTCAAATGTATTCGGGCGGCGCGGCGTCTAACGACAGAGCCTTCTGCGATAAAAAACTAAACCTCGAAAAACCTTGTTAGCTAAATCATAAAACTGGGGTCGTATGGTCTGGGGTCGTATGGTCGTATGGTCTGGGGTCGTAGGGTCCAGTTAAAAGAACATCCCTTATTTCAAGACAGTACGTTTTATTAAAAATTCGTGACACACTTTTGCAGTTCAGGACCCTAAGTCTTTGGTAAATAGATAGTTTTGGTCGAACAATGCCCGATGAGGTACACCAAGATTTTTTCGCAAGGGTGGTCGATTTCGCCTAAAATCTGGAATAAATCATATGCGTTTTTATTTAATCAACTGGTTATATTTTTATGGTATTCCGCATTTAATTCTGCTTCAAATAACATAGAATTTTGTTTGGTATAGTTTGAGGAGCGGCCGTGGAAAATAGAGTTTCTTAATCGCTGTCTGAAGGGTTACAGGAGCCTTAATTTAAAGGTCATAACTGAGTCTTAATTTTCCACATACAGTTGTTATATTGCACATTAGTTATGAAGATATAGCGCAGAATTTGCAGTTGATATCAAGTTTTTTATATTTAAGAACCTTTACCCCGTGATAAGAACCTACACCTGATTTTGCAATACCCCCACATAAATAAGAACCCAAACAGGCTGATTTTAAAAACATAGGTTCTTGTGTGCGGGTTTTTATTGTATTTCCAGCATGCTGGGTATTCCTCATCAGTTTTCAGTCATACTGCTGAGAAATGAAGGAGGAGAGAAAGCTTCCCATTTTCGCCATTTTGAAGTTGATTTTAAGTACTGAGCCCGCAAACAGTTCGAATACGATCGACAAAGAAAATTCCGCTAGGAAAGACGTAAAAAGTAGAACTCGTCTCTACATTTTTCTGTCCACCTGGAGGGGATGTTTTCCTAAAGAACATGGATAAAAATTGACATCCGCATTCGCAAGAATTACAACCTTCGGAAATATCGCCTGAGCGGACAATGGAACTGACCCAGAAAAAGAACTTACATTGTTAGATACAAAGCCCGAGCTCGATATTACCCACCGAGCTCACTCAAAAGCTGACAAATGTAAGGTTTAAAACCTTTAACTTGGTACGACGTTCATAACTTTTAAACCGTGTAATCTTAGAAACTCTATGTTTTCTTTACAGCGTATCTCGCTCTGTAACAGACATTTTAAAATAGCTAGTTTGCTGTGTAAAGCTTCCCGAGATAACAAAGACAAACTTTTAGCAAATAAGACGCTGGAAAGCAATATGAAATGTCCAACAATTAAGAGCGTTTTTCAAGAAGATAATTCAGAAAATTGGTTTAAAAATAAGGTTTTCCGCCAGAATATTACCGTTCGAATATTTCCCTTATCAATATAAGTAGCTATCTAGACCTCTGCAGTAAAAATTTTCAAAGAATTTTATAAACAAGTTTGACCAAAATTCACATTTGAAGCGTCTTTCTTGACGCTGCCCTTGAAAGGCTCCTGTTTCACGACCCCTTATTTGGACAAGTGAGTTTTTTTAAAAGAGACAATACAGGCGCTTCCAGTTTAAATTCAGCTTTAAATTCTACAAACTGGGTGGCCTGGGAAAATTTCCTCTATTGGATCACGTTACTGATCTTAAATTTCCTTCTTGCATAATATTACCAAACACTAAATAAATCTCGGGTCTGATATCTGTTTTAGTCTTGAGGGAACTTACTTGCTTAAGAGCTTACTGTTGAGGTTAAAACCAAGGTCTTTTATTTCAAATCCGTCCCCAGCAACTCCAAAGATAAAGATTTTTACATCTACTGTAACTAGGTTGCTAGTATAGTGTCAAAATGAAGAGTTTTTATATCTATATTGGAAGCTGTTCTTCGTGAGGGCACTCCATTGTGGACTAAAGCATCCAGGAAATTAAAATAGAATTGAACATGAACTTAAACAAAATTGAAAAAAGTATGAGAGCTTGGGGACTACGCTCCCAGATAATGTTTGGCCTGGACAAAACGTTTTCAATCAAATTCTTAAAAAAAGAATATGACAATTGAAACGACCGAACCATAGCAATGTCATGGCTAGCTGGCTGGCTGAGAAAACTTTCTAAAAAAACGCTTGGTTTTCATTTTCAAGAATTCTTTCAAGCTAAGATTTACTTCGTATAGCAAATGTAACGTAACTATGCTTTCTGCTTTATCTAGGAATATGACCAAGATGACAATTTTTGTCACCGGGGGCTCCACACAGACCTTTTTAGTTGCAAAATAGATTGTGGCAATTGGCCATTAACAACAAATGGCACTGTAGTATTTGTATCCAAGAAAAGTTGCTTCCAAGAATTGTTTACAGTCATAAAACACGGAAGTAATAAATAAGTGTACATACCTCTCTGAGTTCGTCCCATGATGCACTGGCAGTCGCCTCTTCGTGACTCTGTGTTTGTATTAGCATGGGGTCACTAACGCCAGCCTTGAAAACTGGTTCAAGCTCTGGAAGCAGACAAGGGAATTCAATATATGAAATATCATACAAGCCGCTGCGTTGTTTTATATAACTATTACCGTCACAAAAATGCTATCGTCGGCCATGGTATTCAAAGAGCAGATCAGATCTAAACATTAACCTTCCATATTATACGCGATTGAGCCTCCTGTGTTGAAGCCAAGATGAAGGTGCAGAGAATGTTTGGAAAGCAAATTGGCGATGACTACCCCTTGTTTTAGCATTAGTATTTCTTTTTCCTAAAGCTAACTTCAACCAATTATATTGCAGTTTGTTAAGGAATAAATGAGCTTCATTTTGATGCATAATGCAGTGCATTTTGAGCATGGTATGCTACGTTAGAGAGTAACTAAACACTATCTTCGGCTTTGGCCTTTCAAAAACTTTCCTTCCTTGTTATATTTATAACAAACAGTATATAGAGTTTTAGAACAACACATCAATGTTACGTGACTATAAATAGTGGTATAGGAACTCCGACACTGCAATTTCACATAGGCAGTGTTGCTGCGGATAGATACGATCGATAAACAATGATATTTCAGTTATAGCAGTCTGCAAGATGCAAGCATGAAGTTTTGGAGAGGAGAGTTGAATCATTCTGAAGGTGTCGACTTATTGCTTCAGTTCTTCCCTAGAGCTGATAGTCAGCAATGTCCTGATCGTCATTAATCAATTTGGACTTCCTGTGGTATAACCTGTCAATAGACCCAACAACTCTGTAGTAGCTAAAAGTAACTGCGCACAGCGAAAAGGGGGGAAATTATGGATAAAAAAGGCAAAAACGGCAAAAACATTAAGCTTCAAAAACAGATTCATTTCAAACCCCATTCATTAAGCACACCCTGGAGATTGGTAAGACAGAAAGCAAAGATGTTGGTATTTAAAGTATGGACAAATTTGGATGTTTGTTTAAACGTATGGGCTACTTCCAGGTAGATAGCTTTTTTCAAGCAGGGGTAATATAGTACGGTTCAAAATAAGGTTTTTCAACATGTCATGTCATGCCCTTAAAGTAACGAGAATAAAACTTCTATCATCTTTAAAGATACTTGGATCATCAAAAACAGATCAAAAAGAAATTTAAATAATAAGATTAACAATCGAGTTTTGATGATTTTTCAACCATGTGAATATGATAATTCAAAAATGGTATTTCAAGTAATTATTTTATCATCTCTTTCCTTCAAGAAAAACAACAATCATCTCTAAAATCAATTTGGCCTTCGACACTAATGCACATCAAGAACGCTTTACTATGTCAAGGTTAAATTTTGGTGAATTTCGAAACGCTTCAATTTTTGAGTCACTAGGTAGTTTTATTTGCTCCAAATTTCCATTTACATCCAATCCATAGATTACTTCAAATCAATTTTTAACTAATTAACACTCAAAACTCTGCTGTTGGCTTTGTTCTCAAATACCGAATTTAAAATTCAAAATTTCGATGAGGAATTAAAAAAAAAGAGTACCCACCTGGTGAAGTAGCAATATGATTGCTTCCTATTTTTTCAATCAAATCTGCTTGTAAATTACCAAATGAACTAATTGCCTCAACAGCTTGTCTTTTTATCGGTGCAATCTTCAATTCAAATGCCGAAACGTCCTCATGCCTTATTTGAAGCCTCGTGTTTTCAAGTTCCCGCATATTTGCTTTCAGTTGCTGCGAAGAGAAAATTATGAAAAAGTTACAATTGAAGCTTATAGAAAAAAATTTGTTTTGAGACAGACAACGCGCAAAAATTAAGGCAGAATTCAAGCAGCGAACGAGTTTGATGAAGGTAGAGCTTCAATATCTTTTTTTTTTAATTCCATTAAAAAATTTACAAGACAAATTTACTAATTACGCTACCTACAAACTACTCTGCAAACACTACAAGGACGATACCACCGGGAGCAATAGACTATGTCAACCTGGTGGCAATTACATAGAGAGATAAAAAAAGTACTGATTGGATCAGGGGAAATGCACCACCCGCCCGCAAAATCGCACCCAGAGAACCACCCAACCGATTTGCAAAGTTGGTAGACAATTCTGTCAATGTGTCAAAGAGGCTTTAACAAAATTAAGTCCAGGCCTAAGCCAAGGACTGAATTTGAGTTAAGCCAAATCGCTTGTGTGGCCCTCGCGCTACGACTCCCCGAACAAGCGACACACCCCCCGACCCACCCATTTACATAAAACTACACTTACATACTATTATAAAAATATATTTACGAAACAGGACTGTGCGACAAGAGACTTTACGAAAACGGACTTGGTGGCTGAGTGAGGTACAACTAGATTTAAAGTGGTCTTAATCGAATCGACCAGTTGTTTGGATGTATTGTAGAGTCAACTCAAGTATATTTTTGTTGAGGTCATTGGGGAGGTCTTTATCACCATATAATAAAAGTTGCGTCAAAACCTCGTTTAAAGGATTGATATATCCAAATGGTTGTAATAATGCAAAAACTCCAGCGAGAAGATTTCGACGTTGAATCTCAAAGGAAGGGCAAAGCAACAAAAAGTGCTCCGTAGTCTCAATACCGTCGTTCGTAGGGCACATTGGATTTATGGTGTCCCTAAAATTGTGATTGAATTTGTGAAGGCTTAATTTGCTAAGACCCACCCTAAGTTGGGTAAGATAGGATAATCCTATTGGGTCATGAATCCCAAAGACAGCTTTAGCAGGGGGACGGATTATGGACAGCAGCTTTTTCTTAAAAATAGCAACAGAAGGTGCAAGTCTAATCTCCGGACTTAGTTCATTCCATTCAGACAAGCAATTGGGATAGAAGCTAGATTTGAATTTTTCTGTCCTTGCTCTTATTCGCCCAATCAGGGCCGTAGGAAGCATCTTAAACTTGGAGGGGCACGGCACTTCAAGGGCACTTTTTTCATTAAGCTAAAAGGGCATTTCCTGAAACAGTGCCCCCCCCCCGGTTCCCTACGTCTCTGCGCCCAATGACATCCTGATTGCGAAGAGAGTACTGCGACTGCTGAAGTTGTGGGATTGGATCCATTGTATATTCAGGGGTCAGGTTATTTATAATTTTGCAAAACAAAGTAAGACGTCTACTCCATCTTCGGGAACTCAGATATTCCCAACCAAGCTCTGTGTACAGCTTCTCTCGCGACATTCCCCTCCATGTTCCAGTAACAGCTAGAGCAGCAGAATATTGAACGGACTCTAACTTTTCCATCAAATTTGGTAAAATGGTATTACAAACTTTAGCTGGAATATGACAACCTCGTTCCCAGGGTGTTCTTACGTCATACGCTAGTCACGAAGCCGAGTGAACACCCTGGTACACATTGCACAAATCTGTCCAGAAAATGGACAGATTAGCAGCCATTATGGATTTGCAGTTGGCAGGGTAACGCTCATTATGTGACCTCGATTCCAAACAACAAAGCAACATTGTAGTGGTTGTTGCTTAGTGACTAGATTTTATTGTTGTTATTCGAATAATTAGTAAGATTTCGAGAAATAGTTTGTGTTATCTATTGTTTTCGAATAGCCAATCAAATTGCAGAACGGCCACTTGTATCCCAGAGTAGAGGTAGAGCAACGAACTCACTCTGGGGACGAGATTGGGAATATGATAGATAACATCTCCGTAGTCAAGATGGGGTCGCACATAGAGCTTAAATAATTCGTTTAGGGTATGTCTGGGCAGATACTTGGAGAGATATTTCAGCAAACCAATGCCCTTTCTCATTTTTGCGATAGCTGCTTTGATATGAGCGGAAAAAGAAAGCTTTGAGTCTAGGATAATTCCTAAATGTTTATGTTCCTCTACTTTCATCACTGGTATGTTATTAAAACGAGTGTCAGGATGATCGATTTCAATCTTTTTCTTAGAAAATATCAATTCAACAGCTTGTTTTTGCGGATCTGGATTAAAGGACATCTTCCAATTATAAGCCCACTGTCTTATCAACTCCAAGTCATGGTTCAAGTCATTGGCAGCTGTATTCGTGTCTTCTACTACAGTGAACAGCGACGTATCATCAGCAAAAAGCTCAACATTGCACTTTAAGTCAGCAGTTAGGTCATTAATATACACAAGGAAAAATAAGTCCTAAGATAGAACCCTGGGGTACTCCTGCTGAAATATCTCCCAATTAGAACTCTGTCCATTCAAAACGGTTCGCTGCTTTCGATCCTTAAGAAAACTTCGGATTGGTGAAAGAATTCTCCCGAGACGCCACAACGTTTTAGCTTATATATCAGACCATCATGCCATACCCTGTCAAATGCTTTAGAAATATCGAGATACACAGAACGAACATCAACGGGAGGATTACAATCAAAAGCTTTGAAGATCGTATGCGTTATGGAAATTAGCTGATTCACCGTTGAGTCACCGGGACGAAAACCTGATTGATTCGGGTTGAGTAGCTTGCATGAAACAAGATGTGAGTATAAAGAATCGCACATGAGTTTTTCAAGTATTTTTCCAAAAATTGGTAGTAGAGAAATTGGACGATAGTTCCCTTTCAAATTGTTTTCATTTTTCTTATGAACTGGCACTACATTTGCATACTTCCATATTTCGGGAAATAAACCACGCCTTAAACAGTTTGTGAATATTATCTTAAGTGGAATAACTAGTGCAGCATCGCTTAATTTTATCATCCTCACAGATATTTCATCCCAGCCATGTGCTTTATTAGGATTAAGTGACCTTACNACCGGGACGAAAACCTGATTGATTCGGGTTGAGTAGCTTGCATGAAACAAGATGTGAGTATAAAGAATCGCACATGAGTTTTTCAAGTATTTTTCCAAAAATTGGTAGTAGAGAAATTGGACGATAGTTCCCTTTCAAATTGTTTTCATTTTTCTTATGAACTGGCACTACATTTGCATACTTCCATATTTCGGGAAATAAACCACGCCTTAAACAGTTTGTGAATATTATCTTAAGTGGAATAACTAGTGCAGCATCGCTTAATTTTATCATCCTCACAGATATTTCATCCCAGCCATGTGCTTTATTAGGATTAAGTGACCTTACGATGTCCAGTATCTTTTCATCAGAGATGGGAAAATCACTTATCAGGGAAGAAGGTGTTGGGGCATCTTGTGGAATTTCACTACCCGTATCAATCGTCGTACACTGGAGTATGGAATAATCATTAAATAACTTAATATCTTAATCATTCTGAAGATTGCCTATTCTTAAAACTTCTGTGACAGATATTTTCTGTAGCCCAGTTTGTGCCATAATGCAAGATATATCAAAACTCTCTTTAAAAACTTATTTAAAGTTTTCTTTATGTTTTCACAAATGTTTTGATGCTAGTCGCACATCTTTCCGACGAAGTACCGGGTGTCCCAAAAAAGGACTCCTGCTTGAAAAATCACCAAAATTTTATTACATGGCCGATCTTTAAATTCCTTTCTTTGGCAAGTAGATCAAAGACCAAATTATTTTTCCCATGTATAGCTGATCTTGTGACTGGTTTAAATTTAGCAAATTTAGCATTTTTAGGGGTGCCTGTTTTGAAGCATACTGCAAAAAGCACTGACGATTATCAGATTAATTTCTTTTTTGATATTAAGCTTCTAGTTTGGTTATAAATGTCAGAAAGAAACGCAAACTGCCATTGTAAACTTGACGGATAATGAAACATCTCAAAATAATGGCTCTTAGGCAAGATTTACTATGTTGCTTAAAAAGTAAAGCTCAGAATAAGGTTTTTCAGCCTGTCATTTTATACCCTTTAAATATTGAAAAAAACATTTTATCACCTTAAAATATATTTGGATCATTTTCAAAAGAGATCATAAAGAAAATTTTACGATAAGTTTTATAATCGATTTTTGGTGACTTTTTAAACGGGAGTACTTTCTTCGGGACACCCGGTAGAAAAATCTTCCAACGATCATCAACATTGACATGAAAACAGTTGGTCAAAATTATCTTGTACCAACCAATGAAAGAATTTTGTGAACGATTGACGGTATTAAGAGGCTTTTCTAAATTGGCTGTAAAGTCAAAACTTTACCAGTGGACCAACCGGGTGACCCAAAAACAAGTGAACCGATAAAATCCATTACACAAAATAAAGTAGTCGACCAAAATCAGTGATCCAAACCTTGTTTGGTAGCTAAGTAGCTAGGCTACGTCGTTACTATTTTTTGCTATTCTCATCTAGTGACTACAGGAGGATCTAAAACCCGTCGAAATTCATCAAATAGGGGATTGATTTTGATCAGCTGCAGTGCAGCTACACACTGAGCATATCGTCCTGGGAATTTGCAACGCAGATTGGATGCATCTAAACAATTCCCCTTGTGGTATTAGAATTTTCCTTCTTCTGAAATAGAAAATTTGTTTCGTTATGGAGAATTGTTTGCATGCACTGGGAAATTCCGATCCGACTTGGCCTATTCCCAAGCTAATGCAAAAAGTATTGTTGTTGTCTTGTACTCATCAAATCGATATCATGTTTTTGATGACTTTCGACGGGTTTTAGATCTGCCTGGTTTCACTAAATCCATATTTTCGCCAAATTGCGATCTTGACAAAAATAGAAAAAAGTCCAGAGATGTAGCCAAGCCATTTAGCTACCAAACAACGTTTGAATCGCTGATTTCTGTGGATTATTCTTTTATGCGTAAAAGATTTTCTCGGTTCACATTTTTTTTTTGTCACTCTGTAAGGAATTCTTTTCAGCAGTCTATCAAAAGGAATGAACATAGTTTCAGCAGTTGAGGAAATGTACAGTGAATTATCTGCAAATATCATTCTTCAGTATAAAGGCTACCTTAAATGTTTACTCGGCTCTAATGTTACAGGCGATTTTGCTTGGTTGCTGTTTCTGCAAATACATGGAAAAGGACTAAAAATTCGATCAATTTGTCCAATTATCAGCGTTGAAACAATGACAATATGCAGAATAATCCACCAGATAGCGAAACCCCAAAACATTTTCAGCTTTCACAATATATTACTTAAAGTTTGTTTCCTCGAATTTCTCACTTTAATTTAGTCATTAACTTTTCACAACAAGCAAACAACTTCACAAGACAAAACACGCCTTCGCAAAGAAAAGTTTATTACGAAAATTAAGCTATTTTCCAAAGCTATACAAAAAACAAAAGGCATGATTTGTACAATTAGGAGTCGTACCTACGTCATTGTGCTTTGTTTTATCAAAAATCCGAAAGATTTTTCCGCATTAATATTCATAAAGTTGACTTGAATTCAGAAGTAAACATGATTTTAACGAAATCAAAAAACAAAAGTCACAAAATAAGCAATTTTTGACTAATTAGCTTCATCTACATGACCTTCATTTTCACGACTGAAATCTTTTCAAAAACGTTTTGCGTATTATGTAAACAGGCATTTTTTACGAAATCAACTTTTTTATTTGAGATTCTTTTATTTGGCACATCGCAGGGCTGTGAATAGAACTTGCGAGCTGCAACTGCTAGAGCTGCTGGAAATCTTTATGGCATTGAGCTAAAAACCTAGGAATTTGAAAATAAGCATGTATACACGACATTTTTTTGCATGCAAATAGAATTTTTACTCTCACAATTGTATTAACATAAGAGTTGTTTTGCACAAAGAAATCTTCCGTGATTTTAAGTTCAACAATGATTCAAAATAAGAAGCGATGCAAATCTGTGGAGTGACTAGATCTGAATCATCTAACAACGCCACAAGACTTCATAAAAACCTTTCTTTGAACCATACTCTTTAAGCTACATTGTAATTCTCGCCTCAGAACCATAGTTAAATAATTTGTCTTTATCATTTAAGGCTCCCATGATATTGTACATTCTTCTATAACATTTACGACAAAGTTAGAAGCTCAACACGGACAAAGAAATTGATACTGATAATCATCTGTGCATTTTTGCAGAATGCTTCAAAACTAGGCAATTCTGCAAAGATCCAGATTTGCAAATATACCTAAATTTATCAAAAGATAACCTACTGTTGCAAAAATAATTTGTTCCTTGATCTTCTTGCGAAAAAAATTGAATATTGGTCCTGTTATCGAATTCTGGTGATTTTTTCAAAATTGAGTAATTTTGTGGCACATCTGGTTTCTTTCAAGGTAGCATTACCTAATTTGGTCAAAGTCGCTTGAAGTAGGGCAAAAATAACTTAGAATGCCCTTGGCAAAAATCTGTTTTTTGCCATTTTAATAGTTGAAAAGTTGAAAAAGTGAATTAAATAGAGCTAAATAAGTGTTTTTGGCCAAGAACGGGGGACTGCAATTTTTCGGCAAATCCTTGCTTTGAGGGCGCTATCGTGCATCGTAAATTGCAAAAAAATCCTCAAAATTAATTTAAAGCCTCAGTCAGGTGATGGAGTTTGTATTTTTCAAATCGGTTTAATAGTTTTTGCAGTATGATTTGTCAAAAAGTAGATAGATTTTTGTGACTGACCCGGTACATATACATATATTGTTTTTTCCTCTCTTCGCAGTGTCTGACGATTTGCTGTGAATTGTGTCAAAATATTTACCAAATGATTACACACTTGAATGCGATCTTCAAGACTAATTTGCTATTTATTATGTATATGCTTTTAGCGCAAGTCTTCTCACGGAACCTAAAGCTCACTATCTACCGGGTGTCCCAAAAAGTACCCCTGTTTAAAAAATCACCAAACTTATCATAAAATTTTCAAACCTAACATAAAATTTTCTACTTGATCTTTTTATCAATAATCCAAATATGTTTAAAGATGATAAAATGTTTTTTTCGTTACTTAAAGGGTTTAAAATGACATATTGAAAAACCTTACTCTGAGCTATACTCTTTAAGCAACGTTGTAAATCTTGACTAAGAGCCAGAATGTTTAGATTTTTCATTATCCTTAAAGTAATCAACGGAGTTAAAAGCAGCTTAGCTAGGAAACTGGGTCTAATCTAAATATACCGTACTGTATTTGATGTTCTTGATAGATGAAAACAATAGGAACTTAAAAGGCACGCGGTCTTCTTTTGTTCTATTCTTGGAATAGATCGCTATATGTCCGTTCATTTACTTTAAAGTCTCCAGTGACACGTAGTTTGCGTTTAATTCTGACATATATGACCAAACTAGAAGCTTAATATATCAATTAATCATATATTAAATCAAAAATAAATTAAACTGGTAATCATCAGCGTTTTTTGCAGTATGCTTCAAAACCAGACAGCCCTAAAAAGAGCTGAATTTACTAATTTTAAAACCAATCACAAGATCAGCTATACCTGGGAAAATAATTTGGTCTTTGATCTCCTTGCCAAAAAAATTAATTTAAAGATCGGCCATGCCATCAAATTTGATGATTTTTCAAACAGGGGTATTTTTGGGACACCCGGTAGTTGTAAATTTCAACATACCTGAACTGTTCTTGAAGCATTTATCTGCTCGACATTTAGATCTTTCCAGCATTCCGTATGTAAATGCTACAAAAGAATTAAGAAACGAATATAAGCAGAAATAGGAAGTAATATACAGAGTTCTTTTACGATTTCCATGCACGTTTCTCTTCCAAAGAACTAGAAAATAAGTTTCCAATCGCTCAAGCACTAGCAACTAATATCAGACAGAGATGCAGTTGAACCCCACAATACAAGCTACCTCATTCATCACTATCTCAAACAAATTCTCAGTTCTTTTCCTTTTTCTATAGCTAGGGATTTATCCAGAAACATAACACTGTTATTTCAAATACAGCTATCTCAACAAGTTATCTCAAACTCGTCAGACTTGAATAACTCATTATTTCAAACAACATTTCATTTCCAGTTCTATTGCTTGGAATCATGTCATATCGTACAACTTTTTCAAACATTCAAGCAGTAAAGTCATGAAATTGTAGGTCTTGAAATAATCACAGCGATCAAAGCAACTTCACACGACGGTAAACCTAAGATGTTCCGACGCATCAAAGCATATGTGGGGTGGCCTATAGAGATTCAGCTTTATTCAATCAAGCAACATCATATTGAAGATGGTTACACCAATGATAATGTATGCTTTTTACATATATTTGTACAGTAATTACCTTTTCAAATTTTGGTCAAAATAATAAAAGTTTGGTTATCTTGGAACCTTGATATCCCTAACATATCTTCATTTCTTATTAAATTTTGAGATTATGCGAATCAACTGTGCTGAGAAAACTTACCCTTTCAATATTGACTTGATGCCTTTTTAGTCTCTCTAAATCAGTAGGTATTGCCACTTGTATAAATTTTCTTAGTGTCGGTTCCAATCTTTGAAGTGGCAGCTTTGAGATTGGAGCTGGGGTGTCTTCTTTCTTTAACCCTGAAAAATCAAGGCTTCAAATTTAAACCACATTTTGAAACTTGGAAATTAGATCATCACAAATATGTTCATTGGTTTTTGTTCGTTTGTTTCTACCTAGGATCCAGAGGTAGTTTAGGAACAGCAAGAAGCTAGGTATGCCCTTTCTCCGACAGGAAAGTAAGCAGAGCACGCACAAGATATTGTAAGTGCATAAGCCCTCACAGCTTTTAATCATACCAATAAAAAAAAATATTACACATCTATTGTTCTCAACTACTGATACTATGAAATCTCTGATGCAAATTGTCTTTTGGCCAACTCAACTTGCACATGCCAAATACACACTTTCAACTCTGGGTCCTTCCCTTATGATGTGACTTCACCCTGTGATTCTATTAGCCTGGAAAAGTCAATAGAAGATCACGCCAAAGATGGCGTCAGGGAATTTCTACTATGATCCTTTGTTTTTCAAAGAATTTTGATTGATTTCATCAATGGACTTACCACAAGACGCAAAGGATCATATACCGGGTGTCCCAAAAAAAAGTATACAGATTTGGTCAACCATAACGATCAGAATTTTGCACGAATCAATCCGAAATCATTTTTAAAACATTACTCGATAGTTAACTTGAACATAGATACCTTTTTTGTCGACATTGGTGCTTTGAGAGTAGATGTTTTAATCTTCAAAGGACAAATTTGCCTCCGCCTCCAAACCAGAGCTTTGGCGTTTTTGCCTAAGCAAATTCTTAAAGCACAGCGAATAAATCAATAAAAGACTTGGAAAAATTTGAACCAGGAGGAGAAAAACATAAAACTGCACAACAAATGCGTTTCACAAAATATAATTTACGTGACGCTTATCATCAAGGGAGCTCCAAAGCAAACTTTATTCATTTTAAGTGAAACAAATTGTGGATATTGTTTAGGCCAAAACGCCAAAGCTCTGGTTTGGAGGTGGAGGCAAATTTGTCCTTTGAAGATGTATATCCCTACTCTCAAAGCACCAATGTCAACAAACAAGGTATCTATGTTCAAGTTAACTACCGAGTAATGTTTTTNTTAAAATGAATGAAGTTTACTTCGGAGCTCCCTTGATGATAAGCATCACGTAAATTGTATTTTGTGAAACGCATTTGTTGTCCAGTTTTTAATTTTTCTACTCCTGTGTCAAATTTGTCAAGTCTATTGTTGATTTATTCGCTGTGCTTCAAGAATTTGCTTAGGCCAAAACGCCAAAGCTCTGGTTTGGAGGTGGAGGCAAATTTGTTCTTTGAAGATTTATATCTCTACTCTCAAAGCACCAATGTCAACAAATAAGGTATCTCTGTTCAAGTTAACAATTGAGTAATGTTTTAAAAATGATTTCGGATTGATTCATGCTAAATTCTGATCGTTAGGGTTGACCAAATCTGTATACTTTTTTTTGGGACACCCGGTAGTAAAAAATTCCCTGACACCATCTTTAGTAGATTTACGATGGCAGACCTTGTACTTCTCCAATCAAGCATTTATATCTCCATCAAATCTGTTCACTCATACAAGGACTCATGATCAAACAGACCCTAAAGCCGCTCTTACACGGTCAGATTTATCGAATTCGATAGATTGAATTCCACAAAATCTGACTGTGTAAATGCAAAAATCGGATGACTGATGCTGTGGTCAGATTGTTGAATTCGATTTTTCAAGAATCGGCCCTGTTCTATTACATTCGATTATTGAATGGCAAATGAACGAAATTTTTCCTCCCATCTGCTCTTACGTCATGGTTCTGCATTGTAATGTTTTGAAAATTACGGAATTAGTTTAATCTTCAAACTACATGCAAGCAAATTGGCGTTGGAGTGGCCTGGGGCCTAACTTCAAGAAAAATGAAGAAACAACGGCCTTTATTGCTGAATCTGTTTTATGATTTCAAGACTTTTGTCACATCTTCCAGTTATCCTGAAGTAATTTGTTGTAGTCCTGTTCCTTAGTGAAATGCAAGTCTTTCAAGCACCCTTTCAAGATAGCATGGACTGGGCGTTGCAGAGCCATTCCATTGTCCATTTTGCACCATATTTTCTTTATTTGTGCATTTTTTAGGACTAAAGTTACTAATATTGCAGCTGAAGCAACCACATCATCCATTTTATGCTCATTTTTATGTACGAAGTAAAACGAGTACATATAGGAGTGGTGTTCTGTCCCTAACTAACTAACTAACTAACTAACTAACCCAGTCAGTCAGGAACCAAGAACGTTTCCTGTGAACTACTGACGAATGCAAAGAATGCAATCAGTTGCCAACTGCTGAATTATTGTCGATTTATGTGCAATTTCGACCAAAACAATTCAGCTGTTCACGTGATAAACGAAACTTCTAGAAGAAACGCCATGACGCAGTAAAAATTTACTTATTGAATCCAGGTTGCTGCCAACAGCTAAGAATGCCAAAAATGCAATCAGTTGCCAATAATTGTTGCTGCGCCTCTACTACGCCATCACAGAAGTTCTAATTTCTACGTAGATCGCCTAGAAAAATTTTTTTGGCACTGCGCCACGCAAAAAACTATTATGTGCAATTCGACCACAAATGATCTATTACGTCGTATTGCCTGGCCTCGTAAAAGATGCTGCTAGGAATTTGAAGATGTTTATCTGCTTTTTGACTTCCAACACTGGGCTCCTGCTTAGAAACCAGAACACTGAAGGACAGTATTCTAGCAACAGCCAATGCAAGAAGTAATGACATAACGCTGCCAATGAAACCGGAAGGCCCCAATTAACAGTTTGATGGGGGTACGGTAATGGCTGGTTCGAAAATTTACACCCCAGTTAAAAATTGAAATACGAAATATGAAAAATACAAAATTCGCCGCAGCTTCGAAGAAGCTATTGCTCCCACCCAGAAATGTCAGAGCTCTTTTACGGGCATACATGAGAAGGTCGGCATTTGCTCTTTCCTGTTTGCAGTGGTCATGGCGAGGCGATAACTCCTTATTCTACCTTCTAATCCTTTACCCCTGTGTCCTTAATACACGTCATCACTACATTTTCCTAAGCTGTTTTAGGCTGTCCTGTACCAGCGTTCTTCGTACATGGCTAATGGGCCCCTTTAATTTGGAATTGTGATCAGGAATGGACTTCAATTAGATCTGACCATAGAGCTCACATTCGATTCAATAAATCTGAAGCAAAACTGATTTGATTTATCGAATTAGATAAAATCTGACAGTGTAAGAGCGGCTTAAACAGGAACTAAAATCTGACGAAAAATCTGAAGAAAAATTGAGCGTCTCCTTTCCTATTGCACAAAAACTTGAACATGGCTTCAGTGTCCACTTTAATCTAATCAGCAAATCAAGCACCAAGAATATGCACATGGTCTGACGATATTAAGAAAGTAATAATCTCATTGGCCAATCAATGTGGAGATGGCCTGACCCTGAGTAGTTCTATTTTGAAGTGCATTGTCACGAGTCTCAGTTTGAAGCCAAAAATGCTCTGTGGAAAACTACGGCTCATGTATTCAGTCTACACCAGACTGGAAAGCTTGTATTTTGCGCTTGCAAGTTGAGATGGCCTAAGCACTATTTGCGCGGAAATTTCGTAGTTTCCGCGGTTGAGAACAATAGGTTAAAACAATAGATCTTTTGTTTATTGGCAACTTCGCGGCTCAGATCGAAAACCGCGTAAGTTCCTGCGCGAAATATCTTGCGCGCGCTGTACAAACTTTCCAGTCTGGAGTCTACATCTTTAGTGCAATCATCAATTACAGAGAGTTGGCAATGCTTGTTAACTCTAGGTAGCAAGTTTGCATTGCAACCATCTTGATATTCACTGCACTGACGAGAATCCCTGCCACCCAGCAAAAGATTCCCAGTGTGGAATCCTTGCAGACGGAGATATTCTATTTCTCGGCATAAATCAATGGTGTGGACTTTGTTTGCGTGGTTTTCACAAGGGATAGATTCTAACAGACTTTTTCTTAAAGTTTGCATTGCCCAAAAAAATCAAACTTTTCTAAGTCTGTTGATAGTTGGTACTCTGTTGATTTGTCAATATTACATTTTTTTTATCTTATCACCTATTGTTTAGTAGCACAAAACATATTCAAATGTTGCAAATTTTTGCGATCCAGCATAATTTTAATAGCATCAATCAAGCAAGCAAGCTAGGCTGTGCTTCTTTCTTCATTCATTCAGTTTTGTAGTCAAGTGTAGCAAGATAAAAGAGCATGGCATCATTGGCAGGGCCAGACTGATAACTTTGTAAAGTGCGTGTGGAAGACTTCTTTTCCAACTACCAATAATAACCAAAATTACAATACTTAGAAAGAAAACTAAACTTACATTCCCTTGGGTCAAATGACGCCATTTTCTTTTACTTGTTTATGTTGGGCCTAAATTTGACTTCAAAAGGCCAGCAGCAGTCAGTATCTTGTCTTCTTTCAGTATGATATTCGTTGGCATGGAGAAACCAGATGCAGGAATGTTTCCATCAGATGTTGCAGCAAGTAGTTATCATATTTTCCAACTTATCACTGGTCTGGTGTCAATTTAAGTCGTTTTAGATGGCATGGCGCTCTTGAACTGCTTGTAGAAATTTTCTTTGACGAAATAAAACAAAAACAAAACGATAACATATCAGCCTCGATTTCAGCAGCCTCCCTGCGACATCGACTTGACGTAACTGATAACTGACGCCCCTTTCTTTGTAAATATGGACACGAAATGCCTAACTCCCTAACTCCCAAACCCTGAACAGGAAAATTCTCGGATAAAACATTTTAACAGCAGCTGATACAAAATTTCCAAGATATCTATAAAGGAATCTTAGAAAGCCGATAGGAAGGCAGTTTACGCCTTTCAATGAGCTCAGAAACCGTTTAGCAATGTCGGGCATTTTTGGCCAACAATATCCTCAAGATTACTTCCGCCATGTCAAATCGAATTTTTAAAACTTCAAAAATTTCTTCTTTATTCTCCAGATACATGAATCTTGATACTGGTACTTGATGCTGGTACTTCAAAAATCAACAAATGATGTACGTACATTTTCTAAGCAAAGATTTAGCATAAAATTTCAAAACAAGTTATGTAGGTTCCGGTTCAAATTGAATAGGTAGGGACTGGTTTGTTGTCAAAACGTCTTCTTGCATATTATTACAGCACTTTAAATGATGACGAAGCCTGAAGCCATATATTTCGAAAGATGTACAGGAGGTCTGAAAAGTTTGCATAATAGAAATTTTCCTCACATTCCCAAAGGACTAAACCCCCCTTATTAAGTAACAAAAGTTCCACTCACTTTTAAATGATAACTACCTGGTGAGTCAAAAAATCTTTCATATTTTGGAAAATTGCAGAATTTAATCAAATAGACCGATTTCTAGGATTCTAGGTTGCTTAGAAGGTAAACAACCCGGGGGACACTCGACCCCAAAATGTACGGGGGTGTGCCCCTGAGATATTGATATTTTCACCCTGTGTGGGAGCAATTTTTTTCAAATTGACTACCCTGTCTGGGAGCAAACTGGCAAAAAGCAATAGCAAAATTGCAAATTCCTTGTCAAAAATGTGAAAAGGATACCCTGTTTGGGAGCAAAATCGCTAAAAACGATACCCTGTCCAGCGGCACATACCCGCTACAAAAATTATCGAAGTGCCCCCCCC
>REGM01000025.1:1031188-1046678 GCA_004194415.1 Aurelia aurita | reverse complement strand
GAATGGGATATTTTAAACCCTTAAAAAAATGAAAAAAAATTCCCCCCCCCCCCCCCCCCCCTTTAAGCGAAAAAGTTATTGCGTTTGCCAAACCGGGTGATCCAATAAAAATGAAACTTTTTGAAAAATGATTAAAATTTGATAATAATACCAATCACAGTTTCTTTTACAGTAGTTGCGTCAAGAACCAATTAAATTCAATAGATCACCGTCAATTTTATTTCTTTAGGAGAGCAGCGATGATGAACTTGCAGCATGAAAAACCATATTTTGAGGAATAGTATTTAACAAAATACAAAATATCGTATATTAACCAAAGAGCTATATCTTGCAACTTTTGCAATTTTATATGAAATGTCAGGTCCTATATGATATAAAAGCTTTGTAAAGGACATAAGCAACCAAGCTAAGCGGTGGTACGGTGTACAAAATTCAATTTGGCATAATTCCTCATGATTGCGACGTATCCTTCAAAACAAGGTAGCTTGTAAAAGCATAATTTCACACAAATTCTAAGCCATTTCAGAACTTTGCAATATTGCCAAATCCAATTCATTATCGTTAATGTAATCAAATTTTGATCTTTCCTGAAAGTTTCACTTTTTCGGTTAATTATCAAGCTACTACTACTACCAGGATGCCAGACCCACATATTCCCCGCGTATTTCTTTCAGGGTGGGTCTGGCACCCAGGGTAACGTATACATACAGTCTATTTCGTAGTAGAAAGATTAACTTAAGTGCAGATATATTCACTAAAATCTGTCATACACTTCTAGAATTTTGCAATTATTCTTAGTAGCTGTTGTTGAGAGCTTGAAAAGGAGTAGAAATCACGACCAAATTATCAAGTTTTCAGATTCAAATGATGCCAGTCACAACACAGAACTTCTAAGAAGCACCAAGGACATGTAAGAAGTACATACTCTCTAGTCCGGAATAAGCGGGGTGGGAGGATTAAATTAATTAAAATGACATGAATTGAACTGAACTGAACTGGAGGAAAATTTCCTAAATCTTAATAAGAAAGGCGTCTGGAATTAGAATACATGAGAGTGTTTTGCCTGTAAAGAATATCACAGACCCGATCACAGACAATTCACGAATCACAGAAAATTGATTCAAACGAGAAAATTTCAGGAAAAATTATTTCACATGTATCCAATTTCAAGAATCTCAAAATTATTGAATGGGGGTCTGGAATAAGGATGTCCCGGGTGGGTTTAAAAAAACTAATAAACGGAGGACATCTATTTTGGACTCGAGAGTATTCGTCTTTTTCATCGCATGACAATTTGCTGTTTTGAAGCTGAATATCAGACAAAATTTGATTCAAATTTCTGAAGGATCTATCAGTTTCATGTGTCAAGAAACTTATCTCTAGTAACAGATTCTTCTGGTAGCAGTAGCCTGTAAACTAGACTTGCCCTAAGTCTATTTCCTGAAGTCCGTCTGACCGATCCCTCTCCAATAGTTCCCAGATACGCCATTCCAACATTCCGTAAAGGAACAAAGGGGAGAGCTGGGGACAACCTCGTCCCCAGGGCCTTTTGTCATATTTGGTTGGAGACGAAAAGGCCACATAGGCCACATCACATTTCTACATCCAAATATGACAAAAGGNAAGGATCTATCAGTTTCATGTGTCAAGAAACTTATCTCTAGTAACAGATTCTTCTGGTAGCAGTAGCCTGTAAACTAGACTTGCCCTAAGTCTATTTCCTGAAGTCCGTCTGACCGATCCCTCTCCAATAGTTCCCAGATACGCCATTCCAACATTCCGTAAAGGAACAAAGGGGAGAGCTGGGGACAACCTCGTCCCCAGGGCCTTTTGTCATATTTGGTTGGAGACGAAAAGGCCACATAGGCCACATCACATTTCTACATCCAAATATGACAAAAGGCCCTGGGGACGAGGTTGAGCTGGGGACTGGCGGTTTTCCAGTTCGTCCAAATCCGTAGAGAAATTGTTAAAGGAGGGGTTAGGTAATTAAATCCTGAATTTTGAGGACAAATAAGGGCGTTTCTTAGCAATAAAAAGGGCGTTTCCCAAGGATAAAATGGGCGTGGTCCTGACAATTTCCCCCTATTTACATTTGTCCTCCCCAGTCGTTGGCGGCTGGTGGCATCGCCACTGAGCTGATCCAACTTTCTCATGGCAAAATGTGCACAGAGCTCGTTTACGAAAAACCAAGAAACTGAGAAACTCTTGTTCTGACAAAGATTTAATTGCAACCATATTCTTTAATTCATTACAAAATGGCTTTATGATTCCAGGACGGTTTACCTGATTTCTGTAACGGTCGCAGACACTAAAGTTAAAACTTTTGCATCCAAAAACAGAAGCAAGAAAACATGTTTATTTCTTTGAATCAATGCTAAAAATTTGGAATCAACGCAAGAAAGAATTGTCTGGCGATGCGATGGAATCATTTTTTAAAATACGCTTGTATCCTTGTTCAATTCGAGAAAATTTCCGACAATTCTAACAAAACTTTGTTTTCAAAAAACGTGTATCTATCACCTTTTTGCGCTATTTGTTAATTAGTGCCCTCCTCTTTCTTTCTACGCTAGACAAATTCAGTAACTTCTACATTGATTCGTCAATTGATACTTAGAAGCATAACAGTGTGAATTGTACGTTAGAGGCCTAACTTTTACCACCTTCGGTGTTGTGGGCGGAGAAGATTGTACGCTCCAGCATGGTACTGTTAATTAGAGGTGTGAATTAGATTGCTTGCAGGATAATGCTCAATCGAACATGATGTGATATGTCGCTTTGAAATCATGATTGCAATTAAAGCTACGACAAAATTTGAAAACATCCTGGAACGCCTTATCTAAGAAAGTTATCTAAGAAAACACCAGGTTATGCAATTCACGATTGAATGAAAGCTCGAGAAATCTTCGCAATTCAAACTATTAATCAACTATCAAAACAGACAGTGTGAACCCTACTGTCTAGTTGTCGAATACTTCGAATCAAACTTGTGATGAAACGGGCAACCTGCCTTGATTGTCCACGGTGTTACGACTCCTCCTACTCGTGCGAACGAACGTGGGCCTATAAGAGGACTGTGAGAAAGTTTTCGACCACAAGGGCCTCCCCGCCGCGTTACGATCAAGGATGCGCCACATGCTAATAAATTGATATCGTAATTTCTAAATTTTTCATTACGCAAAACAGAAGATCTGGATCCTACAATCCCCTTGAAATTAAGCGTAGAATATGATTATATTTTGTCGAAATTTTTGGGGGTTTTCCATCATTTCAAACACAGCACATGTATTTTTTTATAAGAAGCCGCTTATAAGAAACTCAACTCTCAGATCGCCGAAAAATTAAGAAACTCCAGTACTGGGAAAATATTAATTAAGAAAATATTTATTTTAGTCCAGGAAATCCTTAGCATATTTTTACTTTATTTTGACTTGTTTCCTGTATCATATTGCTTGGAAGGTACTTGAGTAATGTCGAAACATTGGAAAGGCTTCAAAAAATGTTTTGAAATGTTCACGAGGGATTGTTTCTAGTTTCTTAAATTTTCAGGCATCTTAGTACTAGTTTCTTATAAACCAGTTTCTTATAAAAAAAACGTATACTGTACCCTACCAAATTAAGAATCTGACGAAGTACTGACACGCTTCTTAGAATTTTCCAATTTTTAGTACTAAAAGTCTCTGAACCTTGGTACGGGGTGTTTCTGAAAAGTATCCTCAAGTTCTCCATATACATACTCCCTAAAACATCAAGTTTTCTGGTGGACGTTCTGATAAAAATCGTTTTTACAAGATAAAAATAATACCGAGGGGCATATCACTCCATAAAACCCTTGTATGCATTTGGCAAAAATCTAGTTTTTTTCAAGAAAAACCCCTAATATAAAATCTTATCGTTCTAAAAAATCTCGCACTTAAGTACGCTGTTTTGAAAGAGTTGAAGCAAACTTGGAAAGCATAACCAACAATTGGAAAGTTCCTTGGAATTGAACTCTGATCGCTTTTTTTAGAGGCTACACAGTTTCTTACATAAGGTTTCTTGCAAAAAATGAGCGTAATAAAGAGACAAGCTAAACTATGCTTGAATTTTCTAGACTGTAAAACAAATCTTTTCAAAACAAAACTTTCCAGCACTCGCGCTTCCTGATAAATCGGTGATCTGAGTTTCCTTATAAAGAGTTTCTTATGATGTATACTGCCCTGAACTTGTCAAGGTCATGAAATGCCAAATACATTCTATTTTAAATGAAACAGCTTGTAAGAAACTGTAGTAGTCTCTTCCAAAAAAACTAAGAAACTCTATGACAGACCAGAGGTCGATTCGAAGTTAAAGAGCTTTTTCAACTTTTGGTTCTGAGTTTGAAAGTATTTTAAACAAAAAGTGTGTTAAAAACCCGAATAATTCTAGAAAGTATATTTGTGTTTATGATTTGGTTCTGTCTTGTAATTTCTGGCTTCTATAAGCTATGCTAGCGGTCCTCAAAGAATTATGATGAATTGTAAAATTATATTTAATCACAAACTCAAGAAAATCCAATCACTAAAAAATTAAGAAACTTTAGCACAGGGACGACATTTTTTCAAAAATGTTTTCTTTTAGTCAAGGAAATATAAAGCATATTGTCAGTATGAAACTCCTAAGAAACCCCAAAGAAACTTTGAGCACTGAAATTATAAGAATTTTAAGAAACTTTCAGTACTGTACTGCGTCAACTTCAAATTTTCTTTTTAAAAATGCTTCTAAGTGGTTCACTGTGGCTGGGAAAGACGTACTCATAAGAAATTGACTTTGTTTCTGGTAGAAGTTGGGTGAAATTTCCAACAACCTTGGGGCCAACAACTAATAACAATCTCGACTAAAAGCTTTCTAACAAAGCTAAATTGATGTGTATTTTCATTAAAATATGTTACTTAGAACTCTAAAACTCTAAAACTACGTCAAACAGACAAATAAAATTACAAGAACCTGACACACCCTGAAATTCCCTCTTTTGTTACTTCTAAAGTTTTAGGGGTATGTTGAGGGTGGGTCGTATTTTTTTGCGAGAAAAACTGAACTCCGTTGAAATCCTCTTCAACTCATAAAATGTTATGTATATGCATGCATAAAAATAAAATTCAAATGAAATGTCTGCCTCTTTTGAACACTATCGAAACGAAAACTTGGTCACATTTGAAGGTGTAAGGTTTCAAAATATATGAAATTGCAGATTTAGGTCTCTTTGGGAAACCAAGACAACGTTGGTCCCCAATTGGTCCCAAAATGACCCATTCTATCGTTGTCCTTCAACTTGCCCCAAATAGGTGACCTTTTAGGGGGTTTAGCTAACACTACAGCTACGAAGTCTTATAGTACCCTACATCAGCAGAGTTTCTCTCGTCACAGTTGGTTTGTTTTCGAGCCTGTGGCTGGGTTTCACTACCAATATTTCTGTTCTAAAAATACTCCTTGGTCTAAGAATGTGATATTGCTGCTTTCATAATGAACCCATATTAATTCTTAAAGGGTTTCAAACTAACCTTGTACTTCTAATTTTGAGAGTTCCAAGGATTCAAATTTCTTCTTTTCAAACGTACGACCCCAAGATTAACAAATATTTATCTTGATAAAACCTCAAATGTGGTTGTTCCTAAAACCCTCCTGTGAAATCAATTTTCAAACTTCAAACAACATGCCAAAGGTATTTGAAGAGCTATTTCATATAAATCTGCTCAAATATTTACACTCATTGGACAGCCCATCGGTCACTGAACCCCAGGGCAGCATTCTAACACGAACATTAAAATCTATATGATGCATTAAAAGTTCCAACTTCACAAAGTTAAAACTGTTGACGAAGCTAGCATAGATATCTACGTTAAAAATCTATGCTATTTACTATCAAAATAAAACCCGCCAAAATAGGATATCTATTTACACTTGGGAAAGGGAAACCCTTTGTTCGAGTGGGAATAAAACAATATCGTGTGAAATGAAATCAAAATAAAACTACCAGCCATTACTCGAACGGGTTTCTGACGATTTCGGTGCTAATTTTATTGTCTTCGAGAGAAATGATACTCTTAGTTTCAACAGTGTCATTAAGCTCGTTATTTTCTGATTCAGAGCAGGACGAGCTCTTCTTTAAGTCTGGATTGTTTTGATCGTTTGTACCTGCTGCTGTATTAATTTCATTGTCCTCACTTGGTTTTTCACTTGTTGTTTGGCCTTGATGAGTTCTCATATGTTTTGATAAATGGTCGCTTCGCATAAACCGTTTCCCACAAGCATTACACTGGAATCTTTTCTCGCCTGTGTGTGTTCTTCGATGCCTTTGAAGCTCATCAGATCGCGTAAATCTCTTGTTGCAAAAAATCCAGTTACACACGAACGGCCTCTCTCCGCTATGCCATCTTAAATGCGCACGAAGATGAGAGGTCTTGCCATAAATTTTCCCACAGCCAGGAACATGACAAACGTGCAGTTTTCTTGTTTTTCCATCTTTCGTGGTAACAGTTTTGTTATCTCCATCTCGACAATTCGGGCACGTGCAAGCAATTCTTCGCGGCCGTCTGCCTTCCCGAAAAGGCGGAGCGAAATTATGCTCAGACACGCCGCCTATCATATTCAATGCGTTTACTGAGTTCGAACACATCTCACTTTCTATGAAATTATTCTGCAAAATCTGTGTTTGAATTTGTGAATCAAGCATTTGGCTGTTTACATGTGGATTCTGAGAACAATTATCACATAGATTGTCACATAAACTCGAATTCATTGGGAGATTAACGGCGACAGTTTGTGAAGCCATTGCTGTGTTTTCAAGGACAGGAGGCGGAGCACTTCGAAGCCATTTAAAATTAACCTGTTGTTCTTGGGTAGGAAGTGCCTCTTCAAAATGTCCGCCCATCTGCTGATATCCGTCGCGAGATTGAGCAGGCATTTGAGGGCCATTCGAGTAGCAGTTCATTCTAGTTTGTACAGGTAAATGTGAAAGTGGTTTTATTTCATTATTTGTGCTATAAGGAGTGAAAGTTTGATACGCGTTCGGCGAGTAACTTGGTTGCTGGTTTACAGTTATCACGGGAGTTTGTTGGAAATATTGAGGAGATAATTCTTGAGGCGGAGTTTGATGATTAGTGGTTGATCCATACATACAGGCTGGTTTCAGCGATGGAATTTCAATTTGCTCTTGCTTCACGATCATTCTCTGAGGTAAAGGCATAAGTCTGGGTAAATTATCCTGATGAAATCTATGAGGAGACACTGGCTGTGAAGAAATGCCAAGGTTCGACTGAATTTGTGCTGTAAATGGTGCGTAAGTAGCCATATTTCGATGATTTATAGACTGATATTCTTGAGGAAGTTGGCATCTCGTAAACCGCCTCTGTTGCTCGCAGATTTCGTTGTAATAGCTCACGTTCTGTTCAGCATGCTTACAAGAGGGGAATACTTGCTCCCCCTCTTGTGTCGCCTCTTTACACAAGTCACGCTGCAGCTCGGGAGACATATTTTGTTGTAAAGACTTGTGATCCTTGGCAACCAAGAATTCTTTATCACATGTACTTTTATGATGTAGGTTGTCGTTGAATCTGGGTCTTTTGGAAATCGAGCTTGTGGGTTGCTTCTGCGATTCAGGCTCCTCTAATGTCTGCTCGATCCTGCTACAAGCAGCGGCCAGTAGTGCTAACGGCGATGGCTGTATTTCCTGCGATCAGGGGGCGGGCAAGATTAGAATGGGGGTGTGGGATTTTCGAAGTGTTAGTCATTGAAGGCAATTATGATCGCAACAAGAAACAACGATAAATTATTTAGAAAGATACTTACATGGATTCGGTCTTCCGGCTTAAGGAATTTCTCCTCCTTTTCGATCGTGTTTAACAATGTCATACTACAACTGCCTGGCAATTGGACCCGGCCGTGCAAGTTGTTGCATTGCACGATACGAGTGAGTTTTTCCTTATAGCTATGGCATAATCTCTGCGTGTGCCTCGTTTCTAATTGTTCAAGGCTATCAAGCAGCTGCATGGGTTCATTTGCACGTGATTCAAATGCAAATTAGATCTAGTAGACCAATCAGCGAACACCGGACATGGCTGATTGACAGGTTATTACAACAGCACTGTGCTTGATCACGTAGCGTGTGACCGCAAATGTTGATTCAGTAATGGCCTTTGTCATCGCCTAATTCAACATTCATCTTTCAAGAGAAAAAGTGATTATCAAAGAAAAGCAGGTTTTTGTTTCCCCGTCAAGCTTTTTGCAGAAATCCCTCACTAGACAATGGAGGCGTAATTCCGATTAAGATAAGGTCACCCAGTTTTGCCTCCAATCCGCGATCCTAGGGATATTCTAAGTTAAAGCACAGTAGAATTGACCTTAAAAACCTGTCTCGTGCCCTGAATTTGGTGCGTCTCCGCCCTCAAGCACTTATCTGTTATTTTACAGGGATTTATTTCCAAGCATGAACAACAGGGAGTAGACAAGCCGCAGCCGTGTGCCCAGTTGCCATGTCCTCTTGCGGCGGCCAGGGGCCGGTGGCCGATAAGCCACGAAAAATTATCAAATAATCTTGTCAGCACTGATCAAAACACTTACGCCCCATTTTAACAAATTAAGCCTCCTATTAAACATTGAGCTTTACACCTTGAGTTCCCAGATATTTCATCCAGATTCCATCGCTTATCTGCTTGTCTCTATGAATGTTGTCGCAGGTTGTCATAAATAGTCAAAATAAGTTATTTTAAATAACCATGCATTATTGTCGTTAATTTCTGCAATCATCTGCCTCTCCCCCTTATCTTTTATCACAGATTTCTAGCTTGATAATGCAGGCTTCCGAAATATTCAGACAACAAACAGGTGATAATATTTATTTACATTTCAAAATGGATTCTAATGTTGTTTATTTTCTGCATGCATGCAAGTCACACAACAGGTAAATAGTTCATTGCGTTGTTGTTGTTGCTGTGATAACAAGTCTTTTTTACTTCCTTTTGTACGCCCTGCCTCAAAGGCGGAGGAGTTTACAAGGGCGGGCATGTCACACTGGGGACGATGTCCTACCTCTGTCCGAAAACCAGTAGTTTGCTGAAATTTTTTGCATCGCCTTTGTCCCAAAAACCGGTCTTTTAGTTATGATAAATTTGCTTTGTCGTTTTTCTTCAATTTGGCAAAAAAGTTGGGATTATGTAATCATGGACAATGTTTGTCCCAAAACCCAGTAGTTTTAGTCAAAGCTTAATCAGACATTCGAAAGCAAGTTGTAGTTATATCTGTTAAAGCAAAAGTGTCCCAAAACTGGTAGTCTTGGTTGAGAAAGTTGATTTTGTTGTTTTTTGTGCGTTAATTTGCTGGACAAAGGTAGAACCCCCGGGGGGGCCACTTGGTACCTGATGTGTTATCATGCTCGTACAAAAAAACACGGGAAAGGGTACCTTTCTTCAACGTAGGCACGGGCCCGCGCGGGTCCTCGTTTAGGGGTGCCAATTCGACTGTAATTTCAAAAAGGGTGTACTTTTTTGCATTTGATTAATCGAAACGCTTCTGTGTTGATATTTTTAATCAAGCATTTTAAAATAGAATTTGAATTAGGAAAATGTGTTAGGCAAATTCAACTACTTTAGGTTTAACTCTTCGTCCCTGATTCATCACACAGAATCACACTGGCCATACCAACAATTTTGATAAGTGACTTGTCCGCGATTAGGGTACCTAAACTTTGACAAATTCAATGTGACACGGGAAAGGGTATGTTCTCAAGAAAATTTTCCGCTATTAGGGTATGTATTTGGCTAAAAAAGGTCAGCGTTTAGGGTGCATGTCTTGCACCTTTGTACTAGCCTGCGCACAGACTTTACTTTGTTGCGGAGGAGGGCGGGAAAGACTTACAGAAGTCTTTCCCGCCCTCCTCCGCAACAAAGTAAAGTCTGTGCGCAGGCTACCTTTGTACGAGCATGATACTATAGAAAAGTATAGGAGTGGCCCCCCCGGGGTAGAACCGCTTATGATAAAAATGTGAGTTTTTGGTCGTTTTCATATAAATTTGGCAGACAAAGCCCGACAAAAGTAGAACCAGTGAAGGCCAAACTTTAAAATTTGGTCAGGTACAACAGCACTAGAATGTGTTTTGGAAGAACGTAAGATCAGATTCGTCAAAATTTACCATTGTCTCAAAACTGGTTGTTTTGGGCAGCAACGTTGTACTCTGTGATAAAACAGACCGGCCTTTTTTCCACAATACCTTTGGACAAACATGGGGTCAACATTTTTACAGTACTTGCCCGCCCCTGAGTTTAGGCCAAGGAAAAGAAAATTTCCCTGTGAAACGCGGTGTATTTTGCCATGTAGCAATTTTATATGTTGTACTTAGGCCCAAACAACCGGCTTTCTGCTTTTTACATATGTACCTTTCTCCTTCAATCGCAAATTGCTGCGGAATTGCTAGAGAAGGAAAGATATGGGCTAGCAGCATTTAATTCCATGCTTCCAAAGGCTGTAGAGACTGGGCCTATCCAGTTTGCAGACATCTATGAAATCCAGCCCAGACTTAAAAAACAATTAGATGGAATCATGAACGGGGAACTAAACTGGTTTAGGGAAGCACATTGCTCAAAACGAATTAACTTCGAAACAGAGAAATTTAGCATGTCAAAAGATTCCAGAAAATGTAATAAAAAACGCGAAACGAAAGATTGCAAGAGAAGAGACGTATTTTTTTTATAAGAAAATAAGAATTTGAGCTAGTACTGAAAGTTTCTTAAAATTATCAGATTTTGAGTACTCGGAGGTTCTTACGAGGTTCTTAGTTTCCCAGTACATACTGGAGTTTCTTTGAGAAGTTTCTTAAAAGCGGTTTCTTATAAAAAAATACATGTACAGATATGCTAACCCACTCAATTGTTTTCGGGCTAAAACGATATCCATTTTTCAATTTCATTTTGAAATCAAACATGCTATTATACAGTACACATATTCTTTTATATAAAACGTAGGCCCGGTTGGTAGCCAGTTTCTTAACTTTTTGATTCTCTCAAGGTAGAATTTATTTATTTTGTTTAATTTTTAATGGGCTTCAAAAGTACCTATCAAAATCTCAAAGCAATTCAAAACGTTTGTCAATGCAGGGCGGTAAAGCATTTTTGCGTGACCTGGGAAATCGAAGTTGCAAATTACAAAAATGTATATGTTGGAGCCCGTTGGAGCGTCGTCCCAAGAAAAAACTAAACTACTGCAGAATGAAAGAAAGATGCAAACTTAAACTTAAAAACTTATATTAACCTACTCTACTGCCAAACAAAATGTGAACAAATAACTAACTTTGAGTTATTGGCACTACTGCAGAAAGTTAATTGTTGTGGTTACGCAAAAGGATTATACAATGCAATACCATGGGTGCCTCTAATGGCGGACATACACCCTAGGAAGCCAGGAAATTTCCCGGTCGGCACTTGGCAAAGGACAATAGTGAATTAATTCATTTTGTTAAAAGGGCTTTAAAAGCGCCATATAAAAATTTCTAACCAAGCATTAACAGAAATCGCACTAAAAATATGTCGAAACATTTGTCAATACTATGGTAGGTGTCAAAACATTATTACGTGACATCGGAAAACTAGAGCTGAAATTTGCCAAAGTTTACTTTTTCAATCCAAGTAGCCCAGTTTCTTAAGTTCTGAAAGATTAAGCCTACAGTTTCTTATAAGCGGTTTCTTAAAAAAATATACAATTATATTTGCTGTGGGCCCATATGAAACAATATACACTTCAAGTTAAACTAAGTATAGTGCATGCCAAAAATTGTCTGCTCATTTCGTTCGCACTTCAATGCATATGCACTCAGCACTCATGACTTCTTCTGCAGCTATCTGCAAATGTTCATGTGTCAGCATTTTTACGATTACAATTAATTGACATGACTTAGGCAACCTTTAACTTGCCTCTTAATTTCACAGGTAATCTTTCTTCTGGGAAGAATTATAGCTAAACTAATTGTTTCTTCAAATTATTTACTATCCCAGTTCAGTTATTAGGCCCTTATCAAGCCTACAGGGTATAGGAAAGCGTATACGTTCTACTTAGATAAATCGTTTGCATTTTCAAAATACCGTCATTTTTTCACAGCAATGTGTTTCTAAAAAGCAGGGAAAACTCTTAACAGGATAAAAGGTCCCTTGTTCTTAAACTAAAAGTTACCATAACAATTTTGAACGACTGACTGTGCGTGCTCCTCCCAAGCTATTTACTACCAATGCAGCTTTCCGAGTTCAAATCAAAATATTTTAACAACAAAAAAGTAACAACATATATTTCAATTTATAAGGGTTGCGCAGAGGCCAGCTGCACTGCTTCTAAATGGTCTGAGAAATGTCTGCTAAGAGGGCTTTCGATTGTATTGTTTGATGTGTTTGATGTGTACTCTCCTATCTAGAGGTCCCATTTCAGTCGGTAGCGCAGTGACTTTGCACTATAAAATGACAATTCTGACCCTTGTAGGTTTTCCCATAGGCATGTTGAGGCTGCACACAGGCTAGTCAAATTATGGTTCCCGTCATCAAGCTATCTTCACATTTGCATCACCAAAAGGCTCTTCAAGAAACAGAACTCAGTTTGCAGGGCCTAAATTCGGGTGAAGAGATCAGAAAGATATTGTGGAGCCAGCTCATTTAGGGACTTGAAGACCATTGTTTTAGATGCGCCAGCTACAAGTTGGTCAATGGTCTTCCATCCCAGCCCTTCAATAAGAGGTCTGCTTGAGGCATCGAGGCTGCTGTTCGTTATTATCCTAGCAGCACGGTTTTGAAGTTTTTGCAACTGATTAGTTTCAGTTGAACCGGCGCAGCCCCAAACAGAACAACAGTATCGAATCGAAAGTGGGGCTCAACAATACTTGTGTAGAGAGTTTGCGAAGTTTCTTTCGGAAGAAAATACTTGGCATATTTTACTAAACCAACCAACTTCTGTTCGAATAGCTACTTTTTATCAGACAGAAAAATGGAAAGAATTGTCACCTCGAGAGAGAGTCATCCCTGTGCTCCTTAAGGGTCATCCTAGATGGGTGAAATAGGACCAAGAAGGTTCGACCTGAAATCACTCTCTCCAAGTGGAGACTTGAATTTCGTAAAATAGGGTTGGAAATATCAACGGCCTAAAGTGGTAGAGCGAAATAGGTTTCTGATCATTTAATTTAAATGGGATTATCTTCAAAACTCCCAATGATTTGAGTACAGACATTTCTGCCAAACTAGGATTCCAACATGTAAGAAATTAACACGAACACGGGCATAAAGTGTCAAGTTAAATAGACTCTGTTATCCTGTTTATCTCTGCATTTTCCATGAAAACGAGACTTTGACACATTTGCTCCTTTTCATGCTCAATGGAGGGCAATATCAGGCAATATTGAAGGTGCCATGCAGTTGTCACTGCTGGCAGCATGCTTTTGGCGCTTTTTGGAGACATGCCAAATTAGATAGAATTACGGCCCATTGCCCATCAGTATCAGTATCCTATTCAGGAGAGTGCCAATGAATGATGGACCACAAACCCTGTAAATCTCCTATTTTGGATACCAACTATATCAAGCTTGGGAAATGCTGCTTGATATATGCATGCTATTATCCTAGTTGCTAATTGAGATTGGCCGCTACTTTCGAGGAGAAGGGTCTCCACATTCAAGCTGTTTTCTCGACGAAAGCGCTGAGTGTCAAGTGAACTGTTTGAAGCTTTTTCTATTTGAAGCTTTTCCTCTGGTCTGTATCTTGATAGAGGTTGATGTCTTTCATGCTAAGTTCATCTTCAAGTTACATCTGTTGTTTACTCGACCTCCATTTCGACAAACAAAGGTACATTGTTAGGCCACCTGGTAGAAAAGCATCATTTGAGCTGTGGTATTTAAAAATAGCTCGTATTGGGCATTATTATATTTGTAACTGTCACTTTCTTAAAAGCTAATTGGGCTTTAGCCATGAAAAATGTAGCCATTTAAAGTCTGGGATTGTTCAAAGTTTGTGTTTTGTAATCATTCATCACGACCATGCACAGAATCTCGGTTGCTCACAGTAAAACCAGTTGTTGTAGATTACAGGAATCGAAATACCAAATATGGGCAAATTTTAACCGTTAAAAAAAACGAAAAAGAACTCCTCTATGCTTTTCCGATGTATTATTTAACATTTAAAAAACTTGACAATTAAGTAAACATGGCCTCGTTTTGAATGCTTGTTTAGCAATTAGGTAGTGCGTAAATAGTCGTAGAAGTCCTGCGTGGAAACCCTGCATGAGTTCAATGCGAGCTTCATACTATACCTGCAGCTCAGAGCATCGTTCAAATTTAATGGAATGGTTTACTTTAATTAATGCGAGAGAAGTGATAAGATTCGTGCGAAAAGCAGCACGCTAAGACCTGACTATCGTCTGACCTGTGGCCATTGTACATCAGACATCTGACAGACAATACAAAACTTTTTCTATAAGAAACTTGGATCAGCCAATAGTGGCAATGTGGCAATAGTGGGTAGCTTTTCACGTTTTCATGAAATCCACGATTTGCTGTTAAATGTTTCTTATTTTGCGTCTTATCTTTCGATTGCAAAATTACGGTGTATTTTGAGGTGTACTTTCTTCTAGACTTATTACAGAATCATTCCTTTTATCTTCAATACACACATTTTCGACAGAAACATGGCTCCGAGCTTTGGAGTACGGTTTCTTAGTTTGAGACCCAATTCTTATAGTAGAAGTTTCTTGTTAAGTTTCTTGATTTTCACAAAATTTAATTTCACAATATTTTATTATTTATATAGAGGACCGCCAATACTGTGTCGCTTTTGAGCCCAGAGAATTACAATGAAGAACCAAGTTGTAAACTAACATTGTACTTTTTAGTATTATTTAGATGGTAATACACATTTTGTTTTGAAACACTTTGCAACTCATACCCAAATATTGAAAAGTTTCCCAGGGGGGTACTCATATATATTTAGGATAGGGATGCTAAGGTTACTTATTTGGGTCTAAAATTTGGGCAAAAGTTATTTTTTTGGGTCAGTAAATTGTACAGTTATTTTTTTGGGTTGATGAAATTCTGGATTATTTTTTTGGGTCTCAAATATGAGAACAGTTAAAAAATATATAGAAAAGCATGCTTTTGTTACTTTTTTGGGTGTATAGTGTAAGAAAAATTATTTTTTTGGGTCAAGATCTGCCAAAAGGTATTGTTGGGGTTAAGTGCTACCATCTTGTTTTACCCCCTATCATAAGCGTATGCAAGTACAAAACCCATCGAGGAAAGCAGTTTATCAGTAGAAGCATGTTGCATTTTATTATCTCATAGCAGAGCTTTTCAGCTCCAAAAGTGCTCTTATACAATTGCTTAACAGCAAACGACGTGAAGTTTTCATTTCATATCATCAGGATCATCTCAAAACTTGTTTGTATGAGGATATTGTTTGCCCAAATGAACACTGCGATGAAGCGTTTTTAAGACGCAACCTCAACAGTCATCTTGCCA
>REGM01000025.1:958459-1031157 GCA_004194415.1 Aurelia aurita | reverse complement strand
TACCCCAGCTGAGCACCCCTATCCTAAATATATATGAGTGCCCCCCCTGGGAAAAGTTTTCTTGACATCAAACTGACCTGACCGACTCTAGTAGAGTTTCTTAGTTTTTTTGGAGAGGCTACTGCAGCTGCAGGTTCTTATAAGAGGTTTCTTATGAAAAAATCAGTGCATTCAACAAGGCTTACATAGTAAAATGAGGGCGCATTTTGTTAGCATTCCCAGTAGGTAAGGGTAGGTCCCTCACTGTTCAGAAGGTCACCGGAGATTGTTGATAATGGCCTCTGTCCAATTCCTAGTTACAGCATATCTAGTTTTGTGTGATGTACCAAACCCAAACATCTCCAGTCTCGTCTTTAAGGTCGGCAACTCTCTCGTGGACCCAAAGAGACGCCTATGGCCTTTCTTGAAATGTGACTTATTATACTTTTGAGTTTTCTCAACATTGCTCATTCAAAGTTGAACGATTGAGATTATGGACTGTTCGCAAGTTCAGCGTCCCATAGCCCATGGTTTCTGGCTGAAGGCTGCTTAGGCCGTCGGAACACTTGCGTCTATCGGCTGATGTACTCGATAAAAGAAACCATTATCCGTCTTGTGTGCTATTAGCAATGAAAGGGGAGGAGTTGTGAATTTAAGATCTTCTTATCAGCAGAGTCCAACTGTGATTTACCTCGATGATCAGAGCTCCTTTATTTCCAAAAACCAAAATCGAGTTTCGTTGCTGCGCGATTAGACGTGAAATAGTAAACCAATTCCGTTTTACAATTTATTCATCATTTAAACAATCCACAGAGAACGCTAAAGAATTAGTTACAATGGCGAGAGAAGTTTTTGTGGCGATAGACGCAAAGAAATGCGGCCATCATACATCGTGACCAAATTTTGTGTCAGTGGTTCACGTATGTCGGTCAGATAAGAGTCAAGGACCTGGGTACTACTGTTTTCGAAATACTGAACTTTATTCGAGTTTGCATGTACAATTTTTTTTGCAGCAAATCTTGGGCGTTTAGAAAAACAAGTCCTGCGTAAAATCTTTAGGATAGATTAATGTCATTAAGAGAATGCTGCCATAGGAAAATATCAATTCTGAGCACATCCAATGTGAAGTTCTAGGCAGGCCAAAGCCAGCTAAGGCGAGGGTTCTTGGCAGTATTGAAATGAAAGCCCTCTTGTCGCATACATGGTTATTGTTTTCAGCGTTATAAAATTGAGTAAATTAAACCATATGGTGAGTAAATGAGGCACAGACATTGCCAGAAGCGACCGCTGACCGCTGGTCGTGTAGACATTTAAACTGGAGCAAGCATAATATAAACCTAATGATGTCCAGTGTTATCAAATTATCAGACATGCACTCTTGGAAGCTTGGAAAAGAAAAAGATTCCAAGGTCCTGCAAATATGATTTTGCAGAGAATTTGAAACTTGATAGCATAGTCTGCGAGAAGCCTCAGAGATTTCCACGGAATTTTCGGACCAGTATTGGTTTGAGGCAACAAGCAGGGTAGGATTGCAATACTGCAAGGACTTTGCGCTCTGTGTTCATCCTTGTTTTTCTAATGTGAATTTGAAGATGCTAGGACAAAGTGAAGCAAAGAGATAACTGTGGTTTCTCACGTCCATGATGCTTGCTTGTGTCTTTATGAATAATATCTTAACTTCAGTGAACCTCACGTTTTATAATCGTCTATTGCGCTAAAGGGGTCAGGTCATATGTAATGGAATTAAGAGAAACAAGAGCGAAACATCGATCAGTCGGTGAACTGCGTAGCCGCAAATTATTCTTGGAATTAGAGAGGGCTTGACATCTCCCTTTGCTCACTAGTTTAACACTGTATGGTGTCAAAGAGGCATTTCAACTATGGAATTTGTGTTTAGTCGAAGCACTAATGCTATTAAGGCCTGAGTTGGTCTGCCAATTTTTGAAGATCACCGTGATCGAAGTACCAATAAGCTGGTAGGAGGAGCAGGCCTCTCCGTTTAACAGTGGTATATACAAAGAACCTTATTTCGTTATGGAAGTTTCTCCTTTCAAGACGTCCTTTGCTGTTGTGCGTCGCAATTCATGGGCCTAAATCCTTGCAAGTTGTCCAATAGGCCCCCTCAGGAAGTTAATTTTCTTTAACTCAAGTTTCAAATAGCCATTTTAAAATCAGAATGAAAAATGAGAGGAGATATTTAAACTTTGCAATGTGATGTACTTGGCAAAGAACTCGAACCTTTATTAGCCGTTCGGTTGCAGCCTATGGCAAGTTTCGATCACAATTTTCTAAGCTGTGAAAAACTCGATCGAAGGTATCTTGCAGTCGAAAACTGCCATACACGTACGAGCCTGGGAGTGGGAGTTGCAAGATTTTCAGCCCGTCAGCAAAACCAGGTAAAATTAACAACAATCTGGTATTATCGGGCAAAAGATCGGCTTAAATTGGGGCATTTTGTTCGCAAGCGGTTGCATGGATGTAGATCCTCCAGTTTTCCCCTTTTCATATGGATAAGGTGATTTCAGTATCCAGAGCAAGTTTTTCAAGTAAATGCTGAAATGACAATAATTTTGCCTTTTCGTTTGTTGTTGCCCCATTGTTCAGTTTTAAACCAACGTAAGTGATTATTATCAATTTCTTTACCGTTGGATTACAATGCAAGGATAGCTAAAAGTAATTAGCTAATTAATTCCAACTTTAAAACTTTAANACCAGGTAAAATTAACAACAATCTGGTATTATCGGGCAAAAGATCGGCTTAAATTGGGGCATTTTGTTCGCAAGCGGTTGCATGGATGTAGATCCTCCAGTTTTCCCCTTTTCATATGGATAAGGTGATTTCAGTATCCAGAGCAAGTTTTTCAAGTAAATGCTGAAATGACAATAATTTTGCCTTTTCGTTTGTTGTTGCCCCATTGTTCAGTTTTAAACCAACGTAAGTGATTATTATCAATTTCTTTACCGTTGGATTACAATGCAAGGATAGCTAAAAGTAATTAGCTAATTAATTCCAACTTTAAAACTTTAAACTTTAAACTTTGATGCTAAAGGAACTCGTAAATCTGTGGAAGTTCAAGTCATAAGAACCCAAATATGTAGTTTACTTTCGATGACGAACTGTTTCTTTTCAATTTGGTGTCGCTATGCTATGCTTTTGTTTTGTGTTACTCGATATGCTAACGTCAATGTGCTATCACAGTGCAATGCTGCTTTTTGTCTCAAATTTTGACTGATTACATTGCTTCCAATTGTATCAATCCATTTATCTCCCAATACGTCAAATATGTTCCTCGTCTTTTCACAAAGAAGATTGTTTTAATTTTCTTATGAGTTACGAGTTGATGATTTGTAAAGCCTCGTTCTGACGCAACACAGAGAGCCAGAAAAGTCAGAACCATTTCCCGCCGGAAGCACCAATCTCAAAATATACCAGCATCGTGATTTCAGAACAATTTCAACTGAACAAACACTGAAATACCAAGAAAGATATTCTCTCAGTTTACATTTGACTTGAGATACTGTTAAAAATTTAGGCCTAAGATTTGTGGCAAGGCACGTGTTACAACGCCTATGTATGCTAAGTTTGGGCACATTACTGCTTTGGGAAGGTCAGCCAGAAGCCACAGTCTCTAAATGATAGGAATTCGATATTTTGTTAATGTGTAAATTAAGATAATTACACTAAATGATTGATGACAAGTATTTGTTGTTTTTACTGCTGTATACCCTGTATTAGGAATATTTCCAGGAAACTTTAATAAAGGACATCCCTTGGTAAGGAAAATGTATTCAGTTCCTGTGCCACTGTCATGGCACCCAGCACGGAGCAAAGAGGCTTTGAAGATGGGTGGCCTATTTGTTTGTAATTCTCACTTCCTTTGTCAACCATACATAGGGTTCCAAGTTTATCACTTAATATTGCAATATTGCACGGATAATATCGCGTAGAAATAAATGGACATAAAACGTGCACTTAATTTCATATTCCCACTGATTTATGAGCAGTTTAATCAGAATTTGTCTGCCTTAAATACTGTCAATTGTTCGATGTAAATTTACAAAATGAGCTAAGAAATCTTTCATGAGAGACAGGCGTCGTTGGAGCCACAGAATATCTACGGTTTCTATGTCTGACCAGGAATGGTGTCATTAATTACCACATTATTTTGAAATGATTTATGGAGAAAATGTCATTCTCAGAAAATACTGCAATTATCTTACAATCAGATAACACTTTAAGATATGAGGTTTCACTGCCACGGTTTGCGGGCAGACATCGTGATGGAAGATTCCCGTTCTGACAAGTAGGCCAGAAACGATGGGTCATGATGAATTAGGTGGAGAAAGCACTGAAATGGCCTGGAATTTTGTTGTTATCCCCTTTGTTGTTAATCTTTGCAAAACCATAGGCCTAAGGATCCGTCAAGTGAAGGTTGTCTGCATAGTTTCATTTTCTAAATGTTAATACATTTGGGGATGCACTTCAAGTCTTTACTATCGCAGCTACAACAACCACACCAAATGTTTACATCTTCCTGCAGTTTAGGCCCAGGCCTAATCGTTGTTTTTGCTGTAGATTACTGAGGAAAAGTTATATTATGATCACATTTGATTGTCTGTTGGATTCGACTGTAGTATGAAACTAAGAGGTACATTTTTAGAAAGAACGTTATGATCATTTTGGCTGGCGGAATCTTCTGATGACCCTGTCGAAACAAGGTGGCAGAAAGGATTGTTTTCGAACGCAAGTGACTGCAGTCGTTTTTCATAGGATTTCTATCACACGTGACACCATAGTTACACTATTGTGAGCAGCAAAAGATTTATTCGAATAAAATGACGTGTTACGACTTGATTTAAGCACATAATATGATTATCTATAATGTTCTTTTCTGGATTATTCAAGGTTAACTATGAATAGAATATGAATATAAGTAGGCTCATTTATTTTCACTCCCCTTCCGCCCTGTTGTATGATCCTGAAAGAAACTATCGATCAAAGACGTCAGTCTTTTTGGGATTGACGAAATCCGGCATGACATAAATATAGGCCATTCTTGGAAAAAGCAATTCCGAAATTTTCGGAGGCATTATCACAAATGACTCAGCAGTGTTCTGCTGTTAGCAGAAAATGCTTTGAAACATGACTTCATAGAGTCATAGAGTAATCAGTGTTCCAGGGAAAATTGCTGCATAGTTTATGTTTTATTTAGGCCATAAATATTGTTAGATTCATCACTACGTCATCGTGTGTCATAAAGAGGCACCCAAGGAATATCGCGGCTGAATGACTGCAGATAAATATCTGATGACTCAAAAATGAAGCATCACCGTTTGAAATGAAATTTTATTGTGCTGTTTTAATCTACAATTTTCTTGTTTTTTTAATTGTGTTTAGAGTTGACAAATGTTTTAATCCTGTGAGTGAAAAATCAAATTTCGAGCCATGTTCGTTAAAGAAACCATGTTCATAAGATGAGGCTACAGAATGGAAAATCTTGTTTTGATCCATGTTCAGAAGGTGGTAGAATGAAAAATCCGATTTTGAGGCATGTTCGTTGAAGAAAAATCGCATCTCTAGTCTGTGGGCATTATTCCCTGTGATTTTAAATGAGCATTCGGTGCTTACAAGGTAGTTAATCCGTCTCTGTGAAAAATGCAAACATGATATAGACCGGGGATTAGACAAAATGGAAATTTGAAGTAATTTCTCGCAATTTTAGCATTACGCTTCAAGGCTTTTGCCAGTATTTGCAGCAATTGACGGAACTGTTTGGTTTTAAAACAATAGTACACAAAGGAAAATGTCAGATCATTTGCATAATTTAATTTTTGGCGAATTTTCAAGCAGCGATACATCATTTTTGGTCACCTAGTGTTTCACACAGAATTTTGAATGTATATGACGTCAATTTGCGTTTATAAATAATAAATGATAAAACAGTGTGGCATTCACAGCCAGGCGTGGATCGGTTGATTTGAAAATTATTGTTTTCTGACCACAAAAACGTATGGGTGCCTCCCTCACGACGAAATGCTTCAAGGCTCCCTGGAGAAAAACATTAGACGACACTGCGAACATAGATAATCAATCATCTTTGACCTCTAGTTTCTAAAATTTATAATTGTTGAGCCCTTTTTTGGTAAAAATTTGAACTGTTTACAAATTTAGGAAATAGGTATCAAAATCCTATTTTGTTTGAAGAGGTACTGGTTGACCAAAATTTTAGACGCAAAATAGCATTTTCATCCAGATAACCAGGAATTCAAATATGATTTGACAGGTACCAGTGATCCACGCGAGAGCATCTATTGCTAGTAAATGTAGAAAAATGTTGCTCGTTGCAAACGCTTTTACCGAAATGCGAAAGTCCAAAAAGTCTATGTACAGAATAGCTAAGAGTCTATCTACAAAGAATTTTATCAAAGTCCCAAATAAGAAGGTAAATTTTCAAAGGTGTGCTACGTTTTAGTACATTTAATACCAATTCTTTGATTTATTTTCAGAATCGGAAAATGTTTAGTCAGCAAAAATACTGGAGGTCTTTTATGGTCAGAAAGTTAAAACCGGTTGCAAGTATAATTTTAGAGGTATCATGTATCCTATAATGGCTCCAAAATTAGTGACCATTTGTGTTTCTAAATGCTACCTGACTTTGAAGCATATCGTGAAATCTTATAAGTATTTTATAAAATGCTATCGCTCAAAGTACTGTTTTTAAATTCCAATTTCATTACTTTTTTCTCTGGACTCAAACTATTGCTGCGAGCTCCAAGGATAGGATGATACGATTATGTATTCCTACTCCAGCATCATTGCTCACAACAAACATTTCCTGAATAATGCTCCTTTCTTCGTGGCATTAAGAAACTTGTCAATAAACGATACAATTTCTAGAATAAACTGTTGAGGTATTCTTCACAAGAGTCTGGATCGAGCGATATTTGTATACACTTCGCAGAAATCTGACGAATTCTTGAATGTGCACAACAGTAATACAAGCTCTAACGCCACTCAATCGAACTTTTCAAATAAAATGTATCAAACTATCGCTCGATCCAGACTAATTTGTAGAATAGCTAAAAGGTCCAGTAAAGCTAAAAAAATGTAGAAAACATGTTACTGAATCGAAAATTTTCGCATTCTAGAAGAAATGTGAGAATGTCTTCCACAGTGAAAGCTACATCAAGAAGCAGTTTGATTAATTGCGATAGTCAATGCCTAATTCCGCACCAGTTCTCCCAGGACCTTGCTTATAGAGACCCAGTCCCCAAGGCTATTCGAATTTTCGACAAGGATTTAAAATGAGTCGGTAAACCTCGTTTCTGAGCAAAAAGGGCGCACTTTTCATAGATGTGGTATGCTGAGTGTTCTAACATTTGACAGTAAAGTTTCGAACAAATTTTTACGCACGCTGCGCTGTTAACGTCATTCGGTCAGCGGTAATGTTTCTTTGGTCGTAGTGAGGCTATAATCGGTTTGACACGATTGAAAATGGCTCTGTAGAAAATTTCAGAAGAACGAGAGCAATGAACATATTAACAGAAGATTTCCCAGACATGCCATTCTTCTTTTATGCAAAAAATATTACGAAACTAGAGTACGAGATCTACTTACATCAACTGAAAACGAACCCTTATACCCCTCTCATTACTCTCGACATAGTTACGAGGTCAAAACTTAGTAGCTACAGATATGTACAACATTTAATCGCCCAGGGACTCATGTGATCAGTGTCCTACGCATTTTCAGGTTCATCTTGCTTCTCGTTGTCTGATGCTTCTTCCTTACCGGACAATTCTTCTTTATCTGACATATCTGGTTTTTCATTGCTCTCCTCTTGCTCGTCAGCATTCGCTTCTTCGGTTGACTCTTTCTGTTCGACCTCCTCTGAGCTATCATGTTTCTCTTCATCGCTGTCTTTGTGATCTTCTTCGGCACCTTGCGGCTCGGGAGAGCTCTTTTCTTCGTCTTTATTGTCTTGATCTTCAGAGTTTTTATGGTCGTCTGTCTGTTCGTCCTCAGAGCTCGCCTTTTCGCCTTATCATAAAAGAAAACGTCAGTTAAAAAATACTCTAATTGTAGTAAAAGCGCGTTGTTTAACGAAAGCATGTGCTGAATATCCTTTCTGAAAACCTTAAAGAGCTGTGTGATTGGCTAAATTCGAATAAATGTACAGATAAAATTCTGGTCCCTTCTTTTCGGATCTGATGGTTTGCTGTGACCAAAATATGTCAGACGAAAATATTCAGCCATTGATTGGTTGGTTATTCAATGTGACTTTCAAACTATTATTTCAAAACATTATGACTGAACATTATAAGCGCACAAGAAACCTGGCAAACAGACAAGGGGTGCGTTTCTATTTTGGTCACTTGCAGGTCTCTCCTAATGAACCTCAAAAGCTCTGTGGTATAAACATTGCCACGGGGTACATTTCCTTATCAACCATAGCATAGGCTTGGAGTTTTTGAAGAAACGGAGAAAAAAGATAGTTGTGCAAGAGGACGACGAGAAAATGATTAAAATTTGCTGTTTAGATATAATTAAGAGAAAAATCCTTCAAACCAACCATGGAAGCAATTAGTATGCTTGGCGCTTTCAACTTCTAACAAAGGCTTTAAACTTCGAATTTTAATCCGTATACAGTTGATTTGTTGTTACGGAGAAATTATAATTTCTAAAATTTCAGAAACGTTTCTCTAAAAGACAGGTTGTTATTTTCTAACATTTTCTAGCAAAGGTTCGAATTAATATTGATTCATTGACTTAGGTCACTTTTTGATGAATCTCTTGCAAATATTGTTGGCAGTTTTTGAATGGTCTTCCCTGATGATGAACTAAAATTTATGCTGAGCATTTTTGCAAATATAACGGTTTCACCGGAAATAAGAACTTTCGCATGCATAAAAGTGCTTGAATATTTTCAAAATGGCCGCCTTTATTATATTAGAGGTCATCAAATTTATAAATCTTATACCAGTAGAGCGACAGATTTCTGCTTGCCACTCCATTGTAGACCATTATAAACTATGGTTTTCTTGAAATCTCAGTCATTTCTTCCGTTGCGTTTGAAGCCACGATAATTTAAATGTTCTCAAAACTTTGCTTGGATTCTTTTTGAAAAAATAAAAACACCGCCATTTTGAAAATAATCAATAGATCTAAAAACTTCACCGTAGAATTACAGAAAGCAAAGCACCGAAAGTTCCTTTCAAGCCATTCAATTCAAAGGAGAAGGTAATACAATTTTAGACCACCTTTTTCAAAGATCTGGAGTTCATGCTTCTTTCATCAGAAAGAATAGTTTATTCTATCAATAACATTGGAAAGAGAACAATATCAAAGAAATTTCATTCACTCTACGGTACAGACCGATTGTTTGAATGGTATATGAAGTTTGAAATATGATTGATAACTCCGGATAACTCCAGAAAGACGATAATCTTTTATGAACATGAAATACGATATATGAGATCCACAAATGAAGGAATCTGTCTACACGATGACAACAGACCGTTCATCAAATAGTGAGTCACCAGAATTGGATTTTGGGATTTTAGACATAGTTAATCTATAGAAGAGACAGCAAAGAGAAGTACTGTCCATATAAACACGGCATTTATTTGAAATTAGCCAAAAAGTCGAGGTTTTCAACCTAAGGGTTGGCCCAAAACAATATTACTCCGTTAGATTTCAAAATATCAAATTACCTTCTAGCGCAATAATATGAAGTCGCAAAATCAAAAATAGAGTTCCCGTTACTTCAAGTCCATTTTTTACCCTTAAAAGAGATGGCTCCCGTAAAAATCCACTTGAGTGTTTTAAACTAAATACTGTTCAGTAAATTATCAAAATTCCCAACTTTATTAAAGTTGGGAATTTTGATAATTTACTGAACAGTATTTAGTTTAAAAGTGGTTTTTTAAGGGAAGCGGAATTTTTGGACGCAAAATTGGTCGTGATAATAACTTTGATTTGAGGAGAACGCGTAACGAACAAGGAGATCCTATTTTTGATTCTTCAATACTTTCATTGCTCTAGAAGGGTGCGGTTATATCTAGAAATCTAAGTTTGCCTTTCATACATAATTGAGTGCAACTTTGGTAGCAACTTAGCTAACAAATTCCCACAGTAGCCTTGCAAACGGAGTAACTTTTTACGGGCCACATAGTATATTAACATGACTTACAACACAAGGCCCGATGAAAAAAACAAAACCAGATCCACGAATGAAGCTTTGTAGAAGAAGAAAATTTGCTGACACGGTTCAAAATCTAAAGATCCAAAGGTATCGAGATAATTCATCGCGGATTATATTTTTCTTCCGATTGGCATAAAAAACCGAATCGAATTAAAATAAGGTGACAAACAAACAAACAAACCAACTCGGGAATCCCAAGACCAAATCCACAGAAAAATATGAAATACCACCCAAAAGGTCACACACCCTTAACAAATACACCCTTAGCTTGGTTTAAGATACCGGGTGTCCCAAAATGATGTATCGACGTTTGCCGAAATGTACGATGAATGATTATGGACCGATTTCCATGAACCACAAATAATTTTGTAGCAGAAATGTTGAATTAGATGCAGCAATTTATTTGACTAAAATCAGTGATACCGTTCTAGGGTTGTGGGTTATTTTGTTCTGGGTTGTTTTTGAACATTCAGAAACATAACTGGAAATAAAGACCAATAACAAGAGCATGATGATCATCTTTTAGGGAGGAAAAACCCAATGAAAAGTTTGTCTCGTACATGTTAAAGTATATGAGTTGCTTATTCAAATCCCTTGTGATACCATTTTCGTCAGTTCAAATCTGAAAATTAAGCGAAATTTTATCGTAATTTCTATTTTTTTCAAGAACTTTTTAAAAACAGCTGCGAATTAAAATGTTCTAGCTTTCTAGAACGATATATCTGATTTTAGTCAAATAAATTTCTACATCAAATTTAGCCTGTTTAATTCAATACAAATGGTGGTTCATCGAAATCGGTATATAATTATTCAATGTACATTTCGGCAAACGCTGATACATCATTATGGGACACTCGGTAGATATCTTAAAGCCAGATATCTTAAAAAACGAAGTCTACAGTTCTTTGGTAACAAAGGAGAAGACAACATATCTACGTGAGAAGGCTAGGTATGTTTATCAAAGGCGTGGTAAAAAAAGCAGGAAACAAGATAACGAATATTATCATGGTTTTGTGATAAGAAACGTGAGCTGAGAAACAAGCTGGAGTAACTAGGTGAGGTAAATCTAGGCAGGAACGTAGGAACCGAATCAAAAGTTTGGGGTGTTGGAATAAAACTATGCAATTTTCATATTGGGAACTTCAGCAAAGAACAGAATAAGTCAGGAAAGCGTTTGTTACCAGTTAGTACTTGGCCTTAAGATAAACAATACAGTATGAGTTATGAACATTGAATTGTCACATAACAAAAAAGGCACGAAAAGGGGCCTAAATACTGTAAATAAATAATACAAAGAAGGCCCTTCAAAGCTTCAATGCTATCAACGTTTTTCCTGGACAATTTCTCATGCAAAAAATCGCCACGTTTGATTGACTCTAGTGAAATAAAGAAGAAAGTTTGATTTTCAATTATCTATTTTTCCTAATACATGTGTGGTCACAAGCAGAGTATGGTTCTAATACAGGCATAATGAAACGAAATGAAACAAGTTAAATTTAGATATCAACATATTAACACCTTAATCTTACTTTAGGTTTAGAACTCCCAGAATCACACTGCTGGTTTGGACAATATTTAGATAGTATCAGGAAAAAGCCTATCAAGAACAAGAGAGGAATATCTTCTGAGAAGCTCAGGAAAGATTTCTTAAAAGGTCTTATCCAGAAATTTAAAAATCTAAGCTCAGGAAAGATTTCTTAAAAGCTCTTATCCAGAAGTTTAAAAATCTCGATATTGATATAAAAGGAGAGTATGACTCAGAAATGAAGCTTGACGAGAGCGAAGATGCTTAAAATTCATAACTTTTGTGGAAAGATCCGATATGAGCGGGGTAATGTACTCTTCAGGCATCAAATTGCGGCTTAAGTAGTGCGGCTTAAGGTTCAGTGACCTCAGTGCAACTTTTGGCCAAGTAAAAATATGTACAGGGCGAGTAAAAAAATCTGAGGCGTTTGCCAATCTAACGGGTGGCCAAAAAAGTAACCCCCGAGGAAAAAATAATTTCTGAAACATTTTCTGAATTTAATGACATTTATGTGACACTAAGTACAACATGAATTACACATGTTGAGTGAAAAGCAGTTCATTATCAGCTGTACTTACAGAGAAATAAGCTTTTGAAAAAGATGGTCGCGAAAACCACCGTAAGAAAATCACTAATCATCATCAATAACCCACCAACGCAATTTTTATTATTGAATATTACTGTGCACATAACGGTTTTTCCTAATTTCTCGTGGACACCGAGAAGGGTTTTTGAATTGATCTTTGTAGTATTGAAAGAACTGAATGTATCTTTTTAGTAGGATACCCTAACATGAACCGTAAGTAGCACAACGTTATGGTAAAAATGATAATTTTCTGAATTTCAACACGTTCGGTCAGTATTTTTCAATGCTTCACATTTTGTAGCAGTAACTTGTAATGTAATGATTATTTTAAAAAAAATGATGTGTGTAGAGGTGGAAACAAGGCCCGACAGGACAATGTCTTATATTGGACACTTCGTTTGGTCAAGTTGTGCTTTTGATGATTAGTGATTTTGTTGCAGTGGTTTTCGCGACCATCCAGCTCATTTCTCTGTAAATACAGCTGATAATGAACTGATTTTTACTCAATGCGTGTACTTTATGTATGTTGTACTTAGTGTCATATAAATTTCATCAAAATCTTGCATTTAGAAAGTTTTTCAAACATTTTTTGTCTTGGGGGTTACTTTTTTTGGCCCATCCGTTATATTACTGCACTTTACTTCGCAAATTCGTTATTTAAAAATTCCATAATAACCATATGTAGTAAAATCTCATTTTCGTATATGTTGCACTCCTGCCAGGGCTACTGTATGTAAATAATTCAAAATGAACGAATCAATGGATGGATGAATGGATGGATGATTGAATGAATGGGACTGCCTTGAAGTTCTAAATTGTGCCATCTTTTAGGCATTGCTTATCAAAATACAAATCGTCAACTCACCACCATTCATTTGAGCCTTAAGGTCATTAACAGCCTTCGAAATAGCATTTTTTGCAGCCTCATCTTCCAATATGTTTGCTAGGTCCATAGATTTATCAAATGATTTCAAAGCACGATCCAGATCATTCAGTTTCACTGCAAGGCAACAGAAGGCGATTAACAATTTTGAAGAGATTTTTTAGAGATTGGTCGCTTTTTACCTTTCAAAAATGCCAATAGTCTCCTCCAAATCGTCCACATAAAGTATTAAAGACAAATGACGGAGATACAAGGCGACTTAAATCAGGGGCCTGGGCAATCCAAATATAGCCTATTGTATTCCATTGTATTTGATGACCTCGAGAGATTATCAAATGTACTGGACAATGAAGGCACTCAGACATCTTTTGTTACCCTTCAAGCTGCAGGGTCAACATTATTGTTGACATCTTTCTGTTGTTTTTGGAAACTTTAATTGCAAGCGAAGGGAAAGATGAAAAGCACCCCCATCTTAGCTTAGCCTAATGCCTTAGCAAAACCAATAAACATTGTCTAATCAACATTAAAATTTCTAAATTCAAATAAATTCTTTGTCCGTTTTCCCATCACATAAATTGCGTCACAAATATCTGTGTCTGAGTGTTTTCTTTGTTCTATTACCGGAAGGAACCTCTGTGAAAATCACCATTACGGATACATACTCTTAAGTGCAAGGTGGAATCAGACAGTAAGCGAGGACCACGAATGAAATTATAAAAGAAAAGACGCTCGTAACAAAGAAACGTCACATTTGAACGACACAGGGGCAACGAAACCAGACCAGCTCCTCCTTTTTTATTTAGGAGACCTCTGTAAATTACGCTGTAGGAGACTCAAAGACTTCTTAAGTGCAAGGCGTAATCGAAAAGTACAAATTAAATGCGGACTACAAATTAAATGATACCCTTCCTGCTTGTTAGTAGGAAAGAAGACTAGAAGCTTATTACTAAACACGCAGGACTGGAGTTTTTAAATCAATGAAACAAGATCAACCTCCCCATTAATTCTATTAACAGAACGGAACAGATGTAAAAATACTAGTAAATCCATAGACGTTTTAGTGCAAGGCGGAATTGGAAAGTAAACATTTAGCAAAGACCACAAATTGCATAATACGAGGTTGCCTAAAAGGAAGGAATAATAGATGTACTGCTAAAGAAACATAAATTTCCGATTTAAATCAAATAAAAAATAAACAAGAGCAGCCCACCCTGAAAGGAAGCTCTTTTCAAAACGCTAGTAGATCCATAGAGTTCTTAAATGCAAGGCGGAATCGGAAATATACCTTTAGCGAGGACTACAAATTAAATAATGCAAGATTAGACTCCTACTAAAGAACTAGGACTATCATTTTTAAATTAACGAAATAAGATCAACCCTCCTTTATTTCTACTTTCAGCATGCCATAATTTGATTTGATAGTTTTTAAATAATAACCTAATTTTAGACGCAGTATTTTCGTTCATTTATTAATCGATTTTATCATGATTTTATTAATCAATTACTAACACGGCGTCAAAGGCGGTAGACAATTAACATGCTCTTCCTTGTAGTGATGTTGATGTGAACAGGTAAAACACGAAATATTTCATCTGCCAGCAGGGTGAGTCAGAAAATGTTTAGAGGTTTGTGAGTCCGTTGTTTTCTACATGTTTATCAGATTATTTCAAAATGACTTGTACTGTGTAGCTACGAACATCCCAGCTACAAATTTTGTAGTTGGTTAAAATCGGTCATATCGTTCTCATTTTACGTGCCATTACATGAAAATGTTTCTTCTCAGAATCCCTTGAAAACGGGCTCAAAACTCTTTTTCAAACTTGCTAACTAACAACTGTCAAAATTAGAGCCTGTCTTTTTATCTTGCTGCATAAACATCTCGTCTTCTAGATACTCCATATACGTATTTTGTTTCTAAGAAAGTAAGAATTTGACCCAGTACTGAAGTTAAAGTTCTCAATATTTTAGTATTCAAAGTTTCTTAATAACATCCTTGATGTTTACATCCTCGTGAACATTTTACAACGTTTTATGCAGCTGTGCCACTGTCTACTGAAGTATCTTACTTTTGCAGTAATCTGAGAGTGGAGTTTCTTAAAATGAGTTTCTTGTAAAAAAATACGTGTACTGTAATCTCATACAATTGGGAGTGTCTTTCAGCAGTTGCATTTATGCTTTCGTATCGTCATGCTGAATTTTTATCAATTTTGGTGAAGGATTTTACGCCTATTTGGTGGATTCTCAGATGAAAAATGTTCATAAAATCACTTGTAACTCAAGAACGACGTGATATATTTTCACACTGTTAGTTAGGTACAGAATGATGATCAGTTTGAAGCAATCTGATGAAGTGCTACAAAACTGCTGGCTCACAAACTCCTGAACATTCTTCTGACTCACCCGATGGGATGACTTAACACATACTACTTCACACACTACGAAAAAGAGGCGGGGCATCTTATGTTTCTCTTTTATGTGTGCAGGTAAAACATATATCAAATATCTGCTATAAGATGACCAACAAAATGCAGTATGAAATACTACGAGAAATGAGGCGAGGCATTCTACCCTACTGTAATATATACGGCATAATATTGAAGTTTTGGCAAGAATAGCACCCTATTCAGTTTTGCAGATAAACAGCTGCAAAGCAACTGGAGTACAAAAGTTGAGGCAGGTTTATGTAAAAAGTGAAATATCTTTTCCTCCTGAATGTGTCTTTCTATCGATATTCATGCATCCCTAAACGAGAAAATTGTACCTCCATTGCATTAAGACTTGCTTTCCCTTTGCTTGACTTAAAAAGAGATGACTTTAATGTCAGTATGACCTTAGTGCTCATGATTTTTTTCTATTCATCGATAAGATACAAAATCACATCTGTCAACCAGAAACAAATTGTAAGCATCTTTTGAACAACGCTAAAATCTGCTTCCGCAAGCGCAATACAGATCGATCTTTTCTGCAGTCAAAAAACATCAACATAAATTTCCCTGTATTGTCCAACTAATTTCTTATTGCTCAAACCGATCTCTGAGAAATGATTTATTGCCTTTTGAGCTCAAGATCAGAAGACGCCTCCAGTAAAAGCTGAAGACTCCTGAACAAAATTATTGCTTTGCGGGTGGATGCGGAGTTTCTCAACCTTTTCGGGCCAGAGGTTTCTACAGCAGAAACTCCACATGCATTCGCAAACCACTAATATTGGTTAAGAGTCTCTAAAATAAACGTGAGCAACGGCAATCTATCTTGCCTTAGGTTTAATCAAGGGCGCCTACCTTGTGTGACTGTTTTCGTGACATAGTACACGGAGCAATTGCTGTCTTGATAATCCGTCCAAATTCTAACGTCTATCAGTGNTCTATCTTGCCTTAGGTTTAATCAAGGGCGCCTACCTTGTGTGACTGTTTTCGTGACATAGTACACGGAGCAATTGCTGTCTTGATAATCCGTCGGCTATTTTCAAATTCTAACGTCTATCAGTGTTGACCAATCAAAAGCGCGCTGTCTGGTTCCCTGTGCTCATCTCCTGTAACTGTTGATATCGCATTACATCAACACCTGAATCTGAAACCACAAAATTATCTTGCGTCATCTTACGTCTTCCGGTTTGGATAAAACGACTACAATGCAGCAATTGCTGTGCTATGTCACGAAAACTGAAGTGCGAATAAACCCAATTCATACAAGGTAGGCGCCCTTGGTTTAATCGCTTGTTATACACCATTTGTGTTGATGACTTATTGATTGGCATTGTCCTCTATGTAGACGATTATTTGATTGGCACTATAATTGCAGAATGTTACTTAAAAGCTTTCTTATCATAACTTTAATAGTTCTACTTTCAAAATGTTTCAGATAAAGTAAATAGCGGATGTTGACTTAAAGGACATGATACAAAATTCTAGCGACGGTTTGAAAACTACCAACCAATTATCAAACGTACGGTTTTACGGCAATTGGAAATTAAAGGATTGACGATGAAGCAATTTTTTCGAGTGGTGGCTCGCTCTGCCACGGCGAAAAATACACTCGTACTGCAAACGCTCTGCAGTGAATATTGCAACAACAAGTAATCCATAATGTGATAGAGGCACATATATATTAGCAAAACGATTAGACCAGAAAAGACATCCAAACTTGTGAGAAGAGAACGTTTCCCAAAACAAATGAACCTACAGCAATGTAAAAAGAAACGCAGCTGGTAAGAGATTCTCTTCAAAGCATGCTGATCAAACACATAACGAAACAGAAAAATGTGAAAAACGTCATAAAATCATGAAAAAACAAGAAAGAAGTCGACGAAAAATGGCAGATTTTTAATGAGCCGCGAAACACAGCCAGACCTACAACCATGAAGGAAAAGTAATAAATAATAAAGTAAAATAATAGATTAGCGATTAGCGAAGAAAGACATGTTGAGGAACTTCTCGGCACCATTTCCTTCGTGTCTGAAGGAATTTTACTCGAGTTAAGCTTAGAGGATTGATTGATGCGAGCGAACTGGTCAATTGTGAAGGAAAATTAGCAAATTCGATCAAAATAGATTAGCAGAGAAAGAGATAGGCAAGCCTGTCACAGTAATAACATTTAAATTTAAGGGCTTTGCGGTTAGTAGGCGTGCTGTGCAATCTACCAGATGTTACCAAGCAAATGAGATAAATTCGACGAGCCACTTACAATGTCATGTTCACGGATTAGGCTCAAGAATAACTCAGTTGTAACAGGACTTCTTATCTGCAGTCTATGTACAACAAACTTGAAAATTCAATTTCTCCTGTGGTGATACGCAAATTACGGTTAAAGCTAATGACTATTAAGAAACGTATTGGTGTACCTCAATAGGATTGCTTAATGTTTTGCAAGCTTGGTAAGCGATGGATTTTGTTGCGTTAGAGGATTTAATACGCATAAGAAATTACAGGCTTTCCAAGCATATATAAAGCTATTAGTGCAAATAATGCAAGCTGCAGGAAAGACGGGTCCCTGATTCGTCACTCTATGGGTAGTGTAGTCTGCGAGCAGACCCAGAATCGAATGGGTCTCCTCGCAAGCTATATGTATTGTTGCTACTGCGGAGAATGGAGAGAGAAATAGGATCGCCCTTAAGATTGGAGAAACAATGACTGTTGTGTGCGTTGAGAACTCACAAAGGCAGCCCAATTTAGGCCTAAGGAGTTCTGGTTATGCCACAGGAATGAAAAGGATGTACGACATAGCGACATAGACCAAGGAGACCTAGAGGAACAATACAAATTTTTAATTCTGAAATACTTGCTTCCGGACAACATAGGAGCTATCCGACAGTTTGGTTGTGCGAGAGTGGAGGAGAAGACGGAAGTGTTCAAGATTTACACTTGAAAGTTCTTTAAATTTCAAAAAGCTTCTCAGCTCTCTGTGACACTTGTTGGTTTTCAGAGCGACATTTATGCCTCTCTAAAATCAAATCTTCAGGAGCTCAAAACCACAGAAAACTTGACTTTAAGTTAATATGAAGGTTTTGACATATGATTTAACATACAGGGGGTTCAAAAATTACATTCTGGAACTTTACTACTTTTTACTTTTCCAGAAAACTAAAAAAACATAGGAACATTTCAGTTGACTTCTAATGAAGAAAATATTAAGTGCCTATTTCTCTCTACAGAACAGTTTCAAAGGAAATTTTTAAGCATAATTCGAGCCATCTTAATTAACTCTAAATTTCATTATCAAATACAAGGAATATGATTAATGTCATCATTTCATAAGGGATTAGCTAATAAAAATTCCTTATATCGAAATTGCAAATATAAGAAAATTAGTTATAGTATCTTTTGTTTAACTAAATAAATCCGGAAACGGGTAACAATAGCTTGTTCTAATAAAGTATTTGTCAATAGTTAAGTGAAATAGCTGCCAGTGACATCAATCAAGTTTATGATTTAATACGATAATTGATAAATTTTACACCAATACTATGACCATACAAATGAGGATATCGTAATTCAATAAACAGTTTAATTGATCATTTGAGAGCTTAATTTCTAGCAACGAAAGGTAATTCGATAGTAGTGGCAAAGTTTGCAAGTTAGCGACAAACAAGATTAGTTTGACTGAAAAAAAAACATTTATACCCAAGCTCACAACATAGACTGCCTGTTCCTGGTACTAAATTTTCGAGATAAGTTTTACATTCTTCTGATGTACAGGGTGTTAAAAAAAACACAACCCACCTTTATTTGAGATTCTTCCGAAAATGATAATATTTGAATTAACTTGACACATACCATCTGAAAGCACGATCTGTCTTTTTTCCAATGATATGCAGTTCAGATATATTGATTGAATTATTTATCACTTTAATTGATGTTTCAATAAGTAAGGCCTATTTCAGATGCAGGAAATTGATAGAAAATTTACATGGACGAAGTTACGAAGTACCTCTTTGTGAGAGCTTATTTTATCACTTTTGATGAATGCATCTCATGGGAGTAAATTTGCACGTTCTTTTCCTATTAAGTGTTTCTAGGCCTGAAATGTTTCTACAAAATACGTTTGTAAATTTCCACAGTAAAAAGGTTTTGATTTCGCTCTTATAGCATGCTACATCTGAATAGGCAATACTCACTAAAATATCAATTAATAATAAATAATTCAATTAGTGTATCCAAACTTTATATCATTAGACAGAAGATAAATAGTACTTTCAAATAGTCTGTATTACATCTATTCCAATATTATTATTTTTGAAAATTTTCAGTTATAGTTGGGTTGCATTTTCTGGGACACCCTATTGGGCATCCCTTAGACTGGGCTCATAATTCTACTGTCACCAATTAGGCAGAAGCATTTGCCGCATAACATGCTCTCGTTGACAAATCGAGAAAAATTGCACAGCGCCTAACAATGTGTATTCATAGATTTTAGCGCTCTGTAAATGTATTATTATCATTATTATTAAGATAATGTCGGCTATAAGCAATCAGAATGAGACTCTCGAATGTGATCATTTCAATTTAACAACAGGATCATGAGTTGTACCGGGTGAGTCAGAAAATGTTTAGACTTTTGAAAGCCTGTAGCTCTCAAACCATTTATCAGATTCCTATAAACTGATAATACCTGTGTAGCTAACATATCAACTTAGATAAGAAAATTTAGTTTGTCAAAATCGGTGGAATCATTCTCAAATTACAAGTGATTCTATAAAAATGCTTCATCTCAAAATCCTTTAAAACAGGCCTAAAATCCTTGATCAAATTTGCTAGCTATTTAACCCCAAAGCTGTCATAATCAAATTCTATCTGTCAATTTTATTGCTCAAGCATTTATTTGGTATATAAAGAGGTTGCTATATAATCGTATACACTAGGGACTGTCATTCAGCCTTGTTTTGTCTATTTTCTGTTATCTTGAGGCTGGATTGCTAGTAAATTTGATCAAGGATTTTAGGCCTGTTTTGAAGGATTTTGAGATGAAGCATTTTTGTAAAATCGCTTGTAATTCGAGAACGATACGATCGATTTGGCAAACTAAAGTTTCTTATCTAAGTTGATATGCTAGCTACACAGGAATTATCAGTTTTGGAATATGATAAATGGTTTGAGAGATGCAGGCTTTCAAACGTCTGAACATTTTTGACTCACCCGGTAGTTTTAGTGGCATATCATTTAAGGTGAAAGCAAGCACATGCCAGTTGTAGTAAGTTTAGGAAACCCGACAGTTAGGAAACGAGATAGGGAGCATAGGGAGCGACTATAGCGATCCTTGCATAAGCGATACGAGAACATGATTCAAAGTAAGATCAGGCCTTAGGACGATGCTCCTAATAGCTAAGATCACGCTAAAAATAAACTAGAAGTCTCCCATTCTAATCTTAAGCTGATCTCAAGAATCTATCGATCATTAAGACATTTACACCTGTCAAAATGACGACTTTCCCACCAAAGAGGCGGAGATTTTGCGAAATTCATTAGAAGCAGATTATTTCTCAGCGAAATCTTGTTTTGGTTAGGCAAAGTCTTGCTTGATCACAATAATCAATGTAATCCACGTGTCAGTATCGGAATAATAACCTTATCGTATTTAAAGATCTTCCTCTTATTTATGTGCATAGCAAATTGAAAGTTTTGCTCATGTATTCAGTATTACAGCACAGCTGTTAAAAGTGAACAGTCCGCTGCTATTGTGAGTATCTCACTCCCCATCCATTGTTCTATCGCCTACACAAGAAAAAATACTCTCTCTAACGCCTTCACAAGGACAAAAATCGATTGGTACCATCGCTTTTTGTTTATTTTTGGAGGAAATTATATCGTCTTACTTCCTGCAATGTTTGCATTCTTTTCCTACTTCATCTTCAAACGTAACTTGAAATTTGTACCGCTTAGTTGAATTACATGTATTATGCACAACTTTCGACGAACCATTGATTGTCTAAGGCCAAAAGGTTTAATTTAAGTATGAAAATATATTTTACTAATACCCCATTCACACTGACACAGTTAAACCAGCTTTATTTAAACCAGATCAAATTTGAACCAATCAAATGATTTCGATTTGTTCGATTGACCAATGACAACGCAATTGATAACCTGGTTTAGTTTAAGCTAGCTTAGCTAGCTTAACTTGCAAGTGTGAATGGGGTATAAGACTACGTTCAAACAATGCCGGAACAATTTGAAAATGGAACAAAACTACTACAGGCAGGCTTCCCGTCCACACGAAGACGGTACAAATTGCGCCGTCAGATTTTGAAAACGGCAAAATTTGAAAGCGGAACTCTAACTGGCTCAATTTAAAAACGGCGTCGTGTTAACACTCGAAAACGATGAAAATAGAACACTATTCAATGTTTTCGACACGAGGCTGATTTATTCTTTATGCCTAAATAAATTTCTTAGCCGTCAGAATCCAGCTTCTTTGCCGTAGAGATTGCAAAGATTTTGGTAAAGTCAGATCTTCTGCCATTTTAAAATTTTGCCGGTGTCGTGTGAGCGCTAACTAAAATTTTGGTACTGTCACATTTTTTGCCGTTTTTTCAAATTGTGCCGGTATTGTGTGCTTTTCAAACGCTTTTCAAAAATCACAAAACTTCGATTGCAGCAGAATAAATCTTGTCTTTTCCCTTTGGCTAATAGATGAAAGACCAAATTATGTTTCCATCCAAAAATTATCTTTTTGGACCAAAAAGATAATTTTTGGATGGAAGCATAACACCTTGTTTTTTTTTCGAGATGTTATTATCTACTCTTTAAGTAATGAGAACAAAGCTTTTGTTACCTTTAATTGATTGATTATTGAAAGAACAGAGCGAAGGAAATCCTAATGAAAGGAGTAATTTTAGTGTCTTATTTTTTGGGACACCCGATATGTTTATGATCGTTAGTTCACAACCGTGAAGAATTTTAGTATATGGTCTCTTGAATCCAAGCAATCGTTGAAGGATAACCATTTTTATAGAAAGAATGCATGAATGAATGAATGAATGAATGAATGAATGAATGAATGAATGAAAGATAGAGGTCTTTGATATGCACCCTATTGTGTCCTTGACTACAAGAAATTGCTGAGGGATAACTGTTTTTAACGAAAGAATGCATGAATGAAAGAATGAATAAAGGAAAAAGGAAAAAGAGCGAGGAAGGAATTTATGAATGAATGAATGAATGGAAGAATAGAAGAAGGAAGACCCGATGGACACCTGACGAAGACTTAAGCTGGAAACGTTGTCTCCAATCAATACTCTTGTACATTGTCGTATTATTAAATAATTATTAGAAGAATAGAAGCCCTTGATATGCACCCGATTGTGCCCTTGATTGCAAGCAATTGCTGAGGGATAACTGTTTTTAACGAAAGAATGCATGAATGAATGAATGACTGACTGACTGACTGAATGAATGAATGAATGAATAAATGAATGAATAAATAAATGAATCTAGGAATGAATTTATGAATAAAAGAATGACTGACTGACTGACTGACTGACTGACTGACTGACTGACTGACTGACTGACTGACTGACTGACTGAATGAATGAATGAATGAATGAATGAATGAATGAATGGAAGAATAGAAGCCCTTGAAACGCACCCTATTGGGCCGTTGAATACCAGCAATTNTGACTGACTGACTGACTGACTGACTGACTGACTGACTGACTGACTGACTGACTGACTGACTGACTGACTGACTGAATGAATGAATGAATGAATGAATGAATGGAAGAATAGAAGCCCTTGAAACGCACCCTATTGGGCCGTTGAATACCAGCAATTGCTGAGGAATAACTATTTGTATCTATTTAAATTCTGACTTCAAAGGCTGTTCTTCACCACGTTTGTAGGTAGAGATATGACAAAGGAAGAAAATGTCACTGACTCATAAATATTAGCACTCACATAAAAAACTTTAGATATTGACAGTAGGTCTCTCGTTATCTGACAGAAAGAAAAAGGTGGGGCAGTTTCTATGGCTTGGAAAGGTAGAAAGCTGAAACAAAGTGTGAATTGCATCAAGATGACTAAAAGTGAGGATCTTTAGTCTGTTTGCTGTTCGTGTTCTCTTATCAGTCTATTACTGACAAAATAAAGAGCCATCTTGTCAACGACAGACGGAAACAAAGTTATACGATTGCGTCATAAACTACGAAGGGAGAATTATGTTGTGGGTTTTCTGAAGGTGAAGGCATCAAACTTAAATAAAGGGCACATACGTAGCAACAAGCTTACCAAAACAGAACAGAATGCAGTCTCTTAAAATGCTACTCTTTATCGTTAGTTTAGATTTAAATCCAATTTATAAACAAGAGAAGAAATATAAATATCACTAATTCTACCTCAAAATACTGCGCAAACTTTCGAAACTGTTAAACAAAGCCATTACATTTTAGGCTGTTAAATCAACTCCTGCAGTTAAATTATTAAGCCTTGGCTTTTGCCCTGGCCAACTGGCAAAAATTTACTCAACTTTTCACCAAACAATTCTTCATTGAAAATGTTCAGTGAAACTTTGAGCCGTTTTGCTCTCCATTTCTCCATGAGGGGTGTGGGGGGGGGGGGAGGGGTTTGAATGCGATGTTTAATGCTTAAGTAATGTTTAGTTAAGTTATGTCTAAGAGATGTTTAGTTAACTTATGATTAGTGATGTCTGGTAATATGAAGTGACGTTTGGTCAAAGTTTTACAAGTAACATTTAGTTTTACGGTGATACATTTAGCTGCAGGCGTAAAGAAATATATGCCATGTTTAGCTGGACTATACAGGTTATCTTTTTACCAGGATAAATGTTTAAGATTAGATCAATCCTGCTGTTATGAATTAAATGTTTCTTAATCCTTCTAAAATAAAAATAATATAATAATGATAACAAAGACAATGAAATAAAATAATAATGATAATAAAATGACATTAAAAATAAAGATAATATCTTCTGAACACGTTTCTCAATGAATAAGCTGAATTTTTTCTTTAACGAGATATAGCTATCAGCGTCCATTGAGATTACATCGTCTAATCATGGCCCACTCGGAACTCTTGTCTACAGAATCAATTTAGAAGATTCCAGAATCAAGTATTATCATTACCAAAACAATGAAGCGGAAGGAAATCCGCCAAGAACTTCTATGAAAAAGGACGATCGGTCAAATGATAAACAATGTCGTGAATCAAGATAGTAGGGAAGAAAACCAACAAGTTATCTCGATTTTTGGCAAAGGTTGAGCTCCAGAATGTGTGCCAAAAATAAGCTATTCATTGGACAGGAACGGCAAGAAGCGGAGTGAATCGGATAATTGCTAAAGCCTTGTTTTCATGTGATCAGACTACGCCCTGAAAGCCTATGGAATAAATACTAACTGAGATCTTTCTACTCGACCTACAACACGAGGCACTGTAAAGATGTCCAGATCCCTAGATATAGAACAGAATTTGCAAAAAAGGCTTTTATTACGCAGCTCTCAAAATACGGAATGATACACCTGCCGAAATTCGTGAGCTAGCAACACTGTAGGTTTTTATTCTTGAAATGTTTATTATTGTAAGTAGTTGTTATATATTTTAATTTGCTGAAGGGTTAATTTGTGTATACAGAATATTTATGAAAAAAAAATGGAATCATTCCTGTCGTTTCCGTCGTTCCCGTCACTCAGATGGCCAGCAAATATTTTTTTCCATATCCTCATAAACATATATAAGATGAGTTGCAAAATATAATTCCTGGAAGGTTCTTAATATCCGAAAGCTGAAAGAATTGCGTAGACACCAGCAATAAGATCGCAAATCAGCGGCACGAGTGAACCAACCAATACACCGATCAAAATGAACCAGCTGTAAACACGGGAACTGTTTAACCGAATGTTCTAACTTCATTGTCCTATCATATGTAAGCGAGCGACAAGAACAAAGAAATCGAGAAAAATTTCTCTAGATTTAAAACAGGACAAGAAAAATTTGGTTGACTGAAAACCTGCGGTCCAGTACGGCTACTGGCCTTGCGCCAAGCGACGTGAAGGTGTCAATTGCATGGTCAGCAGATAAGACTGGCGTCAGTAAAAAGTTTCTCCGTGGTCAGATTCACAAAATGAAATGAGTAGAGCCGCCAGTTCTACTCGCAAGTATTAACCAAGAGGATTGATTGAAGGATTGCATTGAGATTTAAGAGAGAGGAATGGAAAATTGCTGAGATATGCATATAAATTCTTAGTTGTCCTTGTGTGCAACTAAAGCACAGAACGACAGTCAAGGCAAAGGGCAGAAAAACGATCGACACACCACTGAGCAACCCAGTCAGAAAGCAAACATATATTTAAATGTCTCGAGAAAATTTTGGGATAGTGGTTCCCATGTGCTTATAAAATGGTTTCTTTTCGCAGTGGCTATTATTCTTGACAAAGCCCTTTTTCTTCCCTACGGATGTTGTTGTAATTTTATTTTGATTCGACTAATTTATGATTTAATTCGAAATGGGTGTAGAGGAGAAAAAAGAAATACAAGAATTAAGGAAGAATGATAATTGTTGTTCGTGCCAGAGGAAGAAACCATGTATGGCCACTGGGTAGAAATTTGATCTTTGAAAAGTATCTTCGCATACTTCTGAAGTTCCCTTCGAGTCACTAAATCAAAGGAAGAGTCAAAAGCCATTTGTCCAATCTTTTTAAAAAGATTTGACGGCTATGCTTAGGGCAGCAGGCAATATATCCTTCTCAACTAGAGTTAACTACCACGTGTCCAATAAAAATGCAACAGATTTGAAAAATTCTAATGCAAACTGATTCAAACTTATTATCAAACAATTATTTTTTTAAATCTGCAATCATTAGATTAAATTTGATGTGTTTTTCAGTATTTTTGGTGACTTGGTTGTAGAGTTAAAATCAGAAAGCTTCAAATTTGCACTTAGGTCAAAACCAGAGCTGCCATCATTTGAGCAAAAGATAATGGAATATTTTTTTGCATTGGAATTCAGTTTGCATTGGAATTTTTCAAATCTGTTGCATTTTTTTAGGACACCCGGTAGATTTTGTTCTCCCATGCCGAACCCAAATTATCAGCACTGTGCACAATTTAAACGAATATTTATTCGTTTAAATTGTGCATGGTGCATACAAAGAAGCATACCATCAGCTTGTGCAATAAGCACGGAAGAATTCAACTGCCAGACTTCATCTACAGCTTCCTTTGCAGCGTCAAGAGCTTGTTCTCCGTAATCTCTAGCTTCAGCGAAGTTGCCCATCTCAAGATGACACCGGCCTATCTCATGTCGAAGCCATGTGCTTTCCAGAGGGGTTTTGACAAGTGGCAGTTTATCTTGCCAGCTATAAAGTTGAAAAGACAAGTTTAAGAAATTTTGAGGAGGATCGAATTTATCCATTATGATATCGCAAGACACAATCACACAGGCGCAAAATTACCATAAGAGTTGGCCTATCGATCTCTATTTTCTAAATTTCCTAAAAGAAGACTTCTTCGATTGATTGATTGATTGATTGATTGATTGATTGATTGATTGATTGATTGATTGATTGAGCAACATGCTATCCAGTAAGATTGGCACACCAATCCCTTTCTATCACCAGAACGTATTTCAATCTCCGCATCGCTCTTGTGAAGGCACGTAAATATACATCTCTTTTTATTCCGTGTCATACAGCGGAAACAGTACTATGCGGTTATCAAACGATTATGAGGTCAATGCTGGAAAATATTTGGACCGCAGTTTTACGTACGGACCGAGCGCAGTGAGGTCCGTTCAAGAAACTAAGGTCCGAATATTTTCCGGCATGGATCGAGTAATCGTTCAATAAAGGCAGAAATTTTCAAAAAACCTATTTTGCATTACTGTACTGTTCTACTGCGTTTTTTTCCTTGTTCGTTATTGTATTTGGTCTTTTCGACGCCAATTACGGTCGCATTTTCTTCGTTTATGTTTTCAAATCCTTCTTCAAAATTTACCGCAAAGAAATCTTCGAAAACTAAGTTACACCTTGGCTGTCCATTTTAGCGGTCAAGGCCTAAACAAAGAAGCCTTTCCGTGTTGTTGGTTTCTGAGGCAACACCGGTCCAATACGGTTTCGAAAATACGGCTTTTGCGGACTGATCAAGAACCAATCAAATAGCTCCGTTGGCCATCCAATGAGCCGTATTTTCGAACGCCAAACGGAGTTCTTTCCGTCAGTGACTTTTCTCTGTCAACATTTTGATCTGACATCTAATGCGAAACAGACTTAGGTATTAAATCGTCTGTAGCAATTAACGTGTATCTGTATTTGGTATATATTTTTCATGTAAGGGCCACGGGGTAGTCATAGTCTTCTGCTAACCGTGGTATCATGCTTGTAGTATTGTAATGTAGATTGTAAGTAGTGTAATCCGTAATATGTCTCGTAAGATTTTCAATGGAATACAAAAAAAAAAGAATTCATAGTACAAAATTTGAAAACGGGCGTGGAGCCCGTACCACATATTTTCATTTGTCAACCTTGTTTTTCAAATTTTGAATCACAAGACAAAATTTCCAGTGAAGCATGCCCAATGATATTCTAGAAGTTGCACCGTCTGGTGCTCTGTGCTCGTTTTTCACAAATGCTAAAGGCTTTGCTTATGGACTAAAGATTTCAGTTCAATGTAATGATTGATCCTCATTTATAAGATCGTCTAGGTTGACAGGCCAGGCCAACAACCTCGTTAACAGTTGATGCTATAAAAGCGTAAAGATCATAGCAGTTGTGAATTTCCATATTTGCACCACAGACACATTGCAGTTGACTTTACCTGATACACCAGTCTGGGTTTGTGGCTGGCGGGACCAGCCAATTTTATTCGGTTGATCTGATCTAGTCTAAGTGGTGTCTTTATGTGTATCAGAGCTAACAATTCGTCTCGCTAGATAGCAAACACATTTTAGACATTACTTTGATTCTTCGATTTTATGGAACAGAAATGATATACCCAATTCAATAACATTTTATTTATTTTGGAAAACTACTAACATTTGATTATGCAGTAGATCTTATGATTTTCCTTTTGTACAATTGTGCCATGGAACAAACGAATTCTAGAAATGTTGCACATCCTGACAAAAGTTTCAAATGAGACACATATGGAGCTACCTTATCTTGAAAGGGTACTGTTAAATTGCAAGAAAACATAACAAAATTCAATTTTGTTGTCCCAAGTCTTTAAGATGGTTGCATATGTCATGGGAATGGTTTGATTGTCGTAAAAGAATTATACGCCAATTTAAATGTTTATATAAAACTTTGTGGCGCAGAATCAGATTTCTGAAGCTATGATTTCTTAATCTTTAAGCACAGGCATAAAATATTTATCACTTCTAAAATTAGTTTAGCCTTTGACGCAATTGATCCAAAAGCAGTTCTTAGGTTGATTTAAATTCGGTGATTTTGCAAACAGTAACACTTTCTTTAGGGTCACCATATGCATAGTAAGACCCAGTTTTTCAAACCTGACTGTCTTATTTCTTACTAACGAAATTTCAATACAATGATGCCATACTCTGCATGCGAAATTTTAATAACAGGGCAAAACAGCCAATTTGATGACGTCATAGTAGTATTTGCATCAAAAATGTTCGTTTGTTGAGCATAGATTTATTGCAACAGGCATTAATTACAAAGGCACAAACAATGTTCTTGTATGTGTGTTGCACAATATTTCATTAAAACAAAACAAATATAGTATAAATAATTGTACTTTGAACAGAGTTTAATTTTGTACGACGTTTCGGGCATAAACCCATTATCAAGTGAAGTAAGATTAGTAGAATGTAGGATGAAAGAAGAGTAGATTCGAAAGATTAAGATCGAATGATAGGGGATCGATGTGACGCAAATGAAAGATTAAAAGGATAGGTAAGCATGTAAGAAAAAGGAAGAGAAGGGGTAGGCTGGAATAATATCATTGTAAATAATTAAATTGTTTGTTAAGTCCTGCAGGGAAAAGAGTTCCAAGTTTGAAAATTATTCGCTTCTCCAAAGTCTTTCTTTTAGTACTGTCTGTGGGTGCAAANTTGAACAGAGTTTAATTTTGTACGACGTTTCGGGCATAAACCCATTATCAAGTGAAGTAAGATTAGTAGAATGTAGGATGAAAGAAGAGTAGATTCGAAAGATTAAGATCGAATGATAGGGGATCGATGTGACGCAAATAAAAGATTAAAAGGATAGGTAAGCATGTAAGAAAAAGGAAGAGAAGGGGTAGGCTGGAATAATATCATTGTAAATAATTAAATTGTTTGTTAAGTCCTGCAGGGAAAAGAGTTCCAAGTTTGAAAATTATTCGCTTCTCCAAAGTCTTTCTTTTAGTACTGTCTGTGGGTGCAAAAAACAAACAATTTAATTATTTACAATGATATTATTCCAGCCTACCCCTTCTCTTCCTTTTCTTACATGCTTACCTATCCTTTTAATCTTTCATTTGCGTCACATCGATCCCCTATCATTCGATCTTAATCTTTCGAATCTACTCTTCTTTCATCCTACATTCTACTAATCTTACTTCACTTGATAATGGGTTTATGCCCGAAACGTCGTACAAAATTAAACTCTGTTCAAAGTACAATTATTTATACTATATTTGTTTTGTTAGGCATTAATTACCTCCAAATAATGCTCCAACTGACATTGAGTGTCGAGGGAACAATCATTTCTCTGCCGACATAATGTGATTTTATTTTTTCTCATTAGCTTTTCTAGAGAAAGACCAACAAAGGCTAAAATTTAGAAATAGGCCAAACAACATTTCTTCTGGCCAACAAGCTTTTAAAAGAGACCATATCGTAAAACTGGCTCTCTCTAAAAAGGCCAATCTGGCAACCCTGAAATGAGCATCGAGGAACTAAAGTCTGTCTAAGGTTGGATGTCACGTAAGATTTGCGATAACGCAAAATTGATCATGCAAAACTCTTATTTGTTTTTATTCCTGGGCATTTTCGTGACATCTACTAGAGATCTTGACAATTCAAAAATTACATGTCAAGTTAATTGGATGAATTTCTACAATGTTAGAACCCCAAAGAATACAAGGACAAGCAGTTAGATTCCGCTACTAGCTGCGACATAGCAAATGGCTCAATTGTGCTGCAACACGATTATCCAGCCTTCAAGCCTTCGTTGCCTACTCAAATGGCAGAAATAAAGATAAACGAAAACGGTTACCTGTCAACAGCTTTTTGGTAATTGCCAATTCTTGCGTGAGATCTTCCAATGTTGTCCAAAGCTCGAGATTTTCCATCGTTGTGATCACTGAAACATAGTGGAATAGAAGTCATTAATTAATAGAGTCAGGTTAACAATATGTTTTCATTGAGAAAATACGGACGGGTAAGGGAACGCATTAGCACAATGCAGTGAAAAAACAAGTAGCGAAATACATAGGTCTTTAAATTTTAAAAGATTTCAGTAAATTTAACACCGTGGGATATTGCATAAACAATCTGAAATATTATACAACATATTCTTTAGTAGTTAGATTTAAAATCGATACTTCATTTCTCCATAGTGATGCCTATTGGTTGAGAGATTTGTCCTCACAGTTGCAAAACTTGCAAAACACCAGCTCCACTAATGACTGCTACTCATTCAAGAGCTTGCTTTCAGTTAAAAAGCTCTGGTTTTTGGACGGAAACTTTAAACTTCTAATATAAATATCTACACTACAAGGCTTAAATACTAACAAGTAAGGTATCAATGTGCAGGTTAACATGGAAAAATATTTCATCTTGATCTGAAACAGTAATTGAATTTGTTGCCATTTTTTGGGAACCGGCAATAAGAGCACCCGGTGATAAGAATGCAGTAGAGTCATCAAACACTTCTTTAAAATCAGAAAATTTGAATTTCTATCCGTCTAAAGTCTGTCCACATCAAATTTCAGGCAAAAAATCCGCGAATAAATACAATTGAATAGTTTTGCATAAGTAATTTGCGTTATCGCAAATCTCTTACGAACTTTTTATAAGCATGTAAAAACGCCCGAGGAGTAGTTAATGGCCTATACATTATTAGTAGACAAACGTATGGTACCATATTGCTATGTTATGATGATGATCATTATTTAGCAAATCATTAAAACTAGAAGACATGAGAGCTTGGGCCTGTAATAGTTGATCTCTGAATCAGATTTCGAATCTTTTTCATATGTCTTCACTGGAACTAAAAAGGTATGACAAGAATATTCAGAAACTTGTTCCGGTGCTTATTTGAAGGCAGTTTTCAAAGCAGACCCATGACAGGGAAGGTACACGAAAACAAACTTTAGGCAAGCAATTTTTCCAGTTTAAAGGAGCAAATATCCAGATAACTGAATTTATTTAGTCCCAAGCGAAGGAAAAAGAATAGAGTCTAAGTATGTTACAATAGCGCCGCGGATACAAGCGTGCCAGTGATTTTAAGTTGCTTCTTGCACGTGAAATAGTGACAGTATAAATAGTTTGTACAAGAGTCTAAAGGTCACACGGTCGATAGCTCGTTGCTGATCAGAAACCCCTCCCCACCCCTCCCATAAGATTTTAGTGTACCGGCATTATCAAGTAGTGGATGTTAATTGTATATGATTTATCTATCGATATTCGATTCGCCATCCCATAGTGATAAACCCTGACAGGCTACTGTAATGATCTAACCTGGATGGCTCATCAAGAGTATGCTATGTGATACAACTTTGTAGAATTTTCGTTTTGTCTTATTTACCTAATTTACTTGTATGTCATGCACATGTCTTTTAGCAAACTGCTAAACTGACCAGTACTACTGTTATGAAAGACTCTTAGATATAACTGTAATTAAATACTAAATAAATGTAGTTATTTTCGGTTGAATGAAATGAATTAGAAAATTGCTTCCATATTGCTTCCAAATACCGAGATAAAGCAACAATCATATCTTTAGGCAAGGCTTACTAAAGCATTCTCTGCATATATGGCCGGATTTTCCTTGCCTATTTAGCGGACTTATTCTTAGCATTAAGTAAAGTAAAAAAGTAAAGTTATTGTTTCATATAGCGCACCTCTTTAATAGTGCATACATTCAAGGGCGCTTTACAATTCCATTACACACTCAGCTCAGACATTTAGTTTTTCTTCTGCTTTATACTGTGTCATATTAATTCAAAAGTAATCAATCAAGCCTTGAAGCGTTAATTTGTTCAGTTTAAATCTTATATGCAACTTTGATATTAGCATCCTCTTGGGCGTGTTCTAAGTTAGAAGACTTTCTCATGTTTACTATAAACATAACATAACAATGTTGAAAACTTAACGTAGAAGAAATTGCTTTCCTGTGGTCCGATGTAAGCAAAGTTGCTATGACATTTAGTAACCATGGCGATAGCTTTTCTTGGGTAAGCTATGAATGGGAAAAAGAAGTTTGGCAAATGGTCAGGAGAAAATCGCTCAGGACAACATCAGTGACATATTAGATAGCCATTTATTATTATGTGTACAAATTGCATGAAACCAAAACAAAAATTCCTTTGATGAAATCGTCAACATACAAGCATATGATCGGTGGCACCTTGCAGTGATCCATGACACACCCATCTCTTTTATCACACATATTACGACAACCAAATCAAAAACTTTGTTATGACGATCCCTGAATGATACCCCACCCATCTTTTCTCCAGAAAAAATCAGAGAAAGGAATTGCAAACAAGGAACACATTGCATCCTTCCAGTTTCCATCCAACATGTTTTGAAGCACATGGCAGCTACACCAGGTCACCAAATCAAATTTCAGGCTTGACATATTGAAATTTCATTGCGAATAATTGGGGTGTATAGAGATGACACTCGTCCTGATTAATTGCTATTTTTCCAAACTGAAAAGATACTCTTTCAACGTCACTGCAAGAGCAGACATAATACAGAGATAAGATATGGTGTGAGAGATAACACTTATGAAATATATGATAAGATCGATAAACATGGGCCTGAAATTATTCCTGGTTATTTACCAATCCATGGAAACATACTGCTACTTATCGAGAGGGGCTTATGGGTAGCCGCCGTGGTCAGATAAGGGCTTATACTGGATAATCAGGAAAGTTTGAGGTGAAAGATCCTTTAACATTAGCCACAAGGTGCCAGTCTGTCTCTCTAAGATATATGGTGATTAATCATGTGGTAGATAGGGAAAGGACCTGTGGCCTTTCTTTCCATTCCAAGGTTCAGCTACGTAGTTAGCAACAAAACTAACCAATAGCAGCTATCTTGGTAAAACGTGTGATAAAGCACTTACACAAATGATAAACCTCCTGCAGAGGTGGACGAAGAGTGTAAATGATGGGGTAGATAGTGTAAATCAAAATAATTTCTAATACCGACAGGTATTGCTATCAAATTTAGGTACGCTCGTTTTCTTTACGATTCAAAACCCAGTCTGTAGAGAGTATGGGAGCCCTCTCATCCCCCTGTTAACGAGTCTCCGACTTCTTAGCATAACGAGCTCACTCATCCTTAAATTTATGTTGCCTAAAAGAAGAGGTGAATAGTAATAGGATCTACCTTCGAGCCCACAAGAATCAAGATTGAACCAACAAGGTGGCCTTCGTATGGTTTTTATACTGAAACAAAATATGAAGCAAGTAACAAGCACGAGTTGGTGTTAAAACACTATATGGGCGTATTCTATTGGTGCCATTCCCTTATTTGGCATGCTTGGTATGTTCAGAATATGAAAACAGTACGTTTAGAAAGCTTGTATATCTTCTGCCTGTGTCTCATACCGATTGAGTTTAAAAAGGCTGAGCGTTTGAAAAATCACAAAAATTCCAAAATTCTACTGATGCTAAAATGGTTCTTTTGGGGTCAAAGATCAAATCAATTCTGGCGATATCGGTTCATCATAGCCATGCCTATTAAATTGTCGAAATTCTGAAGTTTCCTTTGTTCTTCTTCTTGAATTCTTTTACATGGTTTATTATACCGTGTACGTGATCACAAAATTACTTTCTGGTATAACTGCCATGTAAAAGAATTCGAAGAGAGAAAACATAGCCAATGTCAGAATGTTGCCAATCTTGCCCAGGAAAATATTAAATCGTAGCGTTAATAGGCCTAAGGATCCTGGGCAAGATGTACAATGTTTAAACGACCTATAGCTGAAAACAAGGCTTCCGAAACTTAACAAAAATAACTTTTAAGACTTGGTAGCAAAACCAAATTTTGCTGATATTTCAATATAGAAACATTTCTTTGACTCTCTTTTGGTAAACTTAGCCAGAAAGAAAAAGGAGGCAAATATGAAGAAGCTACGAATAAAAAACCAAATATGTCTGGACAGACACTTGTCCAAATTTTGGTTAACCTTTGAATAGCTATATTGCTCTTTCTTGGTTCGGCATTGTTGGGTAGCATGATAATGTAATCTTCCCAAATAAATAATATCTACCTAGAGATCAAGTTATCTACAGGTACAACAGAACAGAGATGTATGCTGCAGCTTCCAAAAGAATATAGCAAAACAAGCCATACAAAAAACGAACATAAGAGTGAATTATGTTATTAAGAACATGCAAAATAAATATTTTTAATTTCAGCAGCTTTAGGCCAAGTGAGAGTTATAGGTAATAAACTTGGGAGTAATTTTTTAAACATGCATAAAAAATTTCGAGTACATGTTGTGACAAAAAAGTTTCAGATTCAAAACAATAATCATCATCTAGATGAGAAAAATGGCAATCACGTGTCTCTTACATATAAAAGTATATGTGCGTTGTTGATTTCAGTTCTTATTAGAGAACTGATGCAATAGTCATAATCTTAAAGCTGAAAAATATTCTAGTTATTTCAACGCTTTTCAAACCCAGGTTGAAGTAAAATTGCACAGAACTCTAAAAGAGTATGACCGATATTAAGGAAATAAATTTGCAAATCTGAGCTGGCCTTTCTGCTACAAACTGATTGATAATTTATTGCAATCGGTTCACAATTCTTGATTATACAGCCCAGCAAACCCTGCTATATTATTTTAAGACAAAGTGGTTAGTGTCATTGTCCCTGAGTCATGTCGAGCGTGATATTTTTTATAACCACATAACAGTAAAATTTTCTGCTTAAATAACTGCGGTCTGATTGACGTGTTTGATGATTAAATAAGTTAGATATCTCGGAGATTTCTACACCAGTTGTTTGTTTCCTTCGGCCAACAATCCGCACAACACAACGAAAATGATTTCAGGCTTAGAAAATATAACTCCGACCCCGGGTATTTGAAATATCGCTAACCTGCACTAAATCTAATAACTAAAAAAATGTCTACAATGCAAGAAATATCTTTACACGTTTTACACGTTATTTTAATTTTTCCTGAATTTTTCACTCTCACAGAGCAATTGTTTCAGCAAGAGGCTTTACAAAGATACTAATTTTGAATAATAAATTAAAATCTATGTTCAACTTTTTCGATAATAAAATTAAAAGCCCTTGCATGTCCCTTGAAATGAAATTATGAGCCCTTGAAAATGAGCTAATATGATGAAACAGCCCATTTAGCCACTCTACAAGAAAGTCTGGATCGAGCGATACATACTTTGATATAACTGAACCATGATGGGGGAGGGGTCTCCCAGAGTTAAGGCATACAGGGATGTGCCGCTCTCGAGGATATACTTTTTCGAGGTTCTTGTCTAGCCAAGGGTATACTTTATGTAAGTTTAGTCTAGCCAAGGGTATCTTTATTCTGGATTCTGGTGTTTTGGCCTACGCAACGATATAATTGTTGCAAAAATTGGTCCACGTAAGGTACATTTTTTGTGAAAAATCTGGTCTAGTCAACTATGCCCTTTTGATGCGGCACATCCAAGATCTCGCCAAGAGAAAGTGTCATAAAGCACAAGCCTTATATAGGCAGCGGTAACAAAATCGGTTCCAGTGTAAACCAAACTGAACACCATACTTTTCTCTGCTGCGGATTCACTCACAATTTCTGCTCTGTAAAGACTAATTATCCGCATATTTCCGTCGAAGCGATCTTTTCGAAAAACCTGAATGGCAAAATCGAAGTTGCTCAAACTTGAAGAAACCAAACAGATTTTGCAAGCGGAATCGCTTTTGTAAAAACTGGAAATTTGACTTAATGGTACTTACTTTTTGTTGGAGATGTCGAGATCTTTCGTGTGATGCTTTAACGCTTTTTGTGGTTTGTCGAGATCCAATAAGGCATTGCCAATACACGAATGAAGATTGGAAATAATCTCATCTCGATTGGTTATGACGCTTGGGCTTGTATCCTCGACTTCTTTTAATGTATCTTGTGCTAACTGCAAACTCTCGCTAGGCAGGCCTTCCGATAAAGCTGAAGAAAAAGAATTGCATCATTAAAAGATACTTGATTTGAATCTGAATGCAGTACATGCCCCAAAAGAAACTTGCTACAATTTCGAATAGTTCGTGACAAATACTTCGAGTAAAGGTATGTACAAAAAACCATCTTCACGTAAGGAGAATCGCTAAATTAGAATATCATACTAAATTGAAAAATTTTCGCTTATGCACTTAAAAACACTGGACTTCTAGCAATGTTGACTATCTAAAGAAGAGATTAAATTAGCGAAATTTTGAAGTTTTGAGAGCTACCTGGCTTTCAAGTATCCATTAAATCCTTAACATGGTAGAATATATCAGAAGGGGACCTGGTACTTAGACTACTTAGACTACTAAGAGGAGAAATATACAATTTCAAATTTTATCGCCTGTGGCCTTTACTGAATACATTCAAGCACTGGGACATTTTTGTGACAACCAAAATAAAGCGAAAAGCATCAATATTCTAGTGATAGCTTTTGGTTCAAGGCCCTGAGTCTTAGTTTCTAAAACATTGCGCTTATTTAAGAGAAAATAGTTATTACTGGCTCCCTCTTGCAGGTAAACCTTGACCAGCCATTTTTATAGGCTGACTAAAGCTTTGAAACCGATATCACATTACGATCACCTTTGCAACACCTAAATGCTAATAGAGGTATCCAAACTTGGTCTCCAAATTCAAGTTAGACTTTCATCGATAGATTAAAGCAAGAATCGGGACGAGTGCAGTTTAGCGGGCGGCGCTAAATGTCATATTCCTTTTGCAGATATTGAACTAAATAAACAAACCCCTAACCCTAACTAACCCTAACTTACCCCCAACTAACCCTAACTTACCCTAACTTACCCTAACTAAACCTAAAAACCTTTTTCTAAAACTAACCCTAACCCTTACCGTGACATACAACAAAACAGCATTCGAATGCCGCCCGCTAAACTGCACTCTAGCCCAAGAATCTTTGAGATCGGGCCAATAGATTAATTTCTACAACTTTCCAAAAAGTGCAAGTTTTTTTCTGACTCACCTCGTAGAATAACGAACTTTTTCCACAAAAAATCAAAACTGCAGAAAAACTTCATGAATCTTAAAAATTAGCAGCTTCTTACCTGCATCAATTTCTTCCAATTTTTTCATAAATTTCGATAATTTTATCATGGCAACTTGATCCCTTGTCATGATTTTCCTTCCTTTCACTGGCTTGTCTTTCTTCCTTGCGTACAAAGGTTTCTGTTGTCGCCAAAATTCCGTCCTTGTGTCTAAATATGATATGCCATCTTGGACCAAATCGTGAACTTTTTGATTCGTTTCGTGATTGATGAAATCTAGGAATTAAGGAATAGCCATTAAATTTCTATTTGTTCGCAATACCAATGGATTGATTTTGCTAGCGTAAAAAGAACTGACATAACAGAACAAAAATATGCATCCAAACAATACAGGAAAAGCAGCAAATTAAAGCATAACATAATACAATATTTCATTTTTAACATTATAAATAGTAAAACGACTAAAAATAAACCAAAAGAAACACAAAATTTGACGTAACAAATGCTATAGCATATGACATTTAACATATGATATATATAATGTATGACACACCGGGACCCTCATTGATGTCCTGTTTTAGAAAAATTGCTAGCAGCTAAAATATTTCCTCTATGATAATCAAAACATATTTTTTTCATTCTTTAACGGGCGTAAAACCGAACTATTATCTGTAAAGTTTTTGTTACTTTAGGAGGAATTCCGTAAGTGATTTTGACTTTATAGATGGTGGTCGTTATTGTAAAACAGCTGAAAAATAAGGCTCTGTGAACAAAACGCTTTCGTTTATCTTTTAAAAACAGGAAAAAAAGTCTCTCAAAATCAAGGTTTGCAATAGTCTAGTCCCGTGGCCTTCCACAATAAATATAAAAAAATAAAAAAATAAGGAACAGTTGCAACATTATAGGCTTGCCACAACATAACGATTGCTCTACGGGCATTGCCAATTAAAAATTCTAATTTCTTTAACCGCTCGCATAAGCTAGATTTGTTTCTTGCACAGTAGGCTCAAGATCTTCCAAAAAAAGTGTACGTTATTGATTAAGTGCCATATCACGGATTTAATGCAACATTTCCCTGCATCCACCCAATAGACGATAACGCTAAAGATGGCGACATGGAGCTTTTTATCACGATGCATTGCGTTCTAATTAAGAATCTTTAACGATTCTTTAGGAATTTGATTAAAGAAAGCAATGCATCTTGATAAAAAGCTCCCTGTCGCCATCTTTGGCGTTATCGTCTATTAGAGTGAAGGGAGCAAGTACTGACATACACATACGCTATACGCTATACGCTATAAGATTATAGGCAGTTGAACCCACACGTACTCTATAAATATCTCAAAGAAGTGCTTTCGTGCTTCGAAAGTATCTTAAAGAAATATGCATTAGAGGGAAGGCGGGTCATTGAAGTAAAGACACTTCCCCCTCTTTTCAATACAATTTAAAACATTTCGCAAAGGTCTACTCTAAGCTATTCTCGAATAAGTTCCCACAATCAAATTAGGATATCGTCTCTGAAACCGTCCAACTCCGCCTACGTATGAACTTTGATAGGACTCTTTAGTAAAATCTGAATATTTTGTGATTTACTTTATTATGGTAAGGCGAACTTTAATGGAATTGCAAGCGACCAGATGCTCTCTTAAAATGCATAGACAGCTGTAGGGAAGTTTCGGTAAATAAAATCTTAATTGATCTTACGCGTGATGCTTTTAAAGTCTTGCATGCTGTTATCTAAGCCCCATTGCTACTGCTTCGTCTTTTTTCGTGTGGAATTTATCCGCTTTATCCACCTAAAACACACGCCGTTTCCATTGGAACAAATACAACAGAATAATGGCACAAATGTTTCCATTAATACGGTTTTCTAAATGACAGGAACTGGGAACTCCTTTCATGTGTTGTTGCAGGCTTTTTAAAAACACCCGTTTTGTTCCTTTTGGTATTTACATTTGAAGGATCTATCATCAAAAACCTCCACTTTGTCGTTTCGAAAACCTCCGTTTTTGTTCCTTTTGGTGCTAAAATGTGAAGGATCTATTACTAACAACCTCCACTTTCACAGCCTTTTTGAAAAGCTCTGCTTTTCATATGTACTCTCGATCGTTGCAGTGGAAACGCTCTAAACTTAAACTGCGAGATTTCTCTCTACTTTTGAAAAAAAGAATGGCGCATTGGAAACGGGTCAAAAAGGATCTTGTGTATGTTATCCCTTCACTCCCTTCATTCATCTTATTAGACTCTGAAACTTCAAATGTAGGAAACCTAGCTAGAACCCAGAGATTCGTTTGATCTTGTCAGGAAGCAGAAACAGTGAATGTCATTCTCCAAATTCTGCAAAAAATATCGATCTTAAACGGAGGTTTCAAAAAGCTTGCAACAACACCTGAAAGGAGTTCCTGTCATTTCGAAAACCGTATTAATGGAAACATTTGTGGCATTATTCTGTTGTATTTGTTCTAATGGAAATGGCGTGTGTTTTCGGTGAATAAAGCGAATAAATTTCACACGAAAAAAGACGAAGCAGTAGCAATGGGGCTTAGATAACAGCATGTAAGACTTTAAAAGCATCACGCGTAAGATCAATTAAGATACTAGCTACGTTTATTTACCGTAACTTCCCTACAGCTGTCTATGGATTTTAAGAGAGCATCTATCATTGGAATAGTTTAATATTGAATTGTAAGTGCCATATATAGTGGGAACTCGCTGACAATAAGTCCTTTCCCGCTATGGATGGCACGTAGTTAATTAGCATTGTTGTTTTTTTAAATAGTTTGGTTTCAATGAATAAAGAAAAAAAAAGAGAGCATCTGGTCGCTTGCAATTCCATTAAAGTTCGCCTTACCATAATAAAGTAAATCACAAAATAGTCAGATTTTACTAAAGAGTCCTATCAAAGTTCATACGTAGGCGGAGTTGGACGGTTTCAGAGACGATATCCTAATTTGATTGTGGGAGCTTATTCGAGAATAGCTTAGATTAGACCTTTGTGAAATGATTTAAATTGAATTGAGAAGAGCGGGAAGTGTCTTTACTTAAACTCATAGTCATACGGTTTGATGACAACATTTTACGCAGTTTGTACTTTATCTGTTTACACATGGCTAACAAGAATAACTAATTATCTCAAGGCAATTCACATACCAGAGTCTTTCATGAGCTTTTCCAAGTATGCTTTATCCGCATATAATTCCCCAAGAAGCTAAAATACAATAAATCGTGAAGACACTGAAAATCAATAATCTAGACATTCTCCTTGGAAAATCATTATCGTAATGTAGAACTGAAGTAGGAACGTTGACAGCTTAACTTATGAGGAAAAAAATAAAAAACATGGACAATAATGATACAAAAACAAGAAATTAGCATACGAACGAAGACGAACAGATCTATCAACTGCCTCAAGGATTTTGAGTATTCAATTCAAAGGCTGGACCACAGGCATTGCAATACATCCATACATAAGTTGACAGTTCCGCGAAAACGATGCCCACACATTTGATTTTATGTATGCGCATGCATTTTTCAGAAAAAGATGACGTCAACAATTGTTGCAAATACAACAGTTGTCTTTCCAAAATGCGGGCGCATCCAGATACTTAACCTTGCGCGTGCAGAAATTCCAGGGAACTGTGAACTGCAGTATTTTAGTATATTCTTATAGAATACTTAATGCTAAACCTGCTATGTATTTCCATGCTCTCTGTGGTACCGTCTTGTAATTCAATGTCTGATTCTGTAAATTCTTATAAAAATATATTTAAAATCTTCGTCCTGTAACCTTCTTCTTCTGATATTTGATAATATAACATGCAATATAATATTTGAAGTATTAATTATCTTAATAACCCTTTTTCGAATGCACAACAAATGTGCTTGCTACCTTGGTTTAAAGGCATCTTTTGCGCTTTGCTTACACTTATGGCTGGATAGTCGGCCGTAGAAATCCCCGTGTTTGCAATCGCTAATTGCTTTGCAATGTCATGCAGCAATGAATGCTATTGTTACAAAATCTGCCCCCTTGTCGGACAGGCTGTATTTGCAGGCGATTCGAACAGTAGTTTATCGTCCAAAAAATGCGGTTTTTTCCAAAATTTGCAACGGTCAGTTTAAATGAGAGGTCTTGCTGAAATAAAATCCACCCAATATAGATGGATTGACTTTCAGCGAATTTATTAGTATGCAGATTGCACATAAGGGCTTTTCAAGTAATACCGAGTGAATAAAACATAAATGTTTCGGCGTTTGATAAAATATACAGTTGTGAATTATGCATTAATTTCAACAAAAAAGTGTAGCCAATATTAGATCAGGTGACCCAATAAAATATGAAATTTTTGAAAATTCACCAAAATTTGATGATGTTACTGATCTTAACATTGTACTTTTGTGTTTTTGTTTCAATTACCAAATAAATTAAAAAACGATCGTTGTTTTATTCTTTTGCGGGAGCGACGTTAAAAAAATGGCATGAAAATCCATATTTTCAGCAATATACCGGGTGACCTAATAAAAGGTAAAACTTTTTGAAAAGTCATCAAAGTTTGATTATGTCGCCGATATTTGAATGTTCTATTCATGTATTTGTATCAAAGACCAAATAAATTAAATTGTTGATTGTTATTTAATTCTTTCGGGGGAATACGACAATATTATGGCATGAGAAAACATGTTTTGAGCAATGTTAATTCACAAAATATCGAATTTTTAACCAAAAAGCTATTTCTTGCGATTTCATATGAAGTTTCGAGTCTTACATGATATAAGAGCTTCGTCACGGTCATACGCAACTAATTTAAGTGGTACTGGAGGATAAAAATTCATTTTTAGCACGATTTCTAGTGATTTCGGAGCATACTTGAAAACCAGGTCGCCTGTAAAATCACAAATTCCCATAAATTCAAAGCCATTTAAAGACAGTGCAATATGTCCAAGACTAATTTGGTCTTTGATACAAATGCACCTGAAGAGAATTTCATGATCGGTAATATAATCAAATTGTGATGATTTTTCAAAAAGTTTTACTTTTTATTGGGTCACCCGGTACTTTACAAAATATCCTATTTTATGAGCAACTAATTTAATTTGTTTTGCATGATAAAAAAATTAATTTGATAATCATTTCTTGAGATTTCGGAGCATGCTTCAAAACCAGGTAGCTTGTAAAAGCATAAATTACCAAAATTCAAAACCATTTGAATTGGCTAAAATTTGGCAAAAATTAGCTTGGTCGTTAACACAACTTGACATAAATAAAATCAGATTCTGACAATTTTTCAAAAAGTTTCACTTTCTTGGATCCTTGGATCACCTGGCAGCGTAACGGCTAACTTAAAAGTGACAATACATATTACCAAAATCGGCTATACCGTTCTAAAGCTATGAGCGTTTTTCTCATAAGCTGTTTTTGTACCAACGGGAACTATACCAACTTTCTTCTAAAGTTTTTAGCTTCAGAATGACCAATTTCATAATTCTTCTCTGATAACGGAACTAAGCAATGCTTCTATTTTTCATACAGAGGATAAACATTTGTGATTTGCTTTCCTGCACGGAGGATGAAGATGCTCGTTGCCATTATTTTTTGGCTGAAAAAGGTGACAAAATTCAATCCATATTTTGTTAGTCCTTTCGCAATCTTCTCCAGAAAAAGGCTTCAAATAAAATATTCCGTGTTTTACAACGGTTTGATCGACTTTAGTAACATAATTTATAATCTTGAAATTAGAAATTCATAGACCTTTTAGCTATTCTAAAAAGAGTCTGGATCGAGCGACATTTTTATACATTTTTATACGAAGTGTTCGATCGAGTGGCGCTGTTGCTTCTATCACAGATGTGCATATTAAAAAAATTTCCGTTTTTACAAAATGTATCAAATTATCGCTTGATCCAGATTCTTTTGTAAATTTTGCAAAATCCAATATCTAAAAGGTTTATGGTCTATTCACGATTGTACATTTCGGACGCAAAAACTTGTTTGACTCGCCCGGTATGCTTAAATGGTAAATGATGAAGTTGCATTCTGAATACACGAACCTGTTTGACGGTTTTATTCGATGGAGCAGGAGCCTTTGTTTCTTTGTTCCGCTTTGCCCCCACTTTCGCTTTATTTGTGGTCGGTTTACTGTAGCCTTTAGCTTTCTTTCCCTGCAGTGAAAGGATTCAATAAGGTTAAAATCACACTCTATAATGCCTTACTAACAAATTGAAATCACAATCTGATTTTTCGCTTTGACATGAGAGATCTGTAAAACAAATAAAAAAGAAGGTGTGAATGTACAATCCCGTTGAGTAATGAGCAGTCTGCGATATACATTTCGTCGGGCATTGTTTCCATATCTGAAATTAAGAGATATGTTCCACCTACTTGAAAAGCCATAGCTTACAAATTATTGCAGCTTTCACAAACCCGAAAAAACTTTGAGAAAATTATACGTCAACTTAAATTTAAATCTTTTTGGGATTACTTAATGGCAGTTGGTTCTCCTATAAAAAGCAGTTAGTAACAATGTTGAAGAAGCAAAGGTCACGAAAATGGGTCCAAGCCTGGTAGTAAATGAAAACAGAAATTTCTTTCAAACAATCTTGGGACAATATTATGGAACCAACTACAATCTTTTATGAAATATCTTTGTATTCACTAATATGTACCGGGAGCGCCGAAAAGAACTTCACACGTTTGAAAATTCATTATACAGAGAATTCTTGATAAATTGGAATGAATAAAAAATTGCTTGATAGCTCAAAGGCTACAGTATTTTTTGTGATTTTTCTTCTATTTTCTGAGCATTGGAAATAAAAGTAAAATTCAATTTACAAAAGTTACTTTACTTCGCAATGTATGAAGAACAGCTTAAAACCCTTAATCAAATTATAAAGGTTCTCCTTACTCAGAGCAATATGCAAATACATTTCATTTCCCACAAGAGTTAAAAGTTATCTTTACAACAGAGATCATAAACGTTACTGCTTTTATAAACATTTGATTCTTAACTCTTGAGGAAAATGAAATTTGTTTGAATGAGGAGATTCTTTACAATTTTATCAAGGGTTTTAGACCCCTTTTCACTTAGTTCGAGGTAACGGATTTTTTGTAAATTCAATTTTACCTATATTTCCTATTCTCAGAAAAATAGAAGAAAAACCACAAAGCTACCTTCTTCTATCAACATGGATTTGACTCATTCCAATTTATCAAGTATTCTCCGTATAACGAATTTTGAAAGTTCTTTTTGGCGCACCCAGTATTTAGTTTTTAAACACGATTTCCTTTTCCAAAGACAATCTGAAGAAGACTCCCTTTATTTTGGATGGAAAAGTCAAGTCAATTTCACCATGTTTGGGATTTCTGCTACGGCTTTCGTTTTTGAGCTTGTTTACGAATTTTTTATTTGTAAAATAAAACAAATGATCAAAAATTCTAGCAAAAATATCTTAATTTAAATTGATCCCTGTCAATAGGAGAATACTTCTTTCAGTTCTTCAGGCAACCTATAAAATCAGTCCATTATGACTTTTCACATCTTCTTTCTGACTCAACCAGTAGTTAGGCATGGTCAAGCTACATGGTAGGTATTGACAAAATTTTCTTTCTTTCAAGATGACATTTCTTCAGCATTTTAAGGGATGAGATGACTGGAAAATAGTTTTTCTCACTTAATTGTTAAAAATGCCACAATTGGAGGTAGTCTTTGATTATACTATATGAATAAAATACAATTTTGAAAAGATTTGTTTGTGAGTCATCTCTTTTCAAATAATTCCACTATTGTAAATTATATTACAAATCAGTAAATAAATTAGGTAAATTCAAGGTACTCCTCCTGGCCGACGCTTGCTCCTCGTCGATTTAAAAACGTTGAGTAATAATAATAATAATTAAGCAGTGGATTTGGAACGAAACTATCTTTCTGACGAGCTCGGTTTATCTTTGCAAATATCTGGCGAATCATCGCTTCGGCAGTTAAACCAAAGCTTCTCCACAGAAAATTCCAAACGATGAGTACATTTTTGGTACACACAGTATGGTCCTAGGCCTCCACTCCATCGCAAGATTATGTACGCAATCTAAAATGGCTTGCAATAAAACTGAAAAAAAAAGAACATAGTCCAGCGTATTTTAGCAAGTATGTGGTCTGTTTTAGTTCTATTGTCAGGTATCTTTAATTTACAGGGAAATTTTGCGACGAACTAAGAATCGATTCAATGCTATAATCAACAAACCACTGCTTAAAATAGACGCTACTCATACGGATAGAACTTGTTGTCGGTTCTCCTAATGTTAATTTAAATTGAATGATGAGCGCAAGAACTGTGTTAAATAACTTTCGAGATAGACTTCAAAACAGAAAGTTTAAAGTTGGAAGAACCCTTACCAAATCATCTTGCTTTGCAAAGAATGAAAGATCCCCTTTGTTCTCAAGTTTCACTCTAGCTGCAGCTGTAAATAGAAATATATACATCTATGATTAAACAGCAATTTAAGAAATATGAGATCAAGAAAAATTGAATCAAATAGTAGAAGCAAAAGTATAAACAAAATATGAACAACAATATAATAAAATAGGAAAAAAGGTAATCGAAAAAGAGGCCTTTAAGTCATAATCAAAGTAAGTAAACCGCAGTTGACTTAAAACGATCGTACATTAGTATGAGCACGAGGTTGCTTTTCATGGCGGATTGAGTCGTATTTTTAATTTTCAATTGTAATTAGGTTTATATCTGGAAATTTTTAGGCTTAATATAATTTTTGTCTTCTTTCTTTTTGCTGGGACAATTGGAAAGCAGTTGTTAGTTTTACTTAACTGAATTGTACCCCAGGGTAAATATATTTAAATGAAAATGAAAATGTATCGTTTTATAAATGTTTACAATATGCCGGATTGCTTTTGTATAGGATTGGAAGTTTTATGCTTGTCCTTGTGGGGTGAGTGGCCGAGCGGCTTATACAGTTTTCATCAGGTGACTGAAGTTAAGCTCGGTCGAGTGCCGTCCTTCGGAAGGGACGTTAAACTAGGGGTCCCATGCCTGGATGCGGCATGCATAGTGNGGATGACGATATGCACAACAAATCAAAATGTTTTTATCTTTAGGATTCTCAATCTCAGCCCAAACCGTCTCATACTCATCACTGTTACTGTCCAATTCTGGCCTTGGAACAGGGCCCAAACAAGTTTTAATATAAAGACCGACACCACCATTTTGACTTTGAGATTTTGAAGATAGGAATGTGTATCCAGGAATGTTAACATTTGTGCTCAGTGGTCTTGCAAATGAATCCCAGGTTTCAGAAACAGCAACAACATTAAAACCAATATTAAGATTAACTAACAAGGAATGGAGTTCATCAAAATGACAGGAAAGACTTCTTATATTCATATGCAAAAAAGAAAGATCAGTGGGAGAAGTAACAGAAGTAGATAAATCTTGAATAGTATGATAACTAGAATCAATATTAGAAGGCAAGTGTTCATCAATATCATAATCTTGCAGGTTAGGCAAGTTGGTAAGTCGGGAGGTGATTTCAAATGACGGCAATGAATCAATAACAGAGGGTTTGTCAAAGTCAAAAAGATTCAGTAATGTTTCGTTTTCAATTGAACCAAAAGGAAAAATGGATTCATGATATGTTATTATGCAGTTAATACACAACCATGGAACTTCATCAGGCTCATTTGAAAGAGCTTCATATTCCGAAACAGATATGTTGTTGCATTTTATATGATGCCAACAATTGCATTCATTGCAAAGGATGCCATTTTTATTCACATTTTTGTGACAAATGCCACAAGGATACTTAGGGTTTCTTACCATTTGGGTCTAATAATAAGGAGAAATAAACAATCATAATGGGATTAAACATGAACTTCTAGTCAAGTGTGGATTACAATAACAACAACAAATTAAGACTGAAAGCCACAATGGTACCATAGTCATTTTAACCAAAAGATACCTCATTTTCAGTCTCAGACTCTGGAGCAGAAGGATCAGGTGGTCTTCCATAGTTCTTTTCCTTGACCACAAGCCTATCCAAAACAAAATAAGCTATTTTCCCCCTTTTTCGTGCTTCTAGAAGTTGAGGGACCTGATCCTGTCTTCTTGCCAATGTTTTCATTGATAGATCTGCTAAGAACTTTACACCTTGAGGTTTGATCTCTCTTGCTTTTCGCAAAATTTGCTCCTTCACTTTCCACTTTGACAACTTGGCAATTATTGTTCGAGGTTGGTCAGGATTCCTGTTGTTACGATTTCTAAAACTCTTCTTGACTCTGTGACAGCGCTCAATCTCTATATCATCAGTAATACTCAACTTTTGTTTGATGACTTCCTTCACGATGCGTTCTGTGTCGTCCCACGACTTTTCGTCCTCATTTTCTGCAATTCCGATAATCTTTACATTATTACGACGGCTAAACCCGATAGAAATATCGATATTCTCATACACTTTGCTATGGAAGGATGGCTCTCTATTCATGAGGCCTAAGACCATAGTGTGCTGCTATGTTGTTTATAAAGCCTGGTTCCGAACTGATGAAAAACTACGAAAAAGAAAGACAAAGAGCGATAAAGAGCAACAAGAAGTAACAGGGAACGATGATGCATCAGTGATGGATTTCTAGCGCCAGATGGGAAAAGAACAAATTGTTTTTTGCTGCTCATAATTGTTTAAAAGTGAGCGATAGTACTATGGCGATAGTAATCGAGGAGAACCATCACTCGTTTCAAAATTGTTTACATCAGCCATAGAATGCCTGATGCCATAGCTTTTTATAGATTGCTACCGCTAAAAAGATGGCACTACAGAATTCAGGTAAATGGAGAGAAAATGCAAAAAATTCTTAGTAAGATTATATACAAATATACTTTCTTTTATTTCATGTTTTGCTACTGGTAGACCATTATTTTGGAAAAAAATATATGCAAGGGGCAAAATCAAGAAAGGTCATCATCATAACGAGCTAAATTTACGAAAATTTGACTTCTAATTACATTTCTAAAACCGTTATTATACAAATACTAAAAACCAGACCAAGGTGGGAATTGAGAAACAGAAGGTTAGATTCTCGGATGAAAAAGGGCTTAAATGTAAATATATAAGCCATGTTAGGAAGATGCATGGGCTGTCTCTAGGTATTTGCTGAAATACAGTCTACAAACTGCAAAAATAAATTTGAAACATTAAAATAAACATTAGAATCATTGCACGGAAATACGAAATGTTTTTCAAAAGGCAAGAATATAATTCTAGCTACATCGGAAAAAGATCAGGAATATCTAGGCCACCTTGAAAACTTGAGTGGGAGTAACTGATTGATTGATTGATTGGTTGATTGATCCCTCTAATTAAAACTCATATCAAAGAAATGTTAGGTGCATTCAAACTTGCATAACTGGGACTCGCATGATCGGATTGTTCATTGTTCGGACGAAAAGTATCAGTCCAAGGACCACTGGCAAAAATCCTTCGAGATTTGTTTGCCTTAGTCAGATGCCAAGTTGGATCTTTTCTGGGGTCCCGTGAGTACAATGTAAATGTTGTAAGTCGGATTTAACCATGGAAAATCTGTGGAAATGTAACCGTCTTGAGCTTGGTACCTTAGGAGGCACATTCTCAAACAAAAAGGCTCAATGCTTCGATCACGTGTTCTTTACTTCATCTTTTATGTCTGCTGCAACGTGTAAAGTTTCGTGGCGTTTCTATGGGTTATTTATCAGTAACAACGTAAAATTAATACATAGTTTATACACCCCCTAGAGTTAAACACCACTCCATGTCATTATATACGAACTTCACTCTAATTATCATTAAAACCTTTGATTAAAAATTGAAAATATACTGGGTGGGTAAAAAAACTTGTAACTTTTGAGCAACACAAAACTTAGGTCCTATTATGAATCTTCAAATAATTTTTTAAACAATTGTGTCAAAGACCAAATAAATTGCAGATATTGCAAAGTCTATCATAGACCTTATAGCTATTGTACAAAAGAGTCTGGATCGAGCAACGTTTTTATACATTTTCTGGAAATCTGACCAATTTTCGAATGCGTACAACAGTAATAGAGTCTCTAACGCTGCTCAGTCGAACCTGTATAAAAAATATCGCTCAATAAAGACTTCTAGAATACCTACAAGGTCTATTAACGTTGTTATTAGGTATCCGATTTTGAGGCGTGCTCCGAAACTGCGAAAGATGATTATCAACGTCAATCATTACCCCTAACAATTAGGGCTCGAAATTTCAAATGAAATTGAAAAATATAGCGCTGTGACTAAATACGCGATATTTTGTAAAATACTATTGCTCAACTCAAAATACGGTTTTAAAGCAATTATCTTGTGTCTTTCTTAAAAGAGCAAATAGCAATCATCTCTGAAAAAGACTTCTGAAATAGATTTGAACACAATATAATCAAATTTGGTGATTTTTCAAAAAGTTGAGTTTTCTGGGTCACCTTGTATAGTTAAGATGTTATAATTTTAATTCTCCAATTTGTTAAATAAAAATATATCTACTGAGACTTGTTACCTGAGCCGTCTGTTTCCACTATTTTGATAATTGCAACTGTTTTTGGAGGGACAGCCGCATAACGGTGCCACAAAGAAACAAAAGTAAACATACGAATCAGGTAGTAAGTCTAATATCTAACAGCACCACGCCTTTAATATGAGATATGGGTATGTTTTGATCACTTAGCAGTGTTTATGATTCAAGGCTCTTAATAGTGAGCATCTGTGCTTTTAACTTAGCCAATGCACTCTCGACTTCAATCATATCAATCTCCTGGCTACGTTTGTTGATACCATCTTTGACGCGATTCAGCAATACCTCTGCGGTATCCGTAAACCTATACAACCTCCCATTATAATGCTTCGACGTGGACTTTAGTCTGGTGAGTTGCACATATTCACACATTCTGGACGCTTCTTTGTGAACAGCAATGGCATGAGCTACCATCTTTCTTTTCGACAGCAACGAATGTGTTTCCGCTGTAGGTCTGGGCTTTCCATCTAGGCGCAGCTGTTTTTTACGTTTCTCCAATCTATATACATGATAACGAAGCATGAATGCCCTCCTAACCATCTTTCCATTCCTCTTGACTTGAGTTGGGTCCACTGCAGAAAACAAATGAGCAATAGAATGATATTCAATGCACATTTCCTCGTGTACACGATTAGGCTTACGAGAGGTCTTCCAACAAAACTGCGATTCGCATTGATTGCAGAGCATGTAAGAGCAGCAACTAAATTCCATAAACTCGCTGATTGGCTGCTGACATCTCCAACAACTTATTATCAAATAACGCAATCTAGTAACAACGCGATTGTTTTGGAAAATAGTCTTTCTCTCCTCATTTTGTATCTTCTCGTATAGGACCACGTCATCACAGTGAGCAGGCCAGTGACCATCATTCTTGCACAGAAAACACCATGTGCTCATGCAAGGGCATTGTACAACTGGCAGGTCAGCTAATATGGTCTTCAAATTATTATCGGTAAAGCCTGGGCAGAATGCTACGCGTTGACAACTTGGGCACCATTCCCATTCTCTGCTCTCGTTAATCTTGCTCTCAAAGGTAGCTTTAAGATGTTTAAAGGCATCGTCTGGTGGAACGACAGAAAGTATTGTTACCATGTCGACAGCTGCTTGGCACCCAAGTGCTGGGCATTTGATGTCATGTGCTGAGTCTGTTTCATTTATCTTCAATACGAGATACGATTTCCAGCATCCTTTGCAATAAGCATGCAGACATTCCTTCAGTTGGATTTCAGCATTTCCTTCTGTCGCTTCATTGTATTCTGGCATGACTTGGTTGCATAAGCCACAGGTATATGTGACAGGCTGTATCTCTACCGGAACGTCACAGGGGTCACGGGCAGCTACATTCTCCTCTGTCAGTACACCAATGAAAAGCTCTTTGATAAGCAAATCACAAGCTTCTGTCACTGTAACAGCCTTTGGTCTCCACTTCGTGAGGTCTTGCAACAAATTAGGCTCCAGATCTGAAGTTTTAGGAGGCATTCTCAAAGCTTTTGATTGCCGCATGATTAGAGTGAGAACATTAAAGCTGGCCTGCAGCTCACTTTCTTCAACCGAACGCAATATTTCGTGGATGTCACACTTATATCCGAAGATTTTCAGATTGAGATCTGATATTTGTTGGAGTTGGTTGGATTTCAAACATTCGGCAATGATGAAACACTGCTTATCTAGAAAGAAAAGAGAATAGTCGTGTCAAATGTGCGATAATTGGCATATTGAACCCATGTGATTGAACCATGTACCATTTTGCTAAACATAATGCTACTTTCTTTGCGTCCAAGAACTGAAAACTTTAATTATAAGGCATTTGGAGTCGATGGTTTTCACAGGAATTTACAGGTATTTTGCCACTCTTAACATTAAAACCACGTTTCACAATTAAGGCCTTCCTTTTACGAATTTTCGAATAATCTCAGTTGAGCGAGGTATCCACAGTTCAATTTGAATAAAGAAGCATGTAGAAACTAGTGGGATAAGTCTACAACTTATTTTTCTTAGCCATATAAGTATGGGTCGTAGGGGCTGACGACGGTTCGCGGATTTTAGCATTTTTTAGACCGGCTTTACGGTTTTTGGCCGTAAAAATGGCGGCTTTACGGTTCCTTTCTCTCTCAGGTTTGCAGATTTCTTCACTAAATATGATTCGAGAAGGCAAATTGTTACAAAATTTAAGACACAGCTACGAAAAAATATCCAATTCGATATAATTTTTGGGGTCACAAAAATGATTCCCCGAAATCGAACCGAGGTTATGTATGCAAAGCGCGGAAAGGTGTCATAACGGTTTTATCTGAATGTAGAGATTGTTTTTCGGTTTTTCTGACTTATTTTGGCGGTTTTACGGTTTTTATACCGTCCTTATGTCAATCACAGGTTACTCACTTGACGTCTTGTCATTCAGATGACTTTGGTCCAATATGATTGCAAATTTCCTTGGCATTGATCTACTTTCAATGTAGTTATTCCCGTATGTTTCAAGTAGTTGTTTCTCAGAGATGGAGGCAGTGTCGAACGATATCGTGCACTCTTGACAATCACTCAATGGAAATTCACCAGTATTAATAACTTCCAGTGTCTCATTGTCGCCTCCTAAAAATAAACATTGATATGATTATAAGTACGGTCTCCCTAAACTTCCAAAATGAGCTCTACTGGTTGACTAAAAAATGTGTCACCTGTTTGAAAATCATAACGCAAAAACCAGCCAACCAATCTCTGAAGTTCTACTTCAAATGGCTTGTTGATGCTTCAACACAATTTTAAGAAGTTCTCTTTTGTTCAAAATATGAGTGGTTCAAGTTTACTAATTTTTCATTGTTTTAGAATGGTCAAAGACTGTTTAGGTGGTTCAGGGTTGTATTTCTTAGGGAGGAAACTGTTGAGATAGAAATTATACTCTCCGATGAATGCTAGGCACAAAAAAGGTTTTCTTTCGAGATCTGTATCACATCAGATGAACAGCGTGTTCTTTAATTGTTTTCAGGTAAATCAAGGAAACTGATTCCTGGCTTATTGGTGATTTCTGGGGTGCATTCAAAATTATGAATAAATATCAATAACTAAATCGAAGTCTACCTGAGACAAAGAATTTGAAATTTTTCGACATGGTTTGATGCTGTTCGCAGAATGATTTTGCAAACAAGTGATATATTTTTGTGTTCACCTGACTACTCTTGATCCAACGTTCTACGACCTTTCAATCTCCTTTTAATGCATTTTGAAATCAAAAATTTTCTATATCCTTATGTACCTCTGATTTCCAGTGATGATCAACATAGAAGAAAAGGTTAATTTTAAGGCAAATGGCCAGAGCTCGATGCAATAAAAAATTTCATATGAGTCAAATTTTTTGGCACCCCGTAGAAAGGCTAGCTTTCAAAAATTTTTGGCAACAATTTCTTGGCATTTTTAAGGACAGCAACAATTTTTGATACACAGTAATCTAGGTTGAAAACCTTCCATACCGTCCTTAGGAGCTGCAGATTCCATGCCATCTGAGGGGCCATCTGATTCAATATAAATAACTGAGATATTTCCAAGAATGCTTGCAAGTCCGGTTGATGAGAAGTTGAGGTCACAGGGCGTCAAATCATCCATTGAGCTCACATTTTGATCAACCCACATGGAAGAGCTGCCATTTGAATCTTTATATGTAGATAGAGAAGTGCCTGCATCTCCTGTTGCTTCAATAATTGCTGCATCATGTAAAAAATCTTCCATTTCAATACTGCATCCTAAGAAACAAAAATTAGTAAATAACTTACAAAGGCTGCTTTTCATTCTGAGATTGCAAATGACTCATACTTACCCAAGTATTAGGCAGCAACCCAAACATTTTATAGCCTCCAAAATTATTACATACTGTTATCTAGCAATGGCCTAAAGTTGGTTTTACTTGGTGTTTTGCAATTTATAAGGATTTGAAAACACCCCAGGTATAGCAAATTGAATCCAAATGAATGGATACAAATTTCAAGATTCTAAAAAGTCATACCACCTAACGTAAGAAATTCTAATGTCAAAATGGTGCACTGAATAAAAAAAAATCAGCTGGTGTCAAAAAGTGTCAAGGTGTCATACCTTCCTTAGGAACTGGAGATTCAACAACATCCCATTCATCATTAATATCTGACTTCCTTTCTTGAATATTGGCAGATTTAATTGAAACAAGGTTGAAGGATTTTGGGTCATCCACTGAGCTCTCTGCTGAGCTCCTCTTGCTCTTTTTGGAAGATTTCTTATTCTTTGTGAATTTCTTGTCATAATCACAATAATAAGCAGGTCGGACTAGAGGAATATCAACTGTGTCACGGTCATGATGTTTGTACAGATATTCTTCAGCAGCAGTATCAACCTCAGGTATATGAAGCTCATCGTCACCCAAACTGTCATCATCGTCCCAATCACCACCATATTGCCAATCATCAACATCATAGAGCCCTTCCTTCAAATCCATGTCAAACGAGCTCTTTGTCCTAAACCCACTAGACTTGGCTTTTCGCTTCAACATTGTGTTGGCTTGATGATAGTGGAAGATTCTTGACGGTCCTTTACTTTGAGGCTGTTTGGTATTATGGGTATTATACAAAATTCGACACTTCTGCAGATAGATCCAGTCAGTCTTCTTGTGGTTTGTGCAGGATCAGGCCTAAATATGTAGAAAAACCCTCGTTTGATTTGTTTTCAGCAGCAGCTTTTCTTGAAGTGGTTTTCTCGCAGTGCATGCCTTCATGCCTTCATATTTCTATGGATGCCCCCTACCTGATAGTTTACTTACATTTGGTGGTGCAATAATCACACTTACGTACTTAATTTCACCATCTCCAAAGTGATGTTTGTTATGAGTTGTTGTGGTTGCATTTCGGTTGTTGTGGCTGTGATAAACTCCTTTAAAGCCAAAAATACCCATGGAAGCCAATGATGATGATGATGATGGTCTCAGATCAGTACGTTACTATGGGGTTACTATGGAGCAAAATGCTGGAATGACGTTCCTGTAGACATAAAAAGGTCACCATCGGTCCAGATTTTTCGTCGGAAACTCAAAACCTTCCTGTTTGAACATAACTATTAAAGCAGATTATTGATAGTCACCGTTTACCCATAGTTTCTTAAAATTTCATCTGAAAGAGGGGGTGCTCTCTCCTCGATTAGCTTAGCTACTGAGAGAGTTCCTCCTTAAGAATTCCCCTTCATACAAATCCTCTAGTGTCATGTATCTTTCTTTACCTTATGTGTATTATTGTCTTTTAATTTAAAATGTAGTTATTTAGTTGTTGTAAGTTGTTTAATATTAGAGTGTTTTGTGTGTAGTGAGTANCGGTCCAGATTTTTCGTCGGAAACTCAAAACCTTCCTGTTTGAACATAACTATTAAAGCAGATTATTGATAGTCACCGTTTACCCATAGTTTCTTAAAATTTCATCTGAAAGAGGGGGTGCTCTCTCCTCGATTAGCTTAGCTACTGAGAGAGTTCCTCCTTAAGAATTCCCCTTCATACAAATCCTCTAGTGTCATGTATCTTTCTTTACCTTATGTGTATTATTGTCTTTTAATTTAAAATGTAGTTATTTAGTTGTTGTAAGTTGTTTAATATTAGAGTGTTTTGTGTGTAGTGAGTATGTAGTGGAATTTAAAATCAATGAACTGAACTGAACTGAACTGATTTATGACGATCAGTTCATTTTGATAGACAAATATTTTTCTTTAACCCTACAATGGTTGGGCTTTCTAACTTGTCCTAAATGTTGGTTGAGGGGGGGGGGCAAAAAAGCCCCCTACCAAAATCTCGACTGATCTAAAAAAAGGGGTTAGCAACCGCCATTCCCTGTATCGGCAAAAAATCAGCCAAAATCAGGAAAATGCGATAAATCTCATGTGGAGTACAATGTCTACAATTTCCATCCAAACCCAAACATAGCATTTATGACAACTATTATGCATGAGAAATTAGCAAAAGATTGCAATATTAGCAATTTCTTTTGTACAAATTAAAATTTGTGATTTTGCAATTTTACAATTTTGACAGGGTAGTCCTATAAAATTACATAAAGTTGCACAAAATGGCAAATACAATTCACAAAACACCTAAAGCGAAATCAAAGCCACTAAACATTCGGTAGCTGTTAGCAAAAACGAAAACATTCGGACGGAAAATTCTTGGAAAAAGAACTTGGATGGAAATACTTGCCGAAATTTCATTATGTTGCTGAAATTTCAGCGAAGAACTTCCAGACGAAATTTCAGAGAGAAGATAGTGCCGAGCTTTCTATGCAAATGCAGAAAATTTCCCCTTACACCATTAAAGAAAATCGAAGAAGCTCAGCTCGTCGGAAAAGAACGGCGGTTCCTTGAAAACAAAATAATGCCGAAAGGCCAAAAGTCCGCGAGTCCAGATAACTTAATGCATGAGTTTTGCAGGAGAAACTTCGCTTCATAGCAAATCTCACAGACATCTACGTTGAGATTGTGGTTTACAAGAAACTAGTAATAGGATGGCCAAAAATTTAAGAAACTCTACTGCCAAGCTCGGAAAGAGCTAAGAAACTTTCAAAAGCAAAATTCAAAGATATTATGATAAATATGTCCTTGAACCCATATCCTTGAGTAATATTAACTAACTGTTTTATGTTTTGGACGCAATAGAACATTTTTTCCTCCCATCTGATGTTTGATATTTCAAGAAACATATCTGCAGCAGTGTTCGAAACTACATGATAATTTATGAACTTAAAAAGTAAGAAATAAATTAAGAAACTTTTAGTACTAAAATGCCGAAATTTTCATGTTGAATTAAGAAACTTTTAGTACTATGGCCTGATCCAAGTTTCTTACAAAAAAACTGCATTTCTTAAATTGCTGTTGTACTGTTCTGTAAATGTTTCTCATATTTTCATTCAGTTTTAGGCAAAATATAAAAACATGAATCAGATGAATCAGATGAAAAGGTTCGGCAGGGAAATATTTCAGACATTTCTAAATAGTCCCGCATTAAAATAAAACCCATCTTAATGTACCTTAAAGTACAAAATTCAAAAAGGAACTTTCAGGGCTGGACCCTGACCTAAGTATCTTATAAAATCTACGCAGATTATTTGCTTTAATTTGATATCAAATATGATGTACAGTTCTTATAACAAATCTGCCCAAAAATGTACCCGTGTTTTATCACTTGTTTGAAGATCGAAGGAATCGCAAACGGCTTACATTCCAGTATTTCAAATTTTAACCTGGACTTTGTTTGTCACAGGTTAAGGCTCTAAGTTCTGAACTCAGACTAATCAGAGTTTAAATAAATGTGCAGCGTGTGGCCAAGTATGAATAGCAAAAATAATCGATAATCTCTAACTGTAAATACTCAAAACGCCATAGAATATACAATATATTCTATGGCGTTTTGAGTATTTACAGTTGAAGATTATCGGTTAATCAGAGTTTAACAAGGCCTCAGCAGTACTTCCGTAGTAGTATCACGCCTAATAAATATATTACACCACCGGCAGGGCAAAATGGTAAAATCCTATTGTTTGCTGAGATGATAAGAAACTATTTAAAATCCTAATCTACATGGGGGGGGGCAAAAAAGGCCCCCCCAAGCAAACTTCCTCTTAAACTACACGTGATACAAGACTAGAACCTGTATGACTTTTAATAAAATTTAATACTGTATCAAATAAACAATAGATCATTGTCATATAATTGGTCACGTGACTATGAAATGCCCATATTTGGAGAGAGGTCTCAAAGAAAATCGCTAAAACGTGCATAACATTTCTCATAGACATTTGATTTCAATGAAATTGGTACCAATCAATTTGCCTTGAAGTCTACTTTCATTTGATATATAATATTTTGTGTTTTACTGACATCAGCAAAATTTAAGATATATGACGTCATACTTACATATGACGTCATAGTTATGATAAACATATGAAATAATTAGTATATTATGATTGAAATTGATCAATTAACAATTCAAAATCAATTTCCTTTAGTTTATATGACTAAAACTTGATCAAAAATGCCAATATGGCATCATGAAATTTGCTTGGGTATCATTTATGACTTTGATTGACAGTTTTTATAACAATAGAATTCAAAAAATTTAATTGTTGGCAGTTTTTATCAAGAACAATCAATATTCATCATGTAGATAGCTTCAAAGTTGTTTATTGGCGATTTTTCTCTGAAAAAGTTAGGTTTTTAGGAGAAGAACCAAAATCAGCAAATTTCCATTATTTTTGCGTTGCCTAGCAACAGGTCATGTGGCTAATTAGCATGTAATGCTATTTTTAGAATCACAATAGACGATTGCGCTAAAGATGGCGTCGAGGAATTTTTTACTAAGATCCTTTGCGGTATTGAAGAAATCAACCAATCAAATCATTCGAAATTCAATTCGACGCAAAGCATCATGGTAAAAAATTCCTGTCCGCCATCTTTAGCGCAATCGTCTATTGCTTGGTAATTATGTGTGCCAATTTGCGTTGCCGTAGACATCACGGTTGCTGAGAAAATCCGTGGGGGCCTTTTTTGCCCCCCCCCCCCCCATGAAAAAGTAGCACTTGATTTACCCATGTAGAATAGGGTTAAAGACTTGGTACAGATTCAGGTGACAATAAATAAATAAATAAATGAAAGAATGGCTTCGTTTGACTTTGATTTCATGAATCTCTTCACACTCTAAAACGTTACCATAAATAATATATTCACAACCTGTCTTTACAGTGCCCCAATAAACAAATATAGACATAGAAATATAATAATATTCACAGAATCTTCACTCTTTCTCAAATAAGCAGTGCCTTACACAAAGGGAAGCTTTAAACATCAGTATTATACTCAAATTATGATCATTGTTAAAAATGCAGTCTTGTGGATCAACTATAGACTTATTGCGTCGAATCGCTACCACCCCAGTAGGGTGGGTTGTAGCGATTACTAGGACTCAACGTAATAAGTCTAGATCAACTATTGTTCAGACCAATAATTTTGGAGACGAAGAAAGAGGTTTACATATTCTAAAAAGTGGAAAGTTCTTACATACAGGGATTTACTACATTGCAGAACAGAATTTGCTTCTCGCTAATTCAATTAGTAATCTTAGTGATTGTAGTTTTCCATCATTACAACTAAGTTTATGGTTCTTCCAACGAAGTAAGCCCACTATTCTAAAAAAAGTTCGGCAAAACCGGATATCCTCTATAAAAAAATCAGCCGTATCTATATGGTCTCTAAAAATATAAAATAACCTAGTGTGCATATGATTGGTGATTCAATAGCTGAAGAGTTCTGACAATAGCAGAAATGATTATTCACTAAATTGAAATACCAATCAAAGAGAAGTTTCATATTTTTAGCTACTCAAACTAAGCCTTTCTGCATCCCTTCGTTTGCAGACCTCTAATAATCTAAGGAAGAAATATTTCAATCGCCTAGGACCTTTAATAGGGGGAATACTATAAACAGCGTGCATTGTTCAGTGTTTATGATCCAATGCGCTTAACACTGAGCATATGTGTTTTCAATGTAAACAATGCAATGTTCAGAGAATGCACATCAACCAAGTCAACTCTCATCTGTGGTACCTTTATAGTATCTATCATGCTATTGAGCAAAGCCTCTGCGGTGTCGATAAACCTGAACAACCTCCGACTGTAATATTTTGACGTGGATGCGAGTCGGGTCAGTGTCAGATTTTCACATATGTTACATGATTCTTCATGAAACTCAATGGCATCTTTTATCAGTCTTTGTTTTGGTCGTAATGGATATCTTTTCTCTAGATATGATGGAATATCTAGTCCAAGATTGCGCTTCTGTTGTTTCATTCTATATGCAAGGTTATTGAACTTATGAGCCTTCCTGATAATCTTGCCATGCCCGTCTTTTAATGTGTCCAAGCTAGTAAACTCAACCACTGTACCTTGGACTTCCAAGCAGCCCGAGAAATGTCGAATGGATCCGTTAGGTTTGAGACAATTCCAACAAAAGAGCATGCCATAACGGCAGACCATACTGTTGCAACCCATGATTTTCTCAAAGTGTGTGGAGCACTTTGGGCATCGCTTCACGTAAACATCTGTAGTGTAGAGTTTGCCGCTGTGGTCATAAACAGTCTCCATCTCCTTCTCTGTTTCTTTGTAAAGAGCGATGTCATCACAGTGGGCAGGCCAATGACAAGTTTCTTTACAGTGAAAGCACCATCTTTTCAAGCAAGGGCAAAGGACAACTGGCAAATCAGCTATCTTGTTCTGCAATTTAGCACCATGGAAGCCTGAGCAAAATGCTGCCTGTTCACAACTTGGGCACCATTCCCATTCTTTACTGTCCGTAATCTTGCCTTCGATGCTTGTTTTAAGATGTTTCAAGGCATTGTCTGGTGAAACGATGGACATTATTGTTACCATATCAACTACTGCCTGGCAACCAAATGTTGGGCATTTGATGTCACGTGCTGATTCGTTTATCTTCGATACGAGATACGAATCCCAGCATCCTTTGCAATAAGCATGTAGGCATTGCTTCAGTTTGATTTCGCTACTGTCCCCTGATCCTCCATTATATCGTGGCATTGTTTCGTAGCAAATACCACATGCATATGTGAGAGGATGCATCTTTATTGGAACTGCATCGGAAGATCCATTTGCTGCAGTTGTTGGAGCAGTGAAAAGCTCGTTCAAAAGCAAATCACAAGCCTCGGTGACTTTGATAGACCTTGGTATCCATTTCGTGAGCGCATGAAACAGACTGGACCCCAAATGTGAGCTTCTATCAGGAACATTTTGAGGAGATATCACAACAGTACGTGACTGCAGCATCGCATGAGTGAGGGCATCAAAATCCAGAAGACGTTCAGTTTCGTCAATGCAACACATGACTTCATGGATGTCACGCCTGCATCCAAAGATTTTCAAAGCAAGATCAGTCAGGGATTGGTTGTCGTTTCTTTGCAAATTTTGCACAATCATGAGGCATTTGTTGTCTGAAAGAAAATTGTTTAATTGTTAATTGCGGCAATTCACAAGCTGGAAACATTCATATGCAGACGATAGAGCCCTTGCATTTCAACTAGCGACGTTTTGTATTTTCATTTCTTAAAGTTAAAGTGTTCCCTTAGAAGCCTTTTAAGGGAACACTTTAAGCTGTTACGATGCTGCATGACTAATAAGGCCTATGCGGAGGCCTAAAAAGTTACAAAACAGTTTGGGAGAAACGATCAAAATTAACCTTTTAATTCAAAGCTATCTTTTATATTAAGTCAACCAACGTCCAAAAGTTGAAAATCTGAGTTCATCTCTTCAGCAACGGATCAATTCGCTTGGAACAGCGAAAAGATGCTGAAACGTTTAAACAGGAATGGACATTGCTACATTTACATTATAATCTTGGTACCAATTTGTACTAACGATAGCTATTATGAGAAGCGGATGCCAAAAACGAAGACTTACTTCAGCACACTAAGGCTTTATCAATCTTACCATGATCTTACGCTATCATCAGACTCAAAATAAATACGGTATACCGGATATCGCGCAATAAACATAACAGATTTCATCAATCTGAAATATGACAAATCTTTGATAGCTGAATCAAACGTATAGAGACCCTCTTTATCAATATTCATGACTTGCATGCTTAGAAATACAATCTTAAAACATAACTTTGCCATCAATAATGTCTTATGGAACAGTATAAGAACTTGAGGCAAAACGAAAGACTGATTGTCAGATCAAGAGGCTTTGACTTTAGCAACCTGACAAAGAGACCAATATTTGCAAGTTCTCCTTCAAAAGAGCTTTTGCTATACTAAAAACTGTTAAATTGTTCCATAAGGCTATTTAACAAAGCTCCATTAGTCGACCTTGCTTTGTGAAATCTGAATTGGAATCATGATCATCTTAGCATGATTTTAACGCATTTACACTTAAAGTAAGGTATCGAGGTTAACTATCCAAGATTACAATTTAACATATCGTGAATTGACTTAAGCAATAAATTCATTATGGCTTTATTCAAATATATTGCCTTTATTTCAAGATCGCGTTGAGTAAGGGAACAACGGAATTTGAAGACTTGTCTAGCCTTATTTTGGGTCCGACAGCATCTTTACATTATATCTAACTGGAAGGTCTGGAAGGGAACAAGAATTCTCTTGAACTCTGTATTCAAATATGCATTAGTTAAAAATATCTCTACGAGGAACTCACTTGATATTTCACCATCCAGAAATCTTTGGTCCAGAATGATGGCAAACTTCCTTGGTGTTGATTTACTTTCAATATAGTTGTTCCCGTATGTCTCAAATAGTCGTTTCTCGGAGATTGAGGAAGTATCAACAGTGATCTTACATTCTTGACAATCTTTCAATGGAAACCCACTCATATCATTATTTGTCTTGGAAGTAAAGATTTGAAGGCCATCGTCTTCAAATGCGTTTGCATCCGTGTCGTTCTTGAGTGGTTTTGTGTCAAGAGATTCTAAAAAAAATAGATTTCATTACAATAGGTATTCGATAACGCAGAATTACTCATGCAAAACTCTTTATTTGTTTCTATTCGCACATATTTTTGCCTGACATTTTTGCCAAAATGAGACAGACTGTAGAGTAGATATTCATAGCAGAGATCAATCAAAAAATTTTGTACATGCTATTTTTGTTGTAGTTTAGATGAAAATGGACACAAACAACTATTTTCGGCGGTCACCAGCAAAGAAGCTAGAATTACAAAAAAAACAGAAAATATTATATTATCCATGTCAAAGTCATTTCCAAGACATGAAATTGGTAAAAGAGCTTTCAATCTATTACAAAACCAATCGGTCCTGCTTTCTTTCAGTTTTTAACATCAGGGGCCCAGTTGTTCAAAACTGGAATTAGACTAACACCGGATTATGACTGACTACAGAATTATGCATTTTAATCCATGATTAGCGCTAATCGATGTTTAAACAACTGGGCCCTGAATGCTACAGTGGGGCTACAGTACAGGCCTTGTGCACATTAACACCGGTTATGATTAAAAATTCTTGAGAAACATTTAAACAGAGTCCATATCTCAACCAGACTCTCCATCCCATGTCCAGAATCAACACATCAAATCCTCAGCATATAACTCGAGTACTCAGCTTCCTTAGATATACTCAGTGTATTGCCTTTAGCCCATCACGAAGCCTATGTACTGATATTCTAACAGAGGTCATAGAGAGTGTTAATCCGTGCTGACAGCTCAGGTAATCCTTTGATGATTTGATATCACAGCCTGAAGTCATGTCAAAAATAGCCNTACAGCCTACCACTTGGCTTGCTAACAATCTGTCAGTATTCATTTTCTGTTGTTTGGATTGACTACGTAATGGACAACAGGCTATTTTTGACATGACTTCAGGCTGTGATATCAAATCATGACAGGATTACCTGAGCTGTCATCACGGATTAACACTCTCTGTGACCTCTGTTAGAATATCAGTACATAGGCTTCGCTGATTGGCTAAAGGCAATACACTGAGTATATCTAAGGAAGCTGAGTACTCGAGTTATATGCTGAGGATTTGATGTGTTGATTCTGGACATGGGATGGAGAGTCTGGTTGAGATATGGACTCTGTTAATTTGATTTCTTAAATTAAAATTTCTACTGTCTTGCATACCACTCAAGAACTCGTCTCAGAATGTCAAGAAAACAACTTCTTGAGAATTCTTGTCATGTTAATGTGCATAAGAACTGCACTGTGTAAAGTTAATTTCCTGGCTATACACATCAGGACCTTGGGGTTTGAGCAGAAAACATGAAGCCTGAAGCAGGAAGCCTGAAGCAGGAAGCCTGTAAGCTATTGAAAGTGGAAGCGTTTTATTTGTGAGTCTTTGTCTTAGTTGCATTTGGAGAATTCATAAGAATTTCTTGAGAATTCTTTGATGTTAATATTCACAAGGCCTATACCATATTTCATGTCAAAATCAGACGATAGAAGACTGGCATCAAATGATTCCATACCTTCTTCAACAACTGCAGATGCCAAACCATCTGATTCAACATAAACCATTGAGTTCTTTCCATGAAAATAGACATGCTCTGTTGAAGCTGGGTTACAGGGCTTCAGTTCAGCAAATGAGCTCTTGCTGCTTGCAGTAGAAGGTCTCTTCCTTTTCAGGGATTCTTTCTTGGGGAAGCAAAAATCAGCTAGGGTAACCATATCTCTGGCATCATTCCTAAATTCAGTATAACTTGTATCCATGTCAGTTCCATGAAGTTTGTCCCCATCAAAATAATTTTCATTGTCAAAACTGTCACTGTGATAGCATTCATTGAGTGCTGCCTTAATTTCCATATCATCAGAAGTTCGCCTTACTTTTAACCAAGATGACTTTTTCTCTCGTTTCCGTACTAGTGCGTTCTGAGCAGTGAATGATTCATAGTTAAATGGCCAAGTTTTGGAAGGTGTACCAGACTCAATCTCATAGAGGATATCATAATCATTAGCAGAGTCTTCCATAAGAGCTGTTAGCTTGCATTTCCTGAAAAGCGAACAGAAGTTGATTAAAATAAACATGCACCTTCAGTTTGAAGCCTACAACAATGACTGAATTGATTTGCTAAAGAGAATCTACGCATATAGGTATAAGCCTTTGATAAAAACAGCAGTGCAGAGATAATAGACCTTGATACGGCTTGATACGCATCAAACTATATTTGGGTTACTGATCTATGTCAACAGGCACTATTGGTATCTTAAAGGGCTAAGATTTGACTGCAAATGGCTTTTATATGCATGATTCTCTTTAAGGATAGGGCTCAAATCTTTGAAAAGGTGGGTGTAAGATTCTATAACATTTTTCTTTTAATTAAATGGCTTGAAAGGAACTTAGGGTACTTTGCTGTAAATCTGCCGTGGAAATTTTTAGATATCTTGATTATTTTCAAAATGGCGGAATTTATTATTTCTGAGGCTGTGACGTCATCAAATTTCCAAATCCTAAACTAGAAGAGCGAAAGATTTCTGCTTGCGACCATATTGTAGACTTTTATAAACTATGGTTTTCTTGAAGATTGTATAATCATTTTTTCTCTATTGATTTAGGATTTACGACAATTTTAATTTTGTCAAAATTTTCCATGAATTCTGTCAAAAAACCTATAAATGCCACCATTTTGAAACCAAGCACGATACCCAAAGATTTCCACGGCAGACTTACAGCAAAGTACCCTAAGTTCTGTTCAAGCCGTTTGATTCGGAGAAAATTGTAAAACAATTTTACACCCACCTTTTTAAAGATTTGAAAGATTTGAGCCCTATGCTGGTACACACAATACTGTAGTTATTATAAGAAACCTGGGTTGCTAATAGAAAGTTTCTTAAATTTCATAGTGTCTTGCTACCAAAAGTTTCTTATGAGTTTGTTAATTTTCAATACTCTATAAATATACTGTAAACGTTGTTCATCAAAAATGCTTTCCAGACTGGCTAGATCTTAAAACAACAATTAACATAATTGAAATAAATTGTGTTCAATTTATTTCAATATCAGAACTCAACAATTTGCGGTTTCTTATAAAAAATGTATGCATGTATGTAGCTACAGGCATTAGGGGCATTCATGTTGGCAAAAGTAAGGGGGCATTAAATCATTGCCAATGATGCCCATGGATATTGTGCCAACAAAATGTAATTTCCAAAATGTGACACCTAGCCCTAAAACTAACCCTAACCTTAAACCCTAACCCTAAAAAACTAACTGTGGGCCTAATTCCCTACATAATTGTCATATCTCTAGGGTTGTTTCTTTGTTGGGAGAAAAAGGGGCCTGATGGCTATTGATCCAACAGTTTTTGTCAGAACAATAACCATGAAGTAAATTATTTTGGCTGGAATTAAAATGATTTGAAGGCATACCTACAGTAATTTTAAAGCAGTTTAGACAATTCAATTTCTGCCAACATTTTGACAATTACCCCCACATTCCTCCCATGAGTTCTCACCTGAACTCCCTGAACTCAACCAAACTTTACATTAAAACTGTGACATGATCATATATTTCTGCCACAAACTGTATCTTCTACACCTCTGTTAATAGATATGCTTGAAATCTTGTTTTTCCCCTTAATTTGCAAGGTGGAATTAGACCTACATTTGCACACTAGCAAGTTTATAAGGGTTTGTTATGGGGATTTCATGCTGATCTGTTGAAAGATTGATCCATCCAATCTTCTAAAAATAGAAGTTGTTGCTCTTTGCACAGACCAGCTTTCACTAAATTCAGAAAAAAATTTTGAAAACGTAATTTGCAATTTTACAATGTCAAAAAAAGATGTGTAATTCTGCGGGTTTTTACAATAATTCTCATTTGATTAATGATTTCCTTTTTATCCATAATTACTGGCTTCATAAATCTTTCTCAAAATCTTTCATAAATGCACATAAGAACTGTATTGCATATTTGTAAAGCAAGATGAAGGTACTGTACAGTATCATTCAACTAAAATATCATTACTCAATTTGGCAAAATAAACTCATATTCAGATCTTACCAGCTTTTGCCTTTCTTTATTTGGTATTCTTCACCTGTTGCACTATACACTGCTTTGCATATTTCTTTATGTGACAAGAGATGTCTTTCAATTACAACTGATTTCAAAGGCAATTTATCATCATGACTTTGTGATTTCCTCTTCTTGTTCTTCCTTGAACTTGTTGATGATGATTTTCTATCCTGGTTTGTTATCTGTCTGTCATTTAGATGATTCTGCAGAAACGTTTCTGCCATCCTTTCTTCTACTATTTCTGGAATCATCCAACGGTTTTTCTTATTCAATGACAGTGATATTCCAGAAGGCAGTCTTCCATCATCGAATAACTCTGAAGTAAAATGAAACATAAATCTTTAGTTCCTAAAGCAAAAATCTTCAGGAATGATCAAAATATGTATAGTCTCAACTTAGGGGTAATTGCTATCGACACAGGTGAACAGGTGTTTAGACCTGACCAGCTCACAGCTCAGAGAAGAAATCATGGCAAAAATTGTTAGCATTCTTGAAAATTCTTCTTGTGTAATAAAGTTCCCTCTTCAGTAGTGGTGCCAACTGCCAGCCATATAAAAGTGAGGTGGCAAAAGTCCAAAATTTTCAAACTGGGGGCAAAAATGCATACACAGACATCTTTATTGGATTTCTCATTGACAATTTTAGAAGAGATTTAAGGAAGTAGGGGGTATTTACTTACCAAACCCTCCCCTGGCTCGGACAACTGTTCCTTTTAACTTAATTTATTCTCCTATCTGAGCTCTTAACTTATAACTTGATCCCCTAACTGTATAGGCCTAGTACAGTAGTATTCTATGCTGATTTTAATGCAAATATTTTGCAGACTTACCCTCATCTTTCTGCTTTGACAATTCAATTTCAGAATGACGAGTTGTTTTTGTGACTAATCCGATCTTCTTTCCAGAAAATCGTCCGCCAGAGCCATGTATCTGGTAATTGCGTTGGGTGTTGCCAGTTCGAGCAGATCCTCGAGATTTCTTGTTCACCATCTTGTCAAATTAATGAAGTCGAGCTTACTGCTTTTGATGTTCTGTGTTGATTTGCGATATGATCTGCTCTCTCGATCGACGTTCGTGGCTGATGCAGCTGGCGATCTGCTGGCCTGTTTTAGGCCGATCTATTTTATTCTTCTTTCCTAGTAACACAGTTCGCCGCAGGAAAATTGCAAAAATCAACTACAAACTATTCTGCACAATACTAATGTTTCTCTGGACTTCCATAGCTACTCTCAGTTGTTTTATACTGTAGCTGGTAAAGCACATTTACGATTCGATGGTGCAACACTCCTTGCTTGCAACATCAAAACAAAACAAATTACGTCATCTATCTATTTTTAAGTTCCGGGAAACCAATGATGTTGTTGTTGCTGAAGTTGTGGTCTCGTACGAGACCACAGGGTGGCAAGGTAACAACGGTCATTCATAAATGATAATACTTAGATCCCATACGAAGATCTTATAACAGGGGGGTGGTATTAAATATTTCATTTTTCTTTTGATTTAATTTCGTATGATTTTGTTATGGACATTTAAAGTTTTTTTAACGGGGCTACCGTGGTTAAATAATATAAAATAAAAATGAAAAATCAAGACACATTGGTTTCCAAGCCCCTTTCCGGTTGGTATTTTCTGCCTTAGTTCATCTATTTTTATGATTTCTTCTTCCTGCCTTCCACTATTTTTTCTCTCGATGTCCTCGATCGTTATTTTGGCACTGTAGATATAGTACAGTAAAAACCCGCGCATAAGAACCTACAATTTTGCAAGTCAGCCTGGGTTCTTAAACAATGAATACAATAGATTGGTTCTTATAAAATGGTAGTCTAATTGGACAATTTCAGCCTGCAGGTTCTTAATCCACTAGGTTCTTATACGCGGGGTTTTACTGTAGTTACACACCAAATAAAACAGTTTTTCATATTTAGTTTTCCTGCAAAATATCAATTGTTCTCGTTCTATTAACCATGTCAATGAGGTTGTTTGCTGCTTTTAATAACAATGCTTTTAAGTTTCTTTGTTTTTACTGGAGGGGGCTCTCTCTCGACCCTCTCGATTAGTTAGAGAGCTCCTCCTTAATCTATTAATCTTAAATACAATCTTGTAAACAGTTCTTCTCTCTTATTTATTTATTTATTTATTTATTTATTTATTTATTTATTTATTTATTTATTTATTTATTTATTTATTTATTTATTTATTTATTTATTTATTTATTTATTTATTTATTTATTTATTCATTCATTCATTTATTTATTCATTTATTCATTTATGAATTTTATTATGATCATTTAGTTTTTGTAATGTAATCATGTAGAATTGTATTTAGGATTAATTGATGAATAAATGAAACTGAAACTGCACTATGGTCCTATCGTTGATTTATGTGTGTCAGGAATTACATCCATAGCTATCGTTGCAACTACATCAAAATTTTCTTACCCAAAAAAGAAGAAACAAATTAAAAGGTGGACGTTGATAGCAGATTTTAAAGTGAAAATTATTTTCGGTCAATATAGTGTTTTTGCCATAGACGTATACTTTAACCCTTTAAGAATCTTTCATAAATTTTCATCGTCAATTAAAAATCTTTCGCAAATATTGATAAAATTTCGAAAGTGAAGACTAATACGATATGAACATACCTTAGACCTACGCTGTATATTTATGGCAATAATAAATAAATCTGTTAAAGCGAATGACCAGAGCTATACCGTGCAGTCTATAAATAGGATAAAGGAAAACCCAAACACACAATAGTTTCTTTTGGCTTTGCTTTCTTTGGTGAAGTGTCTGATTATCAATCAGTAAAAATTGCAAACACCCCATGTTTGTACTCACGAGGTATAATGTCAAGTTCTGTTAAAACGAAGATGGATAACCTATATTTGTACACAGAGCGCAGTGGAAGGGCAAAGTGTAAATATTTCCCAAATTCAATACTACAGCTAGAAAATACTGTAGTATGACTCAATCCAGCACGAAAAGCAATAAGTATTACAGTAAAAGGAATTACAGCAAGCACGTGGTGTTAGACAGGAGATTTTGGGGCTCATGCCTCCTTTGTAGCCTGTACCTTTTCAAGAACCCACCACCTTTTCTTAAATTCTAACAACGTCTTTCTGAGGCCCTTGAAATGACAGTACTTACTTCCAATGGAATTATCAATCGCTTCCTGAGCTTTTTGGATGCCAAGTCTAAATTCATTTAACTCTGGTCGTAATTTATGACCTCTATGATAGTACACCAATGAATACTCAAAATCTCCCATTGAATAAAGTGCTTCAGCTTTCTGGTACAAACCCTGCAAGAGACAAGTTTAAACCATCTACAGTATACCAGCAGGTGTCCAAACAAGTTTGTTGATTTGAGCAGCTGCAGACAAAGAACTACTGACTCGTTTTAAGTGATCTAAACAGCAGCATTCCGCGAAAAGGCTCAAAATAATTTTTTCAATTTTTTGTGATAACAAGACAACTAAAGATGGATTTTCCGAAAACGTTAAGCTTCCAGAACCTAAATCGAGCTTTAAAGGTGGTTCCATGTCTGATACCATAAAAGCAAAGAGCAAAAAGAAACTTGTCAATTTCATCAATTGGTATTGAAACCTGGCAATGTGTACAGTGCTGACCATTGGATCCTTCCTGTGGTAGTATATTGTTCTCTTACAATTCTCAGAAAAATGCATTTTATGCAAGCATAACGGAAAAAAGAACATTTTTTTAGGTCATCTTTTGGAGTTTGGGGTCTCTGCTGTTGGAAGCATAATAAAAATTCTGAGTTTGAAAAATGAAACGTCTGAGGGCAGGACATAAAATGAACTTGTTTAGATATTGAAAACAAATAACTATGATGTATAAAGATAAGTAATGGTAAAAGCCCACATCTAAGAAGCCCACATATATATAACTACAGTAAAAGATCCTTTTAGGCAAAAAATTTCAAGAAAATTTTTCTGGACTTGGAGAAAATTACAGTAGAATTGGAAAGACAGATGCTTCAAAGTGCTAGATGCACAGAGTATGCCATTTATATGGTTTTTAAATAGTACCGACTTCTTAATTGCATTATCCTTAAATTAATTTCATCCCCCCAGAATTAAGAACCTTCACTAGGGTAAGCTGAATAAGTGATGGTTCTTATGTGCGTATTTTTAATGTGTATTGCAGATGTAGCTGGTAGTCTTACCCTGTTGAATTCCTTATCTTCTTCTAATGCTGCTTCGGCATCTTTCAGTGCATTCTGTGGGTCTCCAAGCTTCAAGTAGCATTTTGATCTCGACACTAGACATCCCTTGTCACTTGGCTGAATATCCAAGGCCTGCATAGGTAAAAAATGCATTTAAATACAGTACTTTGCAAGCAAAATGTTCCCTTGGAAAGTTAGCACGATGAAGATCAATCTTTTATTGTCCACATCCAAGCATTTCTTAATGAAATATACAAACATTTCTAATGCAGTATAAGTAGGGCGGTCAGTCACATGATCAATTTGTTCAGAAAACTAATAAATCACTACCTATCCACAAATTGTCTTCAAAATTTGCACTTTGGAATATTTAGAGTAGATGTACTAGGCATTTAGGATTACTCTTTGACAAATTTTCTGTCTTTTTTTTAATAATTTGAGGCAAAGGGTGCAAACATCACTGCTTAGAGCATAGTTTTCATGAGCTGCCTGTCATAAGTAGATACTGGTCCATGCTTTTACCATTGTACAGGGATTCACATCTAATAGTGTTATTTACATGGTTCCCTTCAACCATAGGTCACGGGAAATTCTCATTTTTCTGAAAATACTTTTTACAGTGAAAAAGAAGTTTTACAACCATGACAAGCAACACAGTGAATATTAGTAATAAACTTCCCTGTCCTATTTTGCTAAAATTCAATGTTTTGAGTTGATTTCAAACTAACCCTAACCCTTACCGTATGACATACAACAACCTAAGATTTGAATGCAGCCTGCTAAACTGCACTCTCCAGCCAAACTTGCTATAGAAACCTACATATTATGTAAATACTCTGCATATTTAGCCCCAATTGGCACGAACATATTGCATTTCTGCAGTTAGTTGCACATCTGCCTAGTTAGTAGTAACATTTTCCCCCGGGGGGGTACTTAGTATATTTGTCCGACCGGGGTATCGTTTATCGTTTATTGACCGGGGTATCGGGGTATCGGGGTACCGAGGGTATCGTTTTCGCCTCTTTTTTCTAGCGCCGGGTATCGAAAGAAGGCAATTTTTCTAGAGCCGGTTGTCAAAAGGGTGTATTTTCTTAAAACAGGTTGTTGCTTGGCCAAATTTTTACGTTTTGGAGTGTACTTTTCGAGGATTTTTTCTAGAATCGGCTATCGTTCGGAGGGAAAAATTCTGGAGCCGGGTAAAAATGTTTGTCTTTGGTGGGCACACCCCCGTACAATTGAAAGTCAAGTACCCCCCCCCCCCCCCGGGGTAGAATCTAAATAGTTAAGCCTATGCCTGGTCAACCGGAATACAAAAAGTAACAAAATCATATAAATTAATACCAGGCCTTTTAGGAAACTACTTTTGAGGCAAAGGCTGCAAATCCCAGCACAGC
>REGM01000025.1:931449-955979 GCA_004194415.1 Aurelia aurita | reverse complement strand
GGGTTGGGGGGGCAACTGCCCCCCCAATTCGATAAGACTCGGAAATTTTCCTTAAAAGTCGGAAATTTTTTTGGTGGGATCGAAATTGCAATGAAAAAACAAGTGACAGTCAAGAAGAAGAGTTTCCAAAGGAATGAACAGCAAGCTAAGTACACAAGCCCAAAGGAATATTCTTAAGTTTCTTATGCACTTATTTCTTTCAAAAACGAGGAGAAAATGGTCGGGTAAAGGTAGATTAGGGTAGCAGTTTTTCCGAGAAATGTTGGAACGTGCGGGAACGTGAATGGGAGAGGCGTTCTAAGCCAATGTATAGGTTGCTGTTCTTAAAAATTTTCCTTCGGACGCTAAATTGTAGACGAAATATCACAGCATTTTCAAAGTTTTCATTTTGGGCAAGGCAAAAATTGGATTGTGAGAATCGTTCTGAGCCAAAGAAAAAGGGTATAGTATTTACGCAAAAATTCTCCTTAAGAGTGGTTACTCATACCAGTCAAATTCTCAAATTTGGCACTGGCAAACAAGGGACTGGAAGAGATCTTGTAAGCCAAAGTAAATGATGATAACTCAAAAATTTTTCCTGGGGATGCTAATTTATGAAAAACTCTTACAAAATTGTCAAAAATTATAATTCAGTACGTGCAAAAATGGGGTCGCGAGAGGCATTCTAAGCAAAAGTAGAAAACGTGCCCTCAAAGATTTTCCTGGGGGCTTCGCCCCCAGAGTTCTCTATCTCTTATCCACACTTACAATGTTTTTACCTTTTGTCTATCAACTGCTGAATATAGACAGCTTTGAACATCTTACATATTCTCCAAGCACAATTAAAGGGCCCTGTTTAACGTTGTTCGTTTATGTTGGGTCTTCCAGCAAAATACCTCAAAACTAACCATTTCCTCCGACTCGGAAAATTGACTGTGCTTGCCCCCCCACTCAAAAAGCTGAATTTCCGCCACTGATTAAAACAACGTACAGTTTTAGTGTTGACCAACGGAACAAAAACAAATGAATGAAAAATGCACAAGTCGATTCCACCCATAACAATCTGCAGCTTTCTATGTGATTAGATGCTTGGATATTTTAAGTCAATCAATAGTTCTGATTGCAAATGATTTACCACGTGATTACCCACTGCACCCCCTACTTGTCCAGTTTTTTTATAGCAACTTGAGACTGGTCAAACTTTTCCAAAGGGATATCTTGCAGGAGCCGCTCTACTAAAATGTTCCCCTCACTTTTATAAAATATGATGGTCCTCGAGATTCTTTAAAAGATGAAGGGGAAAGTGGTTGGGTAGAGCTAGGGTAGAGTAAAAATTTTCCTGAGAAACGCTATAAAGTGATTGGGAGAGTGGTTCTAAGCCAATGTATAGGTTGTCGTCCTTAAAAATTTTCCTAGATGAACCAATTTGGTACTGCCAAACATGGGTTCGAGATAGGCATTCTAAGCCATGGTAAATGGTTTTCACTCAAAATTTTCCCAGGGATGCCAATTTATAAGAAGATCATTTTAAAAAAGTGTCAAAATTCTGTTTTAGCACCGGCAAACATGGGATCGGGAGAGGTAATCTAAGCCAAAATAGAGGGCGTGTCCTCAAAATTTCCCTGGGGGTTCGCCCCTTGTCCTCTCCATTTTCATCAGTTAATTTTGCCTGGCCATGCCACTGCTTTGATGAGCAGAACAAAGTGTACGGTAGGGCTATTCCGACCTATTTTCAAATCACATATAATTCTCACAAGATAGTCCTCTCTTTCATGGACTAACTTTGGTCAATTTGTGACAACCGAAAAAACCAATTTCAGCCTCAGCTCTGGCAGGGCAATTCTTATCCTGGCAGGGCAAAATTGTCATGCACCCCTCCAATAATAATGGTCAAGTTACGCCCCTGGTTACAGTTACAGTTACAGTTTCCGTTACAGTTGCAGTTACAGTTACTGGACGTTTGTGTATCTTTTGTCCTGTTTGTATCTTTTATGTGTTTGTTTCGTTCCTCTTTGGTAATTGTAATCGATTGAAAATGAGTATCGTAACCTATCCTCACCGGTTTGCCTGCCCTTCCTTTCAATTGACTCAGATTGGGAGTGCGGAGGAGACTTCGCTGTTTGAAAGTGAAGGCACTTCCGGCGAGAACGACGCTCATTTCGGGCTTGATCTCGGTATCCAATGTCTTAAGTATAGAGAGATCATCATGAAAGAATTTCTCCAGATCAAACCTTCTTACTGCAGAAAACAGAGCCGTTACCATTTTTCATGTCATTTTTCGAATTTGGGATTTGGTGACGAGAAAGCCCGAAATGAGCGTCGATCAAGATGACTGATATAGATTTGAAAGCTGCCGTCGTCGAGGAAGGAGGAGGGTGGGCTATTTTATTCTTTTCGTGCTTCTTGTAGCTGGAATGACTTAGCACGAGGTTAGCAAGAGCTTAAATACGACTAACGTCCCATGGGGGGGAGCACGCCCCTTTGGAAATTTCATAAGTGAGATGAGATAAATTATATTTCAATCCAGTGAGGATAAGTAACATATAATATTGTTTCAGTTACTGAATACCTACCATTTAAATACCTTCAATCCATTGAAATTTATCAGAAATCTTGACTAAATATGTGACCACTTTGACCTAAATATGTGACCAAATATTGATGGATTTATCGAAAGCTTTCGACTGTATCCCGCATGATCTGCTTATAGCAAAACTCCATGCATATGGTTTCGACGAAAATTCTCTTGTCTTCATATATTCCTATTTAAAACGGCGCAAACAGTCGGTTCGAATAAATAATGTTCACAGCAAATATCAATCTGTTTTATCAGGGGTTCCTCAAGGATCCGTCTTAGGCCCTATTCTTTTCAATTTCTATATTAATGACTTGTTTCATTTCATCAAAGAAGCATCTCTTGTCAATTACGCAGATGATAATNAAATGAGCGTCGATCAAGATGACTGATATAGATTTGAAAGCTGCCGTCGTCGAGGAAGGAGGAGGGTGGGCTATTTTATTCTTTTCGTGCTTCTTGTAGCTGGAATGACTTAGCACGAGGTTAGCAAGAGCTTAAATACGACTAACGTCCCATGGGGGGGGGGGGAGCACGCCCCTTTGGAAATTTCATAAGTGAGATGAGATAAATTATATTTCAATCCAGTGAGGATAAGTAACATATAATATTGTTTCAGTTACTGAATACCTACCATTTAAATACCTTCAATCCATTGAAATTTATCAGAAATCTTGACTAAATATGTGACCACTTTGACCCGTTTCCATCAACGTCATCTCCACTTCATCTACAGCTGAATTCAAGCAACTTGAAGCATTTATATCAGGCTGTCCAAATAAGGCTTGCGTTTCATGACACCCGAGCCTTACTTGGGTAGTACCCAAATAGACTTATGATTTGTCGTCCTACGGTATAGACGCGGATAGGAGGGCATGTTCTTATAACCGAAAATATTAAAAAATAATAATTTTATTTTTCCAAATCGACTCGCATATCCCTTACATGAATTGTATCCCTTTTTTGTTTATTGGGAAAAGGAAAAACAAAAGATTGCCATTTGTGGGGGGGGGGTTCTTTCCACGCACCCGTCTGAAAATAGCCTTAGACCCCGTTTACACTGTACCAGTACAACTATGGATCCATAACAAAAGTGTAGCAGATCAGCCTCCTTTTACACTGTTCTTGAAAATCCGTAACACGTTTGTTCCTTCGATCTATGGAGTAATTTATTAATATGCAAACTTTTAAATGGCGCATATGTAATATGTAATAATATGTCACATCCAGCAGAGCAGAATGAATTTTTTTACATAGGACACAACAACTGGTGAGCATCCAAAAGCCTACAAGGTAACTGTTACTGCACATGTTACCACACATGTTACCACCACTTTATCAAGTCTTTTCCTAGGTATATTTTCAACATGTTACCATATTTTACCATCATTTCCAAACAGTATATATACATATTTTTAGAATGATAGTAGCATGTCGTAACATGTTGAAAATACAGGGGAAGATTTGCTAAAGTGGTGGTAGCATGTGTGGTAACATGATGGTAGCATGTGACATTTGGGTCGTATATAACTTCAGCCTTTAAACGACGACAGTAAAATTTAAAGAATTTCATACCTACAGAAAATGCTAACTTTTAAACCACTCACATAAAAACATGGCCTTGACTCCAATACATTGTAGTTATTTCAATATATCCTTCATTTGCATCCATTTGTTAATTAATACGCTTTGTTATTTCAATAATTCTTACAAATAGATCTCAATATAAACTTATATCATAGTTCAAAGTTGTCTTGCAAAATGTTTTAGTAAAGATCTGCGATTATATCACAACAGGGAAACCTGTTTACCTTTTTCTCAAAAATCAGACAATCATGGGCAAAATACTTTGGGACAATTCTGAGGACATAAAGCTTAGTTTCCCCTACCTCCCCATTATTCAATGTTGAATACTTGATGACTGATTGGACTGTAACCCACTGGAGGTTCTGCGGTGTTTCCAACAATGAAGAAGGGGGGAAAGGGGCAGAATATTGAAAATCTGGCTTTTGTCGGCTTTTGTCTCATAATTTTTGCCAATGATTGTACATATAGGCTGAAAGCTGTCTTTGTTAAATCCATAGGCCTTCTAATTCGCAACGAGAGGTCATGAGGCAGACCATCTATGGCAAGCGAAAGTCACCAAAATCAGATAAACCCGGTTTTTCTCAGATAAACCGAGTTTATCTGTCAGAAAAACTAAGTTTTTCTGAAAAACTCAGTTTATCTGGAGAAAAACTTGGTTTTTCAGAAAAACCGAGTTTATCTGATAGGAAAACCCGGTTTTTCAGAAAAACTTAGTTTTTCTCCAGAAAAACCGAGTTTATCTGAGAAAAACCCGGTTTTTCTGTTTTGGTGACTTTCGCGTCATGAAATGGGCTTCCTGAGATAATCGCCGAAAAACGATTTTTCTCGGAATGGTCATCGGAGTTTTTGAGAAAAACCGAGTTTATCAGAAAGACCGAGTTTTTCAGAAAAACCGAGTTTTTCAGAAAACAAAGTTTTTGTAGCTTCTATTTGTTCTTTTTTTAACATCGCTTTCAATAGCAGCCTTGTGCAATTTAGACTGCTTCTTCTCTTAAATTACAAGAAACATGGATTTCAAGTGTGCAGCTTTTATTTTGCTGTCGCTTTTCAGTGTTGCTATTGCACCTTTACCAAATCGAACCGATAACCTTGGGCCATATGTTGTTTCACAAGACCCTGTCTTGTTATACCAAAAGTGGGAATGGGAGATGCTGCTGGGAGCGAGGGGCAAATCACTCCTGAAAATGGTGTACGAGATTAATAATCACTAGTGATTATTTTGTGATTAATATAATTTTGTGTTTGATTAATTTGATTTTTAGTGATTAAAGTGATTAATTTGTGATTAATATATGATTATTTCAAAATTAATCACAAATTTTAAAATGCTCTCAAATAAGTTCCTATGCTATAAAAATCGTATAAATAGGGCAAGATACATAAATCAAATGATACAATAAATGGTAAACTATTTCAATAATCAAATGACAAACTATCACGCCAATTTGGCAGAATTTTTGCCATACGCTACATGAAATAGAAAACGCAAAATTTGGGACGTCCATAACCATTGTTTCGTCAATGGGGGCAATGTGATTATCAGCAGCAAGTTAACCACATGTAACTTCAAATTCAATTGAATCAAGGGCGTCGCCACGGGGTGGACTGGGGTGCATGTCCACCCCAGTTTTTCTGAGGGTAGTATTTATTCATAAGCAAAACGATGTGAAAAAGGCTGGGTATACCTTTCAGGACATAATTCCTTACTTATTCCATCCCACTTTTTAAAGGCTGGTGACGCCCCTGAACTGAATTAAAAGAAATAAATCGTTTTCCTCGAGATTTTCTTCGTCACTTTGAGGAGCCGCAGAGAACGAGTTTGCAAAAAGCCCAAAAACTCCAATATTTTTTCACAGAATCCTTAGACAAGTCAACAGAGTGATTCAAGAATTGTCTGTCTTTTCGTCCTTTGTTTCCTGCCAAAATACGAAAATTGGACAAATGTTTCCTGCCTCGTTGGACTGGACATCAGCAACAGCAACAACATGGTTTTCCAGTGACCTTGGCATAGGAACGAGACTTTTATTTTTTGCTCCATCGCAGGGTCCTCAGAATCATGCGTTGTTGTGCTGTTTATACATTAACTTGGGAAAGGGTGAAAGGGATATTCTAATTCTTTCATTTTTTTAACATCGCAGCAACTAAATGTGGTTAAAAATTCAATATTTGGTGATTAATTTGACTGGTGATTTTTGTGATTAATGTGATTTTTTTGTGATTAATGTGATTTTTTGTGATTAATGTGATTTTTTTGTGATTAATGTGATTAATTTGTGATTAAAATGTGATTATTTCGAAGAGCGTACGTGATTTTAAGCAGTGATTTGCCCCTCGGCTGGGAGATGATAAAGCTTCAGTGTCACAACTTTCGCTTTGGGACCACGGGAACCTTTCTTACGACCACCATCATTTTTTAGTTGAAATTGCAGTTGTCTCAGCGTATCGACGCTCGATATGGCATCTGATAAAGGGTATCAAAGTCTATTTGACCGTTCAAGCTTGAATCCATTGCTACGTCTATAACCGCTCCTTGGTATCGATAGCACGTGGTTATGAAGAAATCCAGGAAGTTTTTCAGCAACCAGAACCCCCTTTCAGAAAAACCCGGTTTTTCTGAAAAACTCGGTTTTTCTGAAAAACTTAGTTTTTCTGAAAAACTCGGTTTTTCTAAAGAAACTCAGATTTTCGGAGAATTCTCGGGTACAGTTGAACAATCTCGCAGAAAAACCGGATTTTTCTGAAGTGGTGACAATTTCATGAGATAAACTTGGTTTTTCTGAAAAACTCGGTTTATCTGGAGAAAAACTCGGTTCTTCTAAAACCAAGTTTATCTGATAGAAAAACCCGGTTTTTCAGAAAAACCGAGTTTTTTTGGAGAAAAACCAAGTTTTTCTCAGATAAACTCGGTTTTTCTGTAGATAAACTCGGTTTATCTGAGAAAAACCGGGTTTATCTGATTTTGGTGACTTTCGCTTGCCATAACCATCATAGGCTTTAGATAAGTCCATGAGCATCGTTCCTACAATTCCAGAGGAGTCTTAGCATTTTCTCCATAGTTCTCACGTCTACATGGGATATTACACAGGGCCTAGAAGGCACTTCGTGTAGGCTTATTTACACCCAAACAAAAGCAAAGAAAAACGTTATAACTATTATTAAATAGTTACTATGTAATGCAGTCTGGCATGCATTGGGCCGGCCATTGGACACTTTCAAAGATCCCGTTCCACTGAAAAGCAGTCTAATGACTGTCAGGGTTTCCGTATTTGAAAATATAAATTTTAGCCTATCAGATATCAGTATATCCTGTTGATGTAGATCAGTTACCCAAATATGGTTCGGCACTTGTCACGGCCTAATGTCTATGCACGGCTATTTTATCACAGGCTTATATATGCTTAGATTCCCTTTAATAAGAAGTTAAATAAGTTAGCAATATAAGTTAAATAAATAAGCAATAGTTATGAAATAATAAGGTTGTTTATGAATTAAAAACTATTCTCACTGGCTGAAACGCCCTCGTTTTCAAATTTGGCCTCGATCTAGATACAGTAAAAACCCGCGTATAAGAACCTACCATTTTGCAAGTCAGCCTGATTAGGTTCTTATATATTGGGTATTTAGTGGGAAATGAGGCTGTTGAGGTTCTTAAATTGGTTCTTAATTTGTTCAGGGCTTTCACCAATTTATTTTATTCTGATTCAAAGTTCAACCCTATTATTCATGGTCAGTTCACTGAAATCCCTTTTACCTGAAGAAGGTGTTGGGGAAGATGAAAACAAATGGGTCTACTACCAAAGACATGAGTTTCAGTAACATTATGAACAGCTAATACTTTGAAGCTTAGTACTGGAAATACTGAAAAGGACATTTAAAAATGCATTTGTTGCAGGTTTTTTTGCAATAAACATATAGGTTCAGTAATACAAAGCAACTGGAGTTTTAATGATAATCTACAAATAAGAACCTAACCTCAAACTTCAGGCTGAATTGGTTCTTATATAATGGGGGTCTAATTTCAAAATTTCAGCCTGTAGGTTCTTAATCCACTAGGTTCTTATATGCGGGTTTTTACTGTATTCTCTGGGGTCCTACATGGCACGATGTCTCTTTTTTGCATGCCCTCACAGGTCCCGGGGGACCAGGAGGCATATTTAAGCTCTGGGGCACTTGAATTCTGTCCTTTCGAGCAACAAGACGTTTATCCAGGTTTTTCGACCCACCCTCCTCCCTCAGCGATGATTGGCAATCGAAGAACACCAAACCGCTGTTAGATTTATTTTTATCTAATGCCTCAATCTGTCGCATGACCTCGTTTGGGTTTACGTGAGAAAATGTAAATGTTTCAATTTCTTCACACACAACATGTGGCAAAAAGGGTACCATTACGCCAAAAAAGAAATGCAGTGAATATTACTGAAGAACAGTGCAATGACATATTGGTCATAAAAAGGGTTTGAATTTGCGAATTTTTTCCGCAACGGTATTTGGGGCTTCTGAAACATAGTACTAGAGTTGTAAAATTTTCGATATCACAGAACTGGTTTGTTCTAATCGAGATTCTTACAGCAAAATGTGAATTTGGTTAGCATTTCTTATCCTGAATCTAAATTATAAAATTGCGAAATGAAAAGTAATTTCCTGAGCTTACTTTGGTAAACCAGACAAGTGCATCCTGGTATTCGCCCTTTTTCAACCGCAACCGGGCATCTTGCAAGGCTGTTTCCAAAAGCCTAGCTGTCTCGATTTTCTTTTTCTTCTCGTTGGACTTTGACGATCTCCTTCGTTCTTTCTCCAACATCTCAAGGCGTAAACTATCTTCTATCAGCTTCAAGTTGTTCAAGTTGTATGATGTCATATCTCAAACCGAGTGCGATTATCGAATTATGGCGAAACGTTTTATCGATTTCTGCAATTTTATTGGATCTTTTATCAGTACACGAATTGAAATATTCGGGCGGCATCTATTGATCACAGAACGCTGTGGTCGAGCTTGTGCGAGTTTTCGCGAAGTTGTGCATGAAAAAATAATCTGTTTTATTAACGCATGGTTATTTTCCGAGCGAATTCGACTTTCGTGGTTAAAGAAGGTGTGAGCAGGTGGGAACAGATAAGACAAAACTTGTCTGTTGACTCTCTTTATCAGTACGTTACTTTCAAGGTGAATCGATAGGTCAGCAGCCTTCATAAATTTTTTATTACCGGATTCATTTTGAGTAAATCAAACTTCAAATTTCTGTTGAATCTTGAGAAATGAGAATTGTATGATGTTTGTGGATAGCTATGTCATAATCTTTCAGTAAAAGCTGTTTTTTGCACAATAGACGCCGTAGGAAATCAAACAAATGTATAAATAAACTTTGACCACCGTTTAGAAGAGCGCTAATGAAGAAAGAGGGCAGGTCGTCCCAGTCGTTTTGGTAGATTTTGAATCTTGAGGAGCTAACTCGTCGAAAAGTTATTTACTCAGATTAGGGCCATTTACGGAAAACTGGAGATGTGCAACTAAGCTCAGGGGGCACGGTGCAATTTTGTCTCCCGCATGCAATGCAACATGATGCATTGCATGTGCAAGCAAAAATTTCACCATGGAGCATAGCATTGTTTTCATGCAACGCAGCAGATTTTCCGGGAAAAGTTGCTGCAGCAAAATTGACTGTTTTTTATTTGATTTTTTGCGCAATATTGTTCGTTTTGCAGGTGCTATGCAGCATATTTGCCTTGCATATTTGCCATCCTTGCAGCATTCATATATTTTTATCGAGGGTTTTAGGCCCCTTTTCTTGCATATCGAAGTAAAGGATTTTTCGTAAAACAAATTTTTAACTACATTCCCAATGCTCAGAAAAATAGAAGAAAATCACAAAGAATACTTTAACTTTTCGGCTATCAACTAAAGTTTAATGCATTCCAATTTATCAAGTGATGAAAATGAAAAAGCTGCTCTTCAACTACCCCCCAAATTTGCAGTATATAATAAGATAAGACCGATAAAATTAAAAGCTGAAGTCGAGAAAACGTTCACCAAACTTCGATGGCAAAGAGAATTTAACAACAAGGATAGGGAAACAGATGAAAGTGAATCTGAAGACGAACTTGACTTTTATGATAATGATCAGAATAACTTTAATCTTAGCAGAATGCGTCCTACCAGCCTACCTTTCAACAAAAGAGTATATATGCCACCATATTCTGATAAGGAAACTGAGGCAAAAATAGATCTAGCTAAATCTAAATTACATGCTGTCATAGATAAATACGCTGCTAAGTCAAAAGGAAATAACAATCTAAATCAACAAGAGCAATCAGGAATTAAAGAACTTCAAACTAGAATAAAGAATAAAGAAATAGTATGCTATCAAACTGACAAGTCCGGGAGATTTTCAATCGATACAAGCAACAATTACAGGGAAGCAATGATACCACATACCGAAAATATGCAAAAAGTCGGAGACACAGAATACAAAGAAGTAGAGAAATCTTTAAATGCACACATGTCGGCTTGGGTTAGAATCTTGAAAGGGGATGAGAGAACTGCCAGTAATTACCAAGCTACAAACAATGCGATACCACCATTATATGGGCTGAGGAAAGACCACAAAAACTGCGAGGATCAGGTTAAAGGACCACCAATGAGACCAGTATGTGGAGCCATTGTATCTTGTAATTACAGAATATCTCATTTCTTATCCATGATCCTAAGACCTCTAGTTAAGCTAGCAGAAGAAACTTGTGAAAGCACAGAAGATCTACTAAGTAAGATTAAAGAATGCAATGAATCAGAAAACTTAACAAACAGCATAGTAGGAAGCATGGACGTAAAAGCACTATACCCGTCAATAGATGTCGATTTTGCTGTTGATAAATGCATTGAACTAATCAATGAAAGCGACATGGAATTCATAAATATAGACATTGACGAACTTGGATTATTTCTTGTGATGACAAATGACAAAGGAGAGTTAGAAGCCAAAGATCTCTTAAAGTATTGCCCGGCTAGAAAGACAAAAAGAGGAAGAGCTCCAAAACTCACAGCCTCTGGAGTAAACAATAACAAAGAGAAACGTTGGACAGGTTGGACGAAAAGTGACATCCGACCAGGCCCGTTAGAAATAAAGAAATTAGTTACATCAGCCCTACGGAACAGCTTAATAATTACCATGAAAAATCATATATGCCAGTTTGATAGCAACGTATACAAACAAAGACAAGGAGGCGCAATAGGTGTAGGGATTGCAGGAGATATAGCGACACTATTCATGGTTTGGTGGGACAGAGAACTTAAAAGCAGATTACGCAGACAAAGTATTGAAATCCAGCTTTACAAAAGATATGTAGACGACACAAACCTTGTGGCAAAAACTGTACCAAATGCAAGTAAACAACCAAACGATAAAGTAATAATGGAAACAATTCAAAAGATAGCAAATGAAATACATCCAAGTATTAGTGTGACAATTGATTTCCCAACAAATCATACCAATAACAAAATGCCGGTCTTAGATCTAGAATTATGGATAGATAAGGTGGAAGTTGGCAGTTCAATGAAACGACAAATTCTGTTTACTCATTACATGAAACCGATGGCTAATAAATACCTCATCAATAACAGATCAGCTTTATCTACAACGATGAAAACCAATGTACTAGTAGCTGATCTGGTCAGAATCATGAGAAATGTTTCTTTACAATGTTCAGAAAGTGAAAGACAGAAACATATCCAGCATTTCATCAAAAGAATGCAGTTCTCAGGATACCACCAACAGGAACGTGTCAAAGTGTATACCAAAGCAAAACGAAGGTTTGAACAAATCATAGAAAGGGACCGGAAGGGAGAATGTCCAATTTATAGGGGAAAGTTCTGGGAAAGACGGAGAAGAGAACAAGAGAAAATAAAGAAGAAACGAACCTGGTATGCAAAAGGCGGATATGAAACAGTCCTCTTTGTCGATGCTACCCCAAACGGAGAACTAGCGAAAGAATGCCAACAAATCTTAAAAGAGTCAGAACTAAAAATAAAAACAGTAGAAAGAGCAGGAAGATCATTGAAAGAGAGTCTTGTGAAATCAGACCCATTCAAAACCAAAACATGCAAAGAAAGTGATTGCCAAGTATGCAAAATGAATCCCAAAGCAAACTGCAAAGTACGAGACGTAGTATACGAAATGTCTTGTCTCGGAAGTGAAGAAGACGGACCATGTAGGGAAACGTACATCGGAGAATCAGCCAGAAGTTTGAAAGAAAGGATCAATGAACATATAGACAAATACGAAAAGAAAGATAAAAGCTCTGTGCTCTACAAACACATGCAAGAAAAACATGGCGAAAGAAAACAACAAATCACAGTGCAAGTACTAACAGCTTGTCCAGGAGACCCCATGCTTAGACAAGTATCAGAGGCTGTTTACATCCAAGAGTTGTCACCCACATTGAATTCCAAAGAAGAATGGGGAAATACGAATATCCCAAGAAGAAGACGAAACAACAACAACAGGTTCCTCAATGATTGTGACGTTGAAGGCCTTGAAGATGTTCTAAACATATGCGATTGATTAATTATCGAACAAATCTACCAACTGATATCAAGTTCGAACACAACCAACATCTAGTTGCTGATGAGGCCTCAGAAGTGAGGCGAAAGCTTCAACATTACGAAACAATTTAAGTGTATGAGTGTTTGAAATAAATGGCAAGCAAAAAGACAAATTATAGTTTAGGATACAACACTCGGGATCGCATTAAAGCTTTAGCAGAGTCTGCTAAAAAAAGAAATACAATTTATCAAGTATTCTCCGTGTACCGAATTTTCAAACTCATGAAGTATTTTTTGGCGCACCCGGTGCACGGTACCGGACAAATTTGCTGCGCTATCTTCCTTACCGTTTACTCGGTACTTGCACTAAGCATGCTGCCTTATTGACGCCCTTGAACGTTTCTTTTCATTTCTCCCACTGTTTTTCATTTTGTTCGTCGATAGTGTCTACTGACTAAAGAGCCGGGTAGCATTTTCATTTTCAATCTTGTCTGTTTATAGTTCAACAATGAAAAACTGTTGATTGACATTGAAATAGCTTGTAGCTTCAACTTAAATTACGAGCCGCCGTTGTTTCATGATAGGGTACCCATGTGTACGAAATGCAGAAAAGGTGCTATTTTTTGCTTACGTGATTTTATAAAAAAGAACAGCAGAAGGTTCTTGACAGAGTGGAGATGACAATCTTTAGTTGTTTAACATAAGTATCGTTTCAGAGTCTTCAAGTGGTACAAAACTTTTAAACCGCATAAAGCAACGGAGCTATTTACTTAAAGGTAATGTGTCCATATATAAGGCCAGCGTATACCCAACCTGTCAACATCCATCAAATTCTCGGCAAATGATTGGTTGATATTCAAACTGATCACATGAATAGAGAAAATTGCTATAATGCGTAATTGAAAAGAAATTTTAGTTGATCACATGCCTTGCTCTGGGAGGCGTACTTGTATGGACACATTACCTTTAATACTCTCAACTGAAACTGGTCATTGCAAATCATCGGATATAACACAGACAACCAAAGAAGAACAATTTTAGACGTTTTTTAGATTCGCCATTCAGATGCAGACAATATTTTGTGCCAGTCAAGGATGGCTGTAATAGTCAGCATTTGTACAGCATCTAAGGCCCTACCTAACGTGAAAATTTGATAAACCAGCTTCAGACTACGATGCGCATTTAGCAAATTTGTCCCATACTTAATACTGAGTCAAAGCTGTTTTAGTTACAAGTTTTGAATGAAACTGGTTGGGCAATTGAACTAAAGTTGAAGTGGTCTGTTAAAGAAATTTTTGATACATGCTTTTCATTTAAATTCAGTGCCATAACGGTTGCCTGAATATAAAGTCAAGTTATTGCAGGGGTAAATATTCTTCCAAAAGTTTTTAACCTTATCGTCACTAATTGAAATCTTATGGCAATCATCGGTTTTTTCTTTTATTGTTTTGCCTCTTTTTGAAATTTCTTTCTTTTTTTCGATTCGACCCACCTTTAAGTCCTCGCGAGGCTAAAGTTTTACTCCATGATTTATCAACGAAAAACGAAGAATATTTAGCCCTGAGTGATGGTGCGTCGAAGTTACGAAAAATCTCAAAATGCACGTTCATGTCAGGTTAAAACTGAACAGTTTCAACAACAAAAAAAGGCAAGTATAAAAGAACTTAAGGTCATTATGCATCAGCTACTTAAAAACAAGAAGTCAACTAAACGCACTTTAAGGACTAACAGGGGCTGCGTTAATGCAATAAAAGCTTCGGAAGTGACACAAACTTAACAATGACAAAAGAATCATCACATTTTTACATAGCATCCTCCTTCATAACCAGTACATGCTAGCTGACTGTGTGTCAATGATTCGGGGTGAGGGAACATAGGCAAGCGACGGGTCGAATGTAATTTCAAACAGATTTGAGTCGGGTATGTAACCGTCAAGAAGAGTTGAATGACGAAACAGCAGGCTGGTTTTCAGTCAGTGGAATTTTGTGAGTAATAACTTCTTTCATTGATGTCACTAATAGTGGGGCGACATTATCGAGTAAAAACAAGGCACAAACAAGTGTCACCTCTAATGAATCAGTGTCGTCGCTTCAGTAATTTACCAAATTTTGGTACATCGTGTACTTGAACCATCCCTTAAGAATGGATGATTATCCTGACTTAGCGTATCAAGCAGTGTATCAAGTGTTGCAAATCATATGGGTACATGCAAAATCGTGATGAAACATTCCTTTGTCAATAAAAACGTCAATCGTTTCAGGAAATGTTTGTTTTCTTTAGTAGATGACAATTAAAATATCGCTCTTCAATATCGTTAAAGTAGTTTTACAGTCGATTCCTAGGCAGCACAAAGTGTGAAGAGTACTGTGTTATATTCGTCACCGCCATCTTGTGTAATGCCTGTAAGTACACATGGTGCGTACCATGTAAGACTTTTCTGTCATTTGTCCTCGGCTCCTTTGAACGTTATATTATTTCTGTCAAAGTCTAATTCAAAAACGAGAAAGGCTTTTCTGTCCATTCTTCACTCTTTCTCCTCTTGTTACACAATCTCTGTATATGCCCCCTAGTGATAGTGATATCTAACTGTTTAGAAAGCCTGCAATAGTAGTTATACAGTTGATTACTCGGTAGTATAAAGAGCGATGATTACCATGTTATTTCTGCTAAAGTTTACTTTCACAATGAATCAGATTCTTCATTCTTCTTCATCCTTTTTCTTCCTGTTTTGGTCACATGTCAGTCATAAGACCAGCTACGCATTTCTTGCGGGTTGTTATTGTTTACTGTTGCTGTTAATGTGTTTTGTTAATTCGTTTCAAAAATTAAAAACTTCTGCTTCTCCTTCTCCTTCATCTTCCCTAATGTCATTGTGTTATTGTGATGTCAAACCTCTTATTGTGATGTCAAACCTGGTATTGTGATTGCTATTGTTGTTCCTATCATTTACTGTTGGTAACGTCGTCAACTTTGTTTCACAGGGAAACAGTTCTTCTTCTTCATCTTCTTCATCTTCTTCATCTTCTTCATCTTGTTTAGTTTCATTGTGTTTGCAGCCTGTCTCCTTATTGCTATCGTTATTGTTGTTGCTTTTGTTCAACTATTGTTTACTGCTGCAGCTGCTGCTATTGTCATAAACTTTGTGTCTTAGAGGATAATGTCTTCTTCATTTCAAGTTGCTTTGCTGTCATTGTATTTGCTGTCAATCATGTTATTGCTATTCATGTCGACGTTATTGTCGCTAGTTCTTGTTCTGTCATTATATTTCATTACAATCATAGTCAAAGTATGTATATAAGTGACTACTGCTCGAGTAGGTTGTTATTGTTGTTGTTGTATTAGTTTCCCTGGTTACCCTATATAGGCCTGTGTGTTGCCTTCGTCGTGCAATTGTCATCCGTGCGGTGTATTCCGTACAAGAACACAAAATCATCATCATTCATCATCATCAGTGTCGCAGTTTCGTCATAAATGAAAATTACTGCTCCAGTAAATTGATGTTGTTGTTGTTGCTTGCTATTGTTGTTGTTTTATGTTGTTGCTATTGTCCTGTAATTGTTATCTATACGTTGTATTCTGATAAAGAATACAATATCATCATCATCATCTGCCATCATCATCATCATTGTCACAGTCGTCATCAATGTCAATTACTGCTCCAGTAAATTGATGTTGTTGCTGCTTGCTGTTGTTGTTGATATCGTCTTGTTATTGTCATCTGTACGTTGTGTTCCGTCAAAGAACACAATTATCATCATTGTTAAAATTTTTCTTAAAGTCAAATCTCTCCAGTATGTACTCGCTTATGTCGTTAAGATCGCCTTGCAATCGTCAACCCTACTTGTATTCTCCTAAAGAACACAACATCATCATAATCATCATCACTCATTATCAATATTGTCACAGTTTGTATTTAAATTACTGCTCCAGTAAATTGTTGTTGTTGCTGCTTGCTGTTGTTGTAGTTTTATATTGTTGCTATTGTCCTGTAATTGTTATCTGTAAGTTGTATTCTGTTAAAGAACACAATATCATCATCATCATCATCTGTGATCATCATCATCGTCACTGTTTCGTCTTCACTGTCAATTACTGCTCCTGCAAACTGTTGCTTGCTGTTGTTGTTGTTGTTTTATGCTGTTGCTATCGTCTTGTAATTGTCAACCGTACGTTGTATTCCATTAAAGAACACAATACCATCATCATCAACATTGTCACTGTTTCGTTATAAATGTCAATTACTGCTCCAGTGAATTGATGTTGTTGCTGCTTGCTATTGCTGTTGTTTTATGTTGTTGCTATTGTCCTGTAATTGTTATCTGTACGTGCGTTGTATTCTGTTAAAGAACACAATATCATCATCATCATCTGTCATTATCATCATCGTCACCGTTTCGTCTTCACTGTCAATTACTGCTCCTGCAAACTGTTGTTGCTGTTGCTTGCTGTTGCTATCGTCTTGTAATTGTCAACCGTACGTTGTATTCCATTAAAGAACACAATACCGTCATCATCACCATTGTCACTGTTTCGTTATAAATGTCAATTACTGCTCCAGTGAATTGATGTTGTTGCTGCTTGCTATTGCTGTTGTTTTATGTTGTTGCTATTGTCGTGTAATTGTTATCTGTACGTGCGTTGTATTCTGTTAAAGAACACAATATCATTATCATCATCTGTCATTATCATCATCGTCACCGTTTCGTCTTCACTGTCAATTACTGCTCCTGCAAACTGTTGTTGTTGTTGCTATCGTCTTGTAATTGTCAACCGTACGTTGTATTCCATTAAAGAACACAATACCGTCATCATCACCATTGTCACTGTTTCGTTATAAATATCAATTACTGCTCCAGTGAATTGATGTTGTTGCTGCTTGCTGTTGTTTTATGTTGTTGCTATTGTCCTGTAATTGTCATTTGTACCTTGTATTCCGTTAAAGAATACAATATCATCATCATCATCTGTCATTATCATCATCGTCACCGTTTCGTCTTCACTGTCAATTACTGCTCCTGCAAACCGTTGTTGCTGTTGCTTGCTGTTGTTGTTGTTGTTTTATGCTGTTGCTATCGTCTTGTAATTGTCAACCGTACGTTGTATTCAATTAAAGAACACAATACCATCATCATCACCATTGTCACTGTTTCGTTATAAATGTCAATTACTGCTCCAGTGAATTGATGTTGTTGCTGCTTGCTGTTGTTTTATGTTGTTGCTATTGTCCTGTAATTGTCATTTGTACCTTGTATTTCGTTAAAGAATACAATATCATCTTCATCATCATTCATCATCATCATCATCATTGTCACAGTTTGTCTTTAAATGCCAATTACTGCTTTCGTAAATTGTTGTTGTTGCTGCTTGCTGTTGTTGTTGTTGTTTTATGCTGTTGCTATCGTCTTGTAATTGTCAACCGTACGTTGTATTCCATTAAAGAACACAATACCATCATCATCACCATTGTCACTGTTTCGTTATAAATGTCAATTACTGCTCCAGTGAATTGATGTTGTTGCTGCTTGCTGTTGTTTTATGTTGTTGCTATTGTCCTGTAATTGTCACTTGTACCTTGTATTCCGTTAAAGAATACAATATCATCATCATCATCATCATCATCTGCCATCATCATTATCATTGTCACAGTTATGTCTTTAAATGTCAATTACTACTCCAGTATATATTAGTTTATACTTCAGAGATTGTCTTGTAATCATTACAATGTCATCATCAACTGTCATCATCACTGTCACTGTTTGTCTTAAAACTTCAAGTATCTCTCCAGTATGAATTCGCTTATGTCGTAAAGATCGTCTTGTAATTGTCATCAGTACGTTGCATTCCGTCAAAGAACACAATATCATCATCTGTCATCATCATCATCATCATCATCATTGTCACAGTTTCGTCATCATTATCAATTACTGCTTTAGTAAATTGTTGTTGTTGCTGCTTGCTGTTGTATGTTGTTGCTATCGTCTTGTAATTGTCAACCGTACGTTGTATTCTGTCAAAGAACACAATATCATCATCATCATCTGTCATCATCATCATTGTCACCGTTATGTCTTTAAATGTCAATTACTACTCCAGTATACATTCGTTTATGCTTTAGAGATTGTCTTGTAATCATTACAATGTCATCATCAACTGTCATCATCACTGTCACAGTTTGTTTTAAAACTTCAAGTATCCAGTATGAATTCGCTTAAGTCGTAAAAATCGTCTTGTAGTCGTCAATTGTACGTTGTATTCCGTCGAAGAACATAATAACATCATCATCACCATGTCACAGTTTCCTCATTAACGTCAATTACTGCTCCAGTAAATTTTTGTTGTTGCTGCTTGCTGTTCCTGCTGTTTTATGTTGTTGCTATTGTCCTGTAATTGTTATCTGTACGTTGTATTCCGTTAAAGAACACAATATCATCATCATCATCATCATCTGTCATCATCATCATCGTCACCGTTGTGTCTTTAAATGTCAATTACTACTCCAGTATACATTCGTTTATGCTTTAGAGATTGTCTTGTAATCATTACAATGTCATCATCAACTGTCATCATCACTGTCACAGTTTGTTTTAAAACTTCAAGTATCCAGTATGAATTCGCTTAAGTCGTAAAAATCGTCTTGTAGTCGTCAATTGTACGTTGTATTCCGTCGAAGAACATAATAACATCATCATCACCATGTCACAGTTTCCTCATTAACGTCAATTACTGCTCCAGTAAATTTTTGTTGTTGCTGCTTGCTGTTCCTGTTGTTTTATGTTGTTGCTATTGTCCTGTAATTGTTATCTGTACGTTGTATTCCGTTAAAGAACACAATATCATCATCATCATCTGTCATCATCATCATTGTCACCGTTATGTCTTTAGATGTCAATTACTGCTCCAGTATATATTCGTTTATGCTTTAGAGATTGTCTTGTAATCATTACAATGTCATCATCAACTCTCATCATCACTGTCACAGCTTGTCTTAAAACTTCAAGTATCTCTCTAGTATGAATTCGCTTAAGTCGTGCAATCGTCAACTTTACGTGCATCATGTCGAAGAACACAATATCATGATCATGATCATCTGTCATCACCATAACCATCATCATCGTTACAATTTGTCATACGTCATGTACATCTCGAGCATATTGTTGCTGCTGCTATGTTTTGCTGCTGTCACAGTATGTACTAATATATCGAGTCGTGTTTTACGGCCAATGGTGAAATTTTTCTTGTTGTTCTTGTTAATGTTACCCATTGAATTTTAAATTTAAGTAATGTTCGTCGCAGTTTGTCGTCACATCAGCTGGTTCTATTTCAAATTGAAATCGATAGGATAGTTATTGATTGATTGGTATTGATTGTTTTCCGTCTAATGTTGTTGTCATTTATCACCATTTATTCTTGTCTATATGCTACTGTTTGTTTGTTCCTTTCTTTGTTGGTAGCAATTGTTGTTTGTTGTCGCCAAAGTTCACAGCTATTTATGGTTGCTCTACACTGATCCTAACCCTACCCCTTCCTGAATGTATTGATCTCAATATTGCAACAACAACAAACACGTATGAAAAAGATGAAGCAAAGAACAGTTGGCGAGAAATATACGTTATTGGATCACTGACTAAAAGAATGTATGATGCCTGAGGCAGATTAAGTGTAGTCAAGTTTTGGTAACAGGAATTCATCAACAGTTACCCGTCCTTAGGTCAACTAACCTTATGTTGCCTTTATGGGTGAAAGCATAGAGAAGAGGTGAGAACTTCAGGTTATTGAATTACTCGCTGAAAGAACGCGCGGAGCTTGAGGTCTATATTATAAGAAGTTACTTCAGGTTTTTGGCACCTGGAAACAACTTATGGTTACCTTTACACTGACATAAGAGCTCCAATTTGTCACAAAAGATACAGAGCTTCCCTAATCGGCTTCAAAAATGTGAAAATTTGTGCTGTTTTCGAGTTAGTGTGTCATGGCTTGAGAAATGTGAAGATATTCTTTTTCCATCCAGTGCAGTATTTTCCAGCTTCATAAAGATGAAAATCGGTGCTGTCTCTCTGTAATGTTTGAAAAATGTGAATTTTTCGGCTGTTTTCGAGTCAGTTTCTAAAAAATGTCAATCGAACAATGCAAAAGTAATTGTTCTTAGTTTTTACATCATTGAATCAGAGCACGAAAATATAGCAATACAAAGTACTGCATCAGTCAAGCCCACTTCCTCTCAATTGCAAATAATGTGGTCATAAGTTCCACTGACGGAAAACAGCCTAAACCGGCATCTCATCCGAAGGCACATTCTCGTTGAAACCTTCTAGGATGAGCGGTGGTACCTCCCCGGACGGTCGGCCAAGCCTTTTAAGTAGCTCATATGGAATGGAGAGGTGCCTTGGATGCTTGGCCTTCCTACCACCTAGCACGAAAAACCAGCCTGCAGGCCAAATCATAAGCTTTTTCACAAGAGAGCAGTGAGTATTATGCCTGGAAATTTGTGGTAAAGCTCTTTTCAAAACGATTACATACGTGAGAAAAACAAGTCTTGTGGACGGCAATATATCTGCACGAGACAGTTCAAGGAAACAGTCTCCAATAATTTCAGTTGAGCATGTAGAGGAGAAGGAGCTATGGATCTCTTTAAATAGTAATGCCTAGCATGTATCACTTCCGACGCTTGCATGCATCACTTCTGACGCTTGCATGCATCACTTCCGAGCTCTGTAAAATTATAGGACAAATGCCAACTGTGTCTCAACAAGCCCTGCTTACATGTACCGGATAAAGACTGCTGAGTGCTGAACACATAAATTAAGAAAAAGAATGTTTTGCCAGAGTGCCATGGTTAATTTGCTATCGAGCAGCTGAATATGAAGGGCATTTTGGAGGTAGTTTAAGTATTCGATCAACGAAACGGATAAGTTAAAATCTCAAGATCAAAGTTGCAACATAACGTCATCATAAAGAATTAGCATTGTTTAATTGTGGACGATTTCTCCATTTGAAGTTCTTTACTGAATCAAAATAAAACGCAGTATCTTTTCATTGTCCAAGTTGGAAATTATTTTCAACTGGATCTTTTAAACCAGTGCTAATCTTAGAGTGTTGTTTGTATAAGGATGTTTTGGGAAATGAATGCAGCACGAAAGAGGTACAGTATGAGATAAGGTACATATAAATAGGGAATTGGATTGGCAAGAGCTTAGATCAATGCTTGCCATAAGCAAACCGAAAGAACGATCGACTCCATGAAACGTAGCATACTAAAAATCACTTAATCTCTATATATAGTTAAAAATTAAAGAAAAATCTAACGGTCCAAAAACGAGTCTCTCGACATAAGACCTCATTTTTGTTGAAAACTGGGCTAATCCGTTAAAGGTGTCAATTGCTTCAATTGCTCATCTGACGAGCCCTTTCTGTATTGTCTCAAAACACAGCAGTCCTTCTTAAACACTGGGACATATCTTAGTGCCTTTAGACGTAAAATTCTCATCCAAAAAAGTTCCCCGGTAGATTAAAGGACCTGTTCATTGTCAGTGAAGGCTTGAACTTTCGTTGTGTACAGTTTTCAATTGTAAGGCCCTCAATGAGAATAATCTCCATATTCGTATCAGTTCCAACCTTGTTTTCTGCTATAGTACATTTGGTTTTAAACAGACTCTAAACGTGTTTTCCAAAGCAATTACGACTGTTGAAAAACACACACAGTACCAAAGATAATTCTTGAAATCCCTGATACTTTAAACGATGGAATATCCGGTTATAGACAATACTGTGCAAAACAAAACTAACTTTTCTAGTACTAATCCAGTTTTCGTATTCAGGGCTGCATTTTTGCTGCCATTTCTCTAGAAACAGCTAGCAATTGAGTCGAATCAGTTTGGCGAAACTAACAAGTAATAAATTTAATCAACTCTAGCTTGCTTTGCTTGTGGCTCACCTTCTTCTTGTTTTGGTTTCTTTGCTTGTGGCTCACCTTCTTCTTGTTTTGGTTTCTCTTCTGCTTCTTCGTCATCGAATCTTTTGTGGTCGCCTTTCGCTTCCTCTTTCTTGTCTCCATTTGCCTCTGATTTGGCCTGGTCTGATTCGTTTCGTGTTCGCTTCTTTCCTTGATAACCCTTCCTCTTGCCTTTATCTACGAATCGAGAATTCTAACATTTACCCGGTGTGCTGTAACCTGCATACATTATTGATCAATTCTTTCGACAAATGTTAAACTTTTAGCTTAATCCTCCTTGTCTCAGGGTGACCTAAGAAAGCTTCACGAGCTTGAGCAATGCCTGGAATTCTGAAATCAAATGTTGTTGACAAGAAATGTGCATCAGCATTTAGTCTAAAGGTCATCCAATTGTTAGATGCTCTATTATTTATACAATTCAAACACTCGCCATCTTTTTCAAGTACACGCTTCGTAACGCATGACAGAGATTTATCATTGCTTACCGATTTTGCATCCAGCTCTTCGTTAATCAAACAAAACATGCACTGGACACGTAAGTTGACACGAACATGAAGAACTGGACATATTTTAGAGCTGGGTTTTCGGAGGGTATTTGTGTCTTAAAATCAACATACAGCATCCCTGAAGTTAGCTAGGCCTTTCAATTATGTGGTGATGCAAATATTGTATCTAAACGGTTTGATTTGAGGGAGCAAGGCGCGATCTGTTGGATGACGTTTATGGGTCACCAGGTAGCATTTGGTCGGCCGAGCGAGTTAAGAAGCATATTATGTAACAGACCCAAACAGTGTGCAATTAGATCAGACACACTGGCCCGTATTGGAAACAAAGGTAAAAAATGCTCAATTAGTCTCAGCTCGCATTTCCAGAAAATATCTTACGTTTTTGTCTTCTTTCTCTCTCCTTTTGCTCTCTTTGCTTTTTAAATTCTGCTTGTTCCTTTTTCGCGTTCACCCAGAATTTCTCCTCTTCTTCGCCTGTAAGTGATGAAAAGAAGGTTTAGTAATAGTTGTATCATATTCCTTAATCTCAGAAGTCTCATGTGGTACCATTAAATCTTCTCTCTGCAGTTTTATTTCTTAAAGGGAATAACCTGAGTTAAAAGATGAGTTCTCATAGGTTTATAAATAGCCTATTGTATTTGATAATCCAGCAAGTGGGCAAAGAGAGCAAAGCCAAAGAAAACAATGGCGTGTTTTGGTTTTCCTTTATCCTATTTATAGACGGGCGCCTTATAGCTCAGGTCACTCAATTTAAACTTTTTCAGAAATTCTTCATAATTTAGTTAAATTCCTTTTTTGTTTACCATATTTGTCTTATCTGTTTTACGTTTTCGATCACTCTTTCATGTTATATGTTCTTTCAGTTAATATTGCACGATTAAAACACTCGAGAAATGCAACACTGAATGAATGAGTAGACTGAGAGAAAAACACTCCCACTGTACTTTGGTGGTAATTAATAAAATTAGCTCAGGAGGGATCTTCTTCGCTCGACTCTTCGGTACAAAATGACATGGGGACAGATCAAGATTTTAGAGTATTAGGGAAGAAATTAAACACTTTAAGATATTGACAGCATGGCTGTGGAATGTATTTGCCGCTGACCTACAGCACTATGCGCCCCCGCATTTAGTTGGAATCTGTAAATCTGGAAAGTTGCCAGGAAAAATGATCAATGGATTTTAGAGGATTCCTCTCCCTTGGGAATCAATCTATTGTTGTCGGCACGTGGCTACATCTACAGGTTGGAACTTGAAGATTACTTGGACGAAAGCGCAAGATTATAAAACATCTAGAAATGCCTCAAAACATTGGAATAAATATCGTAATGATGACAAGAAATTCGAGCAAATTCAAGAAGTTATTGCTTTGCAAAATGCTCCAAAACTGGCCGCAGCTTCT
>REGM01000025.1:912563-930979 GCA_004194415.1 Aurelia aurita | reverse complement strand
AAAAAAAGTAACTCCCAAGCAGCATTAAGTACAGCATAAACTACACCTATGGAGTGAAAATCAGCTCATTATCAGCTGTAGTTAGAGAGAAAGGAGGTTTTGGAAAATGATTGTCGCGAAAACCACTGTAACGAAATCATTAATAATAAAAACACAACTTGACCAAACGAAGTTTCTGATACAAAACATTTGTTCTTGTTGTGCATTGTTACATCGTCTCATTACATCCTCTACTTACATCGTCTTCGTAAAGATAATCACAACGTTGCAAGATACTGCCACAAAATGAGAGGCATTGAAAAATAATGATCGAAGAAGTCAAAATTAGGGAAATTTCCTTTTTTACCACAACATTTAAGTTACTTAGGGATAATGTTATGATATCCTGCTAAAAGATACAATCAGTTCTTTCAAAATTATAAAAATCATGATTTAAAAATCCCCTTTCGTTGACACAAGAAATGAGGGAAACATTATTTGCACAGAAAATATTCAATAATTAAACAATACGTTGGTGGGTTATTGTTGATGATTAGTAATTTTGCTACAGTAGTTTTCACGGTCCTTTTTCTTCGAAAGCTCATTTCTTTGTAATTACAGCTGACAATGAACTGATTTTCACCGAATAGGTGAATTTCATGCTGTTCTTAGTGCCATATAAATTTCACCAAAATATTGCATTCCGAAAGTTTTCCAGAAATTTTTTTATTTTGGGGGTTATTTTTTTTGGCCCACCCGTTACAATAATTAACGGCAAAAGAAGCTTACCTTCTAAAATTCGTACAACTGATTCGACTCCCTTTATTTCCAATTTCCCATCATTGGCCTCCTTCATGGCATCAATGGCTCGTTGAGCACCACCTTCTTTCTGGAACCTTACATGTCCCTAAAGAAGAGTCGTTTTATTAGCTGATTGACATTACTTACAGTATCGGATGATTTAAAAAAATTGACCCTTTCAGACGATAGTAGAAACTGATCTAATTGACCTATTTCAAAGATTATTACGCTTTATTACTGAAGAAAGTCTAAATTAGACTTGAAGACCACGTACAGGAATTTGCGGCGACTGTTTGGTAACCTCAAAAGCGCTCAGAATGTAATGTCGATTTTTTGAAGGGACTTCACATGAGAAATTCAGCCCAGGTATAAATTTTGCTCCGAATTGAGTTTCAGTTTGGCCACGATTAAATCTATTGTAATTGGTAAAAGAGTTTACACAAGAATATTGAGGCATCAAACCGGGGAGCTATTTGAGGCATCAAGGCATCAAACAAAGAGCAAAAATTGCCCTTGGACGGAGGACATAGGTTTGGCGTAAAAAAAATTTCCAGTTTCAGAGGTTTCAGTCTTTTATTTTTAACTCTTTGTTTGCTAACAATAACAGAAAAGGGAAAATCTCATCAAAACTCAACCCAAGGCAAAATTTCAAAGTTTCTCATGTAAAGGCCCTCGTACCAAATAGGCATCCTAATACAATTTCTTATATCATGGGAATTGAGGAAAATATAGATAGCTTTGAAGGTCCATTGTCCTAATATGAAAAGAATAATATTTCTGTTATCCTCATAAAATAATGATTCTGTTTCACAGTTACAAGTACTATCTACCCATATTTTACAAAAATTCATAAAAAAGTAGATGTTCTAAGTTGTTTCTCAAGGAAATATTGCCTATAGTGGGCAGTTTCAGATAAACATTGCAGGCTCTGAATTGAAACTTTTCAATTTATAGGGGAATTACCTCCTGATCGTTTCTGACAAAGTCAATCCAAGCAACTTCTTCGTGCTGACCAAATAAGCTCTGCAGGAAGAATAAATTTCATTATTATTAGAAAAATAACCGTGGGTAGCCGTTGTAAATAGCATCACTCATAACTTTCACTAGATTCTAGCATCCTTTTCTCACATCAAACCTCCACACAATGTTTAATTACTCTTTTCATTTCTAGGGCAACTTTCTGTTTCCCCAAGGTAGTAGATTTCAACGCAGTGAAATTGACACTTTGTATACTTGCACAGTATATATTATCCATTCTTGTCTTGTAGACCTTACCAAGAACTATACCAAGATTTGTTTTGCACGAAAATATTTAGCCGACGTTTCCGTTAACTAATGCAACTTTGAGTATTGAATTTGTACATTTCAGGCTCACTTAGCTTAAACTGCTCCCTAAAACCGTGCCTATATATGCGAGCCATTTTAAGAAAAGTTACAAAAAAGTACGAGATGGTGCATTAATGATACTTTTCATTAAACAAACATAGATAGAAATCTTCTAAGGGCATGCACTTAGATACGAATCGATTTGGAAAACAGAATACGCCGTTTTGAAAAAAAATTTGGTTAAGAGGGCATTCCTTTGTATCCACATCTATATGGTATTTTTTCACTAATCTGCTTCAATAAATATTGGACTATGAATAGCATGTACATACCCTGAGGTCTTCTCGAGAAGTCTCTTCTCCGGCTCCTTTGAAGTGCAGAACAGATGCTTCTATAAAAGTAGCCTTTCGCTGAGTAAGAAATTTGAAATATGAGAAAATATCACTATCAATTTATTATATCTAACTACTGAAAGACACCTTTAATTGATAAAGGGTGATTTATAGATACGTCCTCAGCATAGGGATCAAATCTTTAAAATCTTTAAAAAGGTGATGTAAAATTCTATCACATTTTTCCTTGAATTGAATGGCTTGAAAGGAACTTAGGGTACTTTACTATAAGCTGTCGTGGAAATTTTTTTATATCTTGATTATTTTCAAAATGGCAGCGCTTTTATTTTTGTTGAAAGAATTCATGAAAACTTTTGAAAATACTAAAATCCTCGTAAATCCTCGTAAATCCTAAATCAATAGAGGACAAATAATACAATCTTCAAGAAAACTATGGTTTACGAAGGTCTACAATATGGTGGCAAGCAGAAATCTATAGCTCTTATGGTTTAGAATGTAGAAATTTGATGACGTCACAGCCTCAAATATAATAAGTGCTGCCATTTTGAAACTAATCATGATATCAAAAAATTTCCACGGCAGATTTACAGCAAAGTACCCTTAGTATAGTTCCTTTTAAGCCATTAATTCAAAGAAAAATGTAATCGAATTTTATACCAACCTTTTTAAAGATTTAAGCCCTATGCTTACGTCGTCTTAAATAGTATCTAAAAAACCTTTCTTTGAAAGTCCATTTATCAAACCTGTCTTCAATTGGATGTGCAAGACGATAATCAAAATTTAAAAAATGAAACTGGTTTGAATCGAAAAGCATTGGAAAATACCATCTGATCAGCTAAGTTTGCATTCACTGACTATTTAATCTTAACGATTGAGAATGATTGCCTTCTCAAAAAAGTGCTCCCTCTTGATGCTCACATGGTCGCACCGTCACAGAAATCTGACAAAAAGCTCTATTGATGCAGCAAAAGCTTTGATGGACGATCAAGAGAAAAATTATATCAGGTGCGCCAAAATGACCATCACTGTTTGACCTCCAAATGCAACGAAACTGTTTGCCGAAGATCCAAAACAACTTTCGAAAGGTGAACGACCAAGCTATATGTCTAAAATAATTATCTTTTGACGGTTTGGAAACGGAGGGAAATAAAAATTGTCCTTGGAGTTGGCAGTCAAAATGTAGAGTTCTTTTTGGGACATCCGATACTCTTCTGCATCTGATAATGTGCTTTTTGCCGGCCTGCGAAAAATTAATTCAAATAGAACAAAGTCCTTCATCTGCAATTACACTCTTATGTCTAAACTATCAAAAGCCGTCCAATCCGGTGCCATACAGCCTAAACAAAAGGACACCTTGGGTTCCTGAAAGTCTGACTTCAAAAAGGCCCTCTGCTAACATTCAGGCTTCGCGCATTTTCTTTGCTGTGTGCAAGATAAACAGCTTTCCAAACAACTTTCTTTTCTCGGCAACAAAGAAACGGCACATGCGAGGTATACGTATTGCAAAGGCCCCTTTTAAAATTGGAGAAAGGGAAATATCAAGTTCCGGACTCTATGGCTTTGTCTACCTTTAAAGACCCATTTTCAACCACGATCCGTTGTGCGCTGAATGAAAGCAAGGCAAAGAGAACCTAGGCCAGAAGCGACTTTCAGATAATCTGAAAGTCGAATTTGGCGCCAAGAAGGATCATGGTTACCAAAGAGTCTTTAACATCAAAGGTAAAATTATCCAGTTGATTACCTCGACATCCTTTTCACCTTCTTCTCCATCCCTTAGAAAAATATTGAAATCATTATAGAACAATACTATAATCATAATATGAATTAGGTACTGCAGAACAATGAATCAAAATAAAAGAACTATGCAACAATAGTCACCCCCAAGAAAGGTTCCGTTTCTATAAACGTCATTTTGCAAACCCACCCCACCATTTTACAATCCCAACCCACCCCTTCCCCCAAGTATTGAAGAGTAAAAAAAGCACAGTGCTGATAGAGTTAAATAACAATGACATTAATGCTGTTGACAATTCGTTTAACCCTATTCAGCACGGGTAAGATTTTTACTACTTTGGTCCTAGGGGGGGCTATTTTGGCCCCTCCTGTTTATTTCAGAAACGAGAAATGGTATGAAGATTACACTTAGCACATTGCATTAGGGACCAAAGGAGAATCTAAAAATAGCAGTAATTAGTAATTTGTCACGTGATTCGTTGCTAGGCAACCAAATACAATGTCAAAATCAAGGAAAATATGCGACTGTTCTTAAACGCCAGATATTTACTGATTTGTTTGAGAAGTGTAGCTAATTATGCTGCAAAAGTGGTGACCATGAGTTTATAAAGACATTTTAATTGATAATTTGAATTTTGAAAATTGCATCTGCTAATTATGGCTAATTACGTCCAATTTACGGACACTAAATAGAATGGAGACAATAGTTACAGTGATATATTATACTGTTTAACTTCTAATCAATGAAATTAGACATCTCAATTCATGATCACACCATTTCAAGCAAATTTTCATGAATAAGATACTAATTTATTCAAAATATGACGTCATCAAGTTGTATGACGTCATATATATTAAAACTTGCTGATGTAAGCAGATATTAACAAACTATATATCAAATGAAAGCCCTCTTCAAGACGAATCGAATGGCATATATAACTTTGTATTCTATGATACTGGGGAGAAAATAACAGAGGATTTACGATTTTCTTTGTGACCNATTTGTTTGAGAAGTGTAGCTAATTATGCTGCAAAAGTGGTGACCATGAGTTTATAAAGACATTTTAATTGATAATTTGAATTTTGAAAATTGCATCTGCTAATTATGGCTAATTACGTCCAATTTACGGACACTAAATAGAATGGAGACAATAGTTACAGTGATATATTATACTGTTTGACTTCTAATCAATGAAATTAGACATCTCAATTCATGATCACACCATTTCAAGCAAATTTTCATGAATAAGATACTAATTTATTCAAAATATGACGTCATATATATTAAAACTTGCTGATGTAAGCAGATATTAACAAACTATATATCAAATGAAAGCCCTCTTCAAGACGAATCGAATGGCATATATAACTTTGTATTCTATGATACTGGGGAGAAAATAACAGAGGATTTACGATTTTCTTTGTGAACAATCTCCAAAAAAGGGCATGCAGAGGTCACATGACACAACAATAGGCAATGAAAATTTGATAATTATGTAGCCTATTAAATTTTGATAAAAGTCAAGAAGTTTCAAAGTCAAATCTTTCATGGCTAAGATTCTATTAAAAAAAGTTTGATATGGCCCCCCCCGGGCTGAATAGGGTTAAATTACGTTTTTTCTTAGACAAAACATATATGAATATTTTTAAAACACTTATTCAATCTTTCGTTCAATTGACCATTCTTTTGTTCCATGCAATAATTCAGCCAGTTATATTTCTCATGTTTCAAACACAGGAGAGAATGTCAATCTAGCAATTCAGATGGAGCGCTAAGATAACATACCTGTCATTCCTTTTACGACCTTTGCCCTTTTCTTCTTCATTCTTCTTCTGGTAAAAAGCATCCCTGTATTGGCGAAAATACAAAAGGTAAGACTTGGAGAAAGACAGACAGGAAGAATGCAACGCCGAGCCACAAGAGTTCAAAATTACAATAAACAATTTCGCAGTACCCAAAAAGCTAAACAAAAGACATGCTTAACAATACCAGTTCAAGTTAAAATATGATTGAAAAAGGAGACTTGGATGACAAATATAATAATGATAATTCACAAATAGGGTAATTTGCAAAAACATACATATCTTCTTTTTGTCACTTAAAATAGTTACTTAGAATATAAAGATTCTCACAAACCTATCTGAAAATAATTCTTTCCAAAAGAATTGTTTCACACAAGGGAAAAATTCTATTACGGCACTCTTTAAAAAGATAGGGATAAATTCTCAAAGGGCACATTTTGGTGCTGGCAAGCAAGGGAATCCTTGATTTGAATATTGTCCAGTAGTACTAACCATTTACATGCTGCTTTGTCCACTATCTTACAAAGTTGCTCACGAAGAACTCAGAGTAAGTGCTGACAAGGCCCATAAAGTAGATGAAGGAAGTTGCAAAACTTTTCAGATTCATCCTGTTTGCAAACAACAGATCTGTCTATTCGTGAAGTTGGGTGATCGTTTTTGGTATTGTATCAACTTGGCTCTTCTTTGCAAATGTTTTATTTCTGTCTTGTGAAAATTCAGTCTTTCAGCTCCCAAATTTTCTTGAACATATGCAATCACATTAACAGAACGTGCTGCTTAAAATATGGGTCAATGAAGGTAGGGAATGGAGGGTGTCCATTCTAAAGATACTGCAACTCCATTTTCTAATTATTACAAAGAAAATTTCGGTAATTGAGACATTCCAGCACAGACTCTAACTATGGTTTCAAACAATTTGAAAGTCGTTCTAAGTTCTAAAGATTTGATTACCTTGTCACTGCTTCCACATCATTGTCTCCAATTTTTAAGTCCTTCATTTCCAAAAAAGTCTTTGCCATTTCCGGAGTTGCAAACTCTATAAAGCATGATCCTTTGAAAGCAAAGTTATCACCTCTTCTCATCTTGATAAAGATTACCTTGAGAAAGAAGACAAAGTTAAGCTTACAGGTGTCAGAAGATAGAGTTGTGTGATTGATTGATTGATTGATTGATTGATTGATTGATTGATTGTGTGANCATGCTGCTTTGTCCACTATCTTACAAAGTTGCTCACGAAGAACTCAGAGTAAGTGCTGACAAGGCCCATAAAGTAGATGAAGGAAGTTGCAAAACTTTTCAGATTCATCCTGTTTGCAAACAACAGATCTGTCTATTCGTGAAGTTGGGTGATCGTTTTTGGTATTGTATCAACTTGGCTCTTCTTTGCAAATGTTTTATTTCTGTCTTGTGAAAATTCAGTCTTTCAGCTCCCAAATTTTCTTGAACATATGCAATCACATTAACAGAACGTGCTGCTTAAAATATGGGTCAATGAAGGTAGGGAATGGAGGGTGTCCATTCTAAAGATACTGCAACTCCATTTTCTAATTATTACAAAGAAAATTTCGGTAATTGAGACATTCCAGCACAGACTCTAACTATGGTTTCAAACCATTTGAAAGTCGTTCTAAGTTCTAAAGATTTGATTACCTTGTCACTGCTTCCACATCATTGTCTCCAATTTTTAAGTCCTTCATTTCCAAAAAAGTCTTTGCCATTTCCGGAGTTGCAAACTCTATAAAGCATGATCCTTTGAAAGCAAAGTTATCACCTCTTCTCATCTTGATAAAGATTACCTTGAGAAAGAAGACAAAGTTAAGCTTACAGGTGTCAGAAGATAGAGTTGTGTGATTGATTGATTGATTGATTGTGTGATTGATTGATTGATTGATATCATTTATTTAAGGAGGGTTGCCCTTCAGCAGAAGCTGTTTTTCAAGGGGCCCTCTAATAAAAACATTATTTTACAAGATACAAAATAAAATTAATCTAAGCCTCATGTAGTGACTATACACTGGAAATACCTCATAAGAGATACATGAAAGCCCCTCAAGACAATATGGGGCTATTATTCTAGTTATACTCAACTCATGCAGCATATTTATTATGCATAAATCAACAAAATACCAGCAATAAAGAAAATCTCTGGATCACCTCCAAGACAAAGTTTAATGGTATAAAATAACTGAACTTTTGAGGCAGTCAGATGCATTGGTTAATACAAAGTTATATTAAATAATTTAATATAAATAATTACTGCAGCACCTCTTTTCAAGTTTATTTTCACTTTGTTTTTGTCAATCAATCTATTCATTTTTCACAAATTAAACTTGCAGACTTGCACTTTTCTACCAGGTGAGTAAAAACACGCACGACGGGCGTTTGAAAAATACTGCTCGCTGAATATCAAAGAAATAATATTGAAAAATGTCTTATTTCATAGCCAATCTGTTCCATTAGAATCAGAAACTTATCCGGCTTTAATCGGTCATTACTTCCGGTGGCTAAAGGAGATTTTCTGCAGAAAGCCCCCTTGAAAAATCTGCAAAAACGAGTGAAAACAATGACCAAAATTTCCTTGGTTTTCCTTCCTAACAACAATGACATTTACAAGTATTAGCACATGTTATCCCCCTGGGAGAATGGAATCCCCCTACCGTGACTAATTTTCTTATACTAATGGCGAAGACTTGTTCATCCTCCCAAGAGGAAAACACGTGCTAAATCATAGGCAAGTCATTGTTGTAAGGCAGAAATCGTGGGGGAATTTGGTCGTGATTTTAGGCCACTTCTGAAGGTTTTTCGAGGGGGCCTTCTCAGGAAAATCCCTCATATTTGCGGAAGAAAGTACCCAATTTCAGCCAAGAAAATCCCTAAAATTAATGCAACATGTTGGCTATTCAACAAGATAATAACAAATATCATTGCTGTCATATTCAGGGATGGTAGCCTTTCAAATGCCGTGCCTTTTCTGAAGCCCAAATCCCTTACATTTTATCTGAAGTGTTCAATATTAGCTACTGGCAAAAAGATTGCCCTCAGTTAAGTTATTGCAGACATCCACAAAATTGGGCACATAATATAATAACATACAACATGGGTCTTCCTTGCACACATTAACACTGTTTTCTTTCCTAAAAATGCTTAAGAATTTTTAAGAATTCTTGAGATAATTTCTAATTTTCTACGATGTCTTGCTTACAAATTTTCAAAGTCTTTCATACCACTCAAGAATTCTTATCAAAATGTGAAGAAATCTTGTCATGTTAATATGTGCAAGGCCAGTACTGTGACAAATAATATAAATTGAATGGTCCCTGTGGTTTATCTGCTCCCTAATTAGTTCAGATTTTAGATCCTATTGCATACCTCTCCTTTATCTTCAAAATATTCTTCAAGCTGATCCAATGTCCAGTCTGTAGGAAATCCACTCTGAAAAGCAATGTTCAATATAAGATATGAGTTTCAAATCAAAGTGATATGGGAGTCATTCCCACATGCAGGGCATGAAAACCCACCTGACCATGCGACCGGGCGGTCGCAGGAAATTTTCCATTCATAAGATCCTGCAGGAAATATTTCAAAAATAAATCAAGGTCAAGCAAAAGTAACCTATCTGGTTGTATCTCATGTACAATTCATATTCATATTGTATATAATGAAATGAATTATGAGATCACTAAAGAACTTTATTTTCCCTATTGCTTAATGTCAAAATCATAATGGTTTCTTGTGGTGGGCTCCAAGTTCATCTGCATCCACTATTTCATAAATTCTATGGGGATGAGGAGTTTAAAAGCTCATGAAATGTATCACTAATTAGATACCAACAATAAGCAGTAGCTCTATGCCCAAGTGTATTCAGGGTGATGTTTTGCCAGGTGATGAATGCGCGGTGAGTCCAGTTTCGCCATGCAGGAAATTTAAGTATGAGTTTTGTCCGGTCGCAGGACGAAAAACATTTTTTCATGCCCTGCCCACATGTGCCATTTTCAGAATACAGCTGTCCGAAAATTCCACATGGAAATTAAGTCTCAAAACATGGAAATTAAATTCTGTACATCAGTGTGGAAGTAAACATTTCGGATGAATAAATTTCAGACAAAATTTTTCAGACAAAAAATTTTCAGATGTTTTCCCACGAAATTTCACATAATAAAAATGACACAAATCTACAGTGTGTTTTACTACAACTTTCCAAAGGGGTCATCGTTAGGAAGGATTTTCCATTCGAGCAAATGGGGATTTTTAATGCTGTCAAATTAAACACTTTCGCAATTATTTCTCAATTTTTGCATATAATCATACAAGAAGATCAGCCATTGTGCATATAGAAATTTAACAATTGACAGTTTTGTCTCGATGAGCAAGCCATTCTATTTTTAACAGCATAAATGCATTCCTGAGATTTTGCTCCAAAAAATTCAGACAAAAGGATTTCATACCACATAAAATTCTGGACATCAAAATCTACGAACGCTTGAAATGTCTACGTTTATAGGGGGTCATTGCCTCAATAGTTTGCAAACTACAGTGAAAATGTCTCTTTTTCCATTGCAGAAGATTAACAGACAAGTATTGACTATATTATTTATGGTATTGATGCATTCATTCAAGGTTACAGTATATGCATGAAGTCTTACCACAATTAAAGTCTTCTGCTTTGAGATCCTGACAGATTCTGCATCATGAGTCTTAGGAACTACCTTCGTTGGCTTTCTTCTGATCTTTTTGTTTTCATTGTCAAGCTGTCACAGAATATAAACATTTCAACAAAAAGATACATCATACAAAAAACGTATGCTGAATTAATTCTTATTATTATTGTTTTGTTTATCTGCCAGGTTTGTATCACTGTTGGAAATTTGTTCATATGACCAATTATTAAAGAAAACCCTCAACAAGTTCCATAACTTCTTTACTCCAAATTCTTCTGTTCATAGGATTGGAACTCGTCAGTCTACCAGAGGTGATCTATTTCTTTCTCTAAAAAGGACCACCCTATATGGACTCCAAACTGTCCAATATTTTGGCTCTAAATTATGGAATACTCTTCCACTTTTCATATGCGTTGCTGGCTCTATTTCACTCTTTCGGTCTAAATTGAAAGCTTATTTTATTGACTCCTATGTCTAGTTTGTCTGTCTTTCTTCCTACACATTTCCAAGATTTGTCGGTTCCTTGGGGCGCATCTGGTTAATAGTTTTTATCTTAATATTTTTGGTTTCTTTGCTTGTATCTAGTTTCTTTGCTCTCTCTCGATTAGTCTACCTACTTAGAGAGTTCCTCCTTAATCAATCTATACTATATACAATCATGTACCATCGTTTCCTTTTCTTTAGTTTGTAGTTTTGTAGTAGGTGTTATTAATTTTAGTATCGTCTTTATTTGTATTGTAATTGCTTGTAGAATTGTATGTAGTATGATCGATGATCAAATGAAACTGAAAACTGAAACTAAGTTCACCAATGGTTGCAGAGCAAGTGTCTATGCTTGGTGCGTAGTGACAGAAATAAATAAGTATTGTTCAAGTTACTTACAGAAGCTTGAAGCCATGGTATCTTCATCAAACGTGAAAGCTCCTCCTACATCTCTTTATTAAATTGAGTTTGCGATTATATGAGCAAATTTCAGCCCACTTTGAGCTAGGTGGGCTGGGATTTCTAGCTGGGATAAACAGGCTGAAATTTTTCATGTTTATAATTGCAACTTTTTCCAGCCTGGGCCGAGAACTGGCATTGTACAGGCACACTTTCAAAATGGTATAGCCTCAAACACAAACAATGTAAACAAGTCTGATAAACGGTGATAGAAGAAGGCAAAAATTGATGCCAGTAGAATACTGGAGATAAATTGGTAATCTCATTCGAGAAAAGTTTCTTTTTCATTGGATGTATTTTGCTGAGATGATACCTATGCTGCAGATGGGAAGTACATTTTTGAGAATAAAAATCTTGTTACTCTCGAGTCCGAAATAAACGCCCCCCCCCCCTGCTTATCAATTTTTGAAAAAATCTACCCAGGACACCCTCATTGCACACTATTATTCCAGGACATCCTTATTCCAGATGTTTATTAATGTTGTGCCCTAAGGAAATGTGAAACATGTGAAACCATTGTAAGATGATAAGAAACACAAATTACGGCTACGGTACTACAACGATATCAGAGTAGATTTGTGTCCACCATCTTGATTAACACCTCGTGCCGATTCTGCTGTCCTGGGGCCTGGGAACTAGTTTATCCTAACAATGTCAGTTGTTCCCAGATCCCACAACCATCTTTTCTGAAATGTTAGTCGAACTGTATTTCTGTTTTTAATAATTTTCAGTGATTCCTATCGTCTTTGTGATGTTTTTTGATGTCAAAAAACCTGAGTTTTCAAATTTCAGACCCCCTTTTATTAAGATTCAGGAAAATTTCCACCCACCCTGTTCGTTCCAGACCCCCCATTTAGTAGAATTTAAGGAATTGTCCACCAACTCCATTTATTCCAGCCCCCAGTCTATTCCAGACTTTAGACTAGCTCATGAAGTTGAATTTTCCAAGACCAACAAGAAACTGAACAGGAGAAAAGAAAAAGGGGAGATGTTCAGCACCGTTTGTAGGAAGCCATGATAAAATTTAAACTGTGATTGTTTTGGCACAATTTAAGTAACTTTAGCCCAGGCTAGAACCCTGAAAACTCTCATATAATCAGCCCATACAGTGCAGGTCTTCAGAAAAATTTTAAGTTCTTAAGAATTCTTGTTTAATAATGTTTACAGTTATATTTCTTCTGTTAGCAGAATCTGCTTCAAGCTTTGATTTGATCCCGACTGTTATATCCTAAACTACATTTTATTTCTTTGCTTGCCATTTATTTTAAAACACTCAATACACTTACAGCGTTTGATAGTGTTGAAGCTTTTCACCTCACTTCTGAGGCCTCATCAGCAACTCAATGATATGCTTACAGTATTTCATAACATTTAAGAATTCACATCAGAATTTGAAAAATTGTTGATGTGCGCAAGGCCTGTACTGTAAGTCCAGTAACTGGAATTACTTGGCAGCATTTATGTAGTTTGTAGTTTTTAAAAGGTCACAAACCTCAACCAAATCATTCTTTGACTTTCCCAGAGCTGTTAAGATTTCATCAGCATCACTTGATAGCACCTGTAAATTGAAATTGATGTGATGAAAATGCTTTTTAAAATGCTAAAAAAGATTTTACTCCTTTTGCCACATAATATCCTTGATCCACGAGCGCAGAAATAATAACTCAACACTTCTTGCTAACAATCCTGGTTGCATGCATTAACAAGAGTAGAGCTCTTCTTTGTTCTTCCAAACATTGGAGTTGACTACACCCCTCACCCCCTCCAAGTGTCTGCCACTGGTTGGAAATATTACATTAAACTCATTAACAATCCTAACTGAGCTGGCATTAACACAGAAAGACAACGAAATACCATCTTCATACACTTACATTGTAAGTCAAAATAAAAGCACAAAGATCTCGTCATGAAAGCAATAAAGAATTATAAATCTACCATATATATATATATGTTATAATTACTTGTATGGTACAGTCCTTGATAAATAGATTACCTTTAATCTGTTAAACGTGGTGAGGCATTCAATTGTAACCCCTAAATATTCTGTCAAGGAAAGGAGCTGCAACAAATAATAAACTTAAAAAACAATCAACCGGAAACAAAGTTTCAGGTCTACGAGCCTATCAAGAGTTTTGGAAGATGCACTGTTCCTGGGCATAATATTCTCCTAGAAATTCTAATGCAAGGTGCCAAATGAAGGATACTCCATGTCAATTACAACCTATATACTGACTCCCAAAGCATGATTTTCGTAGAATATTACGAAACTTTGCATGATCATTAATATTGATAAGATTTTGCAAAATGTCATGATTTCATGGTTTAGGTTGCTTTTCAAGGTTTTTCAAAGAGACCTTCTCAAGAAAACCCTTGTAAAATTGGAACGTGAGTGACCGATTTTAGCCAGGAAATTCTAAAATTAGTTGAACATGTCAGCTATTCAATAAAGATATTAACATAAATTATTTCTTCGCTACCCAGGGAACAGTATCCTTTCAAAAAACATGCGTTTTTTCTGACTCACCCAGTAGAATTTAAGAATCTAAAAATTTCCTCATGAATTCTTATTGACAAGTCCGGGGTTGGTATGATTGACGAATGATGATAAAATAAGAGATTATACTGTTATGAATTGTGTATCGTACTTTTTTCCATCATTTTTCATCTTTTCTCTGCGAAATTACATATTCAAATAAGCGACTTGTGCTTTGTGATGTCATCACGCGCAAAGATTTCTCCCAGATCTTTGAACGTGATTGNTAGTTGAACATGTCAGCTATTCAATAAAGATATTAACATAAATTATTTCTTCGCTACCCAGGGAACAGTATCCTTTAAAAAAACATGCGTTTTTTCTGACTCACGCGGTAGAATTTAAGAATCTAAAAAGTTCCTCATGAATTCTTATTGACAAGTCCTGGGTTGGTATGATTGACGAATGATGATAAAATAAGAGATTATACTGTTATGAATGGTGTATCGTACTTTTCCCCATCATTTTTCATCTTTTCTCTGCAAAATTACATATTCAAATAAGCGACTTGTGCTTTGTGATGTCATCACGCGCAAAGATTTCTCCCAGATCTCTGAACGTGATTTACATCACTATGCACAGGTCACTTATTTGAATACGTAATTTCGCAGAGAAAACATGAAAAATTGTGGAAAAGGTAATACACCATGCATAACAGTACAATCTTTTATTCTATCATCATTCATCAATCATACCAACCCCGGACTTGTCCTTTAAAAGTCCTTTCTTGTGTATTTTTGAGTCTAAATGATATCTATCAACTGTCAAAAATAATTCTTAAAATGCAGAAAGATTTAGAAGGATACAGCCATCATCCTGGAGAATCTTTTCTTGAAGAAATTTATCTCTTGGAAGATTCTTGTCACCAAAGTAGTACTAGAAAAGGAAAATTTGAGAGGTTTGAAATAAAGTTAGGAGCTTGGGTAAGCTTGGGTAGGATTGGTTAAATGCATCAAAGAGAGGTGTGTGCCAAAGACAGATCCATCTGGTAAACAGAGCCAGTAATTTCCGATGTTTTCATTGTTTATCAGCACATGTATCTAGTGCACAAAAATTCAAATTTCCAGGTAATTTTTTATGCACTTGTTTGTTGTTTTTTTTCTGTTGTACACAGTGGGCCAAAAAAAAGTAACCCCCAAGACCAAAACGTATTCTCATTGCAAGATTTTGATCAGATTCTTACAGCATCAAGTCCAATGTACAAGATACCAACCTATTGTGCAAAAATCAGTACATTATCAGCTGTATTCACACAGAGATGTTTAAAAAAAGATGGCCATGGATGTAAAAATCATTAAACGCATAAATCACAGGCTGTCCCAAGAAAGTGTCTAGTATGATGGATCACTTTTTCAAACCATTCACTGTTGTTTTCGCGGTTGTTTTGACCTCAAATGGCATTTATTTTTGTGAAAGAAGTCATCACTACAAAATTTCAAAATCATTACATTTCCAAATTTGCAAAAGAAATCATAAAATATACATTACCAAATGCAACCTCAGAATGAGGGGAATTAAAAATCCGTTAACAGGGACAACAATCTTTTGTTGGTGACCCCTAACAAATATCAAAAATTAAGTTGGCTGATTGCTGTTGAGACAGATGATATTTTTACAATGGGTTTGATGATCGCCGATCAACTTATTTTATAACCTCATTTTTCCATCAATATATAATTTACTGATTTTTAATGAATAGGTGATTTTAGTTTTGACTTGATGAATTTCATCAAAATATTTCATTCAGGAAGCTTTTCAGAAAATGTTTTCAATCATAGACATAGGGTAGGGGTTACTTTCTTGTTGGGCCCCCTGAATATTTTGACAAAAGGGACATAACCTATTTTTGTGCTCGTGTGTAGATTACGGAGCTTACATACCAGATATTTTCAATAGGCTGTTCAAAATTGACAATAGAGGAAAAATAAATTTAGTCATGCGCACTAGAGATCTCATCTAAAAGTGCCATGGTTGTTGCATGTGCAGGCAAAAGTAAAACTTTATTGGAGGACAATATAACATTGGGAAAGAACATGGGATCATTGAATACTTTTGAGATTAGACTACAGTTCATCGTTTCTCATTGTACCCTCGAACTAAAACTCCATCCATCCCTCCAAACAAATTTGTTTGTTCTGTTAGAGTCTTTATTAGGAAATAATATAAACACAGGACACGATATAAGTCGTCAAATGAGCCACAAGACAAGATGGATTTAAAATTTTTGGGGCCGAGCTGGTGCACAACTGAAATATTGCAAAGTTATTGCTAAATTTTGTTGAGGACTGAGGAGTCAATTCTTTTGGTTTCGGAACTGCTGCGCGGATCAGCGCGGATCCTGTTTGAGAATGGTGGCGGGCGGCCTAAAACAAAACTAGGCACACACACAAACGGTGCACTTTTTTCGCATTTTCACGTTACCTCTATTTGCCTAATAATCTTCTTTTCAAGCTGGCTAGATTCAAGGTTTTGTTTGACTTCTTCTTCGCCCATTTCTTTAGGCAATTATTGTCACAATTCAATGTCTTTCATCAGCCTTCCTTCTGTCCTTGTAGCAACGTGCGCCCCAACGTTCAAAGGGTTAACTTTTGAGTTTCCTAAAATATGTTGTTGCTGCTGTCAGACAAGTGGGCTAGTTACCAGTTCTCATCTCTCTCAAAATGGTGGTGAAAAAAGGGCGCGCAAAGTGGGCCAAAAAGGGGGGTGCGGGGGGTGCGGCACACCCCCCAACTTTTAGTTTGTCGGCAAATTGATAACATCTGTCGGCAAATCAAGAATTTATAGCAGGTGCGGTCTGGCCTGGGTGGCAAAGTGGCGATCGCCATCCGGGCAGTGGCGTAACGGACGCAAGTTACCTTTAGTTCAAAAACTAAGGGCCCCGAAGGGACCCCCAGCAAAACAATTTCCTTTGAAATTTAGCCTATTTAAAGCTGGTGCTCTGGATATGACAACCGAGACGAAGGGGCCCTAGGCCTACATGCTATCTCAGTCTAAATGAATGGAAAGTATGTTGATTGTAATCGACTCTACAAAAATAGACTGGGGACCTCATATTTTTAAAAGGACGGAGCTTTGTCAAAATACTGTCCTCGAGGTTCTTTCAAAAACGAGGAGAGAGTGTTTGGGTGTACCTTGGTGTACGTAGGGTGGGTAACAATTTTTTCCGAGACATGCTGGAATGGAACGTGATTGGGAGAGCAGTTCTACGCCAAAGTAAATGTTGGCGTCCTTAAAAATTTTCCCAGACCAACTATCACAGAATTCTCAAGGCTTTTTGGGGGTAGGCAAACGTTGAATTGTGAGAAGCATTCCAATACAACGTAAGGGTGTTTACGCAAATATTTTCCTTCGGATGCTAATTTGCAAAACAAAGTATTAGGAAATTTTCAAAAATTATATTTTAGCACCAGCAAACATGGAATAGTAAGAGGCGTTCTAACCTGTCCTCAAAATGTTCCTTCCCCTCTAATTGATTTGGCCTGGTGACGCCGCTCGACGCCGCTGGCTTACACAACGCATATGATGACTGTATAAATCATTATAGTTGCTTTATTTTTTGTCTGCGCAAGTGATTTTTCACAAGTTTAAATTGGGCATAGCTTTTTTATGTTTATATCTATATTATTTTAATGCTTATAGCTGGGGGCCCCAAGCTGAAAAATCCCTAAGGGCCCCGAGTGATTCCGTTACGCCACTTAATCCGAGCCCTCCGTTCTGTAATGTGGAGAAAAACATTACGGCCCTTTTCGCAAAACCGGAGAAAGAAATTTGAATTGCTTGAAGAATACTTCCAAAGTGAATGAATGATTAATGAGGCCCCCTAAGGGGTTTCAGGCTCCGAGTCTCCAGGCCATATTTCAACGGGCTCTGGGCTCCACGAGGCATAATTGCTGGGCTCCAGGGCTCCACCAGATCTCCCTCAGGGCTCCGGGGCTCCAACTTAAAATCAATGAAAATCAACCGAAAGAGTAAACAAGATAGATAGCAAAAATGCGCACACAGCAAAAATCTGAATTGTTATTGAAAGTTTTTCAAGAAATGAATTTCTTGAATCAAGATAATAGATACTTACTTGATTAGTAAGAAAATTGTTTTTGGCAAGAATTCTTGGTAAAAATATTTTCCTTGAAAGAAAATTCGTATCGACAAGAATCCTAGATCTTAGATCAAGACTGTACGTAAGATCAATTCCAAGGAAAACATTGTTTTTATTTATTCATTTATTTATGAAACATTGTTATAGACCGTTTTCAAATTAGTAATTACACAATCGATACAAACAATAAA
>REGM01000025.1:889891-907360 GCA_004194415.1 Aurelia aurita | reverse complement strand
ATTAAAAAAAATTATGATTTATGAGTGTATATAATATATCTGCAAGCACAAATATCTAGCTTTTTTAGTTTACGATTTAGAACTTTGATGACGGTTATATCTAAAAACTGGCCCAAGCGAAGAAGACGCTGTAATTCTAAAAATAATCAAGATATCAGAACTGCTGCATATAGGATTATAGAAACGTACCTGAAGTTCCTTTCAAGCCATTAAATCAAACAGAAGATGCATTAACCATCCGTGCAATATTTTTTTAAAGATGCCAAAGATTTGGAGGCTATGCTAAAATATACAGGTTATAAAATAATTTGATAAAATGACTCGATAATACATACAGTACAAGCGATAAGAATTTTAAGAATAAAAATGCAGCATTATAAACATCCGAGGTTTTCAATAAAAGGACGACATAGTTTTATGAAACCACGCTTCTGTATATTACATACTCAAATAGTGTAGTACCATGTAAGAAAATGCAAGAAACAAGGAAAAGTATGCTTCAAGCAAAATAAAAAAGTTTCTAAAGTAATATTTTTCCAGTATGAAGATCTGAGAGTTGAGTTTCTTATAAAAATACGTGTATTTGCATTCAGCATCCAGAATTTTTCTAGATTTTGGCTTTAGCTAAGTAAACAATTCCAGCACCTGCCGCTCAATCCTTGCATCCAAGTTGTTTTCTGCACCTCTCATTTGTGCAATTTCTCATTCATTTTTCGCATGATCTAAAATATTCAGTTGTAAGCTATTTGCATTCTTTAGCTAAAAATGAATTTATGGATAACATTGCAACTAAATGGCGCAAAGCATGTATGCAAACGTCGGGAACACCTCACTAACAACTTGAGATGTCACAGCATCCCAATTTCTTTATTGACACAAGATAACAACGTGCCAAAATTCTTGCATGAATAACCGTGACGCTTCGAAGAACATACAGTCCAAATCCTGTGTATATCAAAATAAATTCTCGAAAATTCTAAAGATAATTTAAGAATTCTGCACAGTTTGAGAAGAATTCCTGACAGGAATTTGAAAATTTTCTTAACAATTCTTAGTTACGAAAACAATGTTAATATACACAAGACCTGTACTGTATTACCCTGGGTATACCAGCTGGCATACAGGGTAGTACTGTATTTGATGCTGAAATTGGTAAAGTAGGTACACAACACCCATCAATATTACAGTGTTACAACCTCCCAAAAACGTGTATATAAGATGATGACAGAAAAAGCAACAGTATATTTGCATTTAAATACTATATCCTACGGCAAGCATGTCAAGTGCATATAATCATAGGCAATATCTAATATCAGTAAATAGTAAATATTTAGAATATTTAGTCATTAGCATACTACATCATGTACTTGAAATATGTTGCTTTTCGACCACGAGCTATGAGAATCACACCCACTACACTACATATTACTACTCTACCCGGTGGCTAAAACTCTACAAATACTCTAAAATAATGATCGAAATATTTAACTTTTTAGTTTTGAAATATGAAATGATGATAATTTTCAGATATGAAATAAAATATCGTAAACTTCGAACGAAAATGAATCCGTCGATATTTATGAAATATTTGAAAATGGTAATTTTGAAATATGAAATAATAGCAACATTTCAGAATGAAATATGAAATAATGTTACCCTCTCTAACATGGCCTCAATCTTCACCTGTGTCCACTATGCTGCAACTTGAGGGAGGGAGGGGAGCAATATTTTAAAGTTACCTGACAATCAATTCTAATCTAAGTAACTTCGGGCATACACCAACTACATCTTTCCTCATACCAAAGCTTATCATGAGATTACTGAATGAAAGTTTAAATTGAATATTACAATTACAAGTCTACAAATATTAAAAGTCGATGACTTTGCTCTCTACGAGGTTCAGCTTTAAAACTAACAAACTAAAAACAAGCACCCATTTCAAACAATTCACCTTGAACAATTTAAGCAATCACATTCGCTTTATAGAAATACACCCGTACTCAATATTCCATTGTACATACAACTAATGTTTTCAGTGTTGCAAATGAACACACCTTTCAATGCTCTTAGTAAAATCTGTATCAAAGGGGTATTCGGGTCGTAGTCTGAGGTTGAAAAGCATCCCTGCCTAATTTCACAAAGGTAGCCATTCTTTTAAAAGCTGTTAAACAGCCTGCTTATGATTTGAAAACTCGCAATTTCTTTGATACAAAATGAAACCTACCTGTTCACCACGAATGGCAAAGAGGTTCTGGGTGAGTCAAAAAAGAGTTCCATGTATTTGATCAGCGATAAATCAAAATCCTGTGATTCGTATGTTTTTTTTTCTATATTGCTACCTAGCATCCGAAGGTAGTTTTAGGACACTGAGAAGCTAAGCTTATCGAAGCAGTGTCCTGGTCCTTCCTCTCGATGTGACCACACCTCGCGATTCCTTTAGCCTGGAATTACAGAGAGTTGGCGACTCTCCTCACTCTACGTAGCAGGTTCGACAGGGCGGGGACTCGAACCACCAACCCTCAGGTTGGTAGTCAAGCGCGCTACCATTGAGCCATCCCCGCTTATGATTCGTATGTGTAGCTGAAAGAATAGATTAAAGATGCAGACCCTTTCAATAGTTTCGCTCAATTCACGAATTCGTAATGAAATAGTTCCTTCAAAATTTCCGTCTCAAAGAAACGCAAAATTGTCCAAAAACCCTTGATCGCATAACAGCTGTCCTGCTCCTCAAGAAAAATTCAATTATCAGATAAAGGAAAATATCTTGTTCTTACAACTTTCAAGGGAACTTCTTTCGTGAATCAAGACGACGCGTGGAAGCTTTTCTGTTCTCAAAGTAGTATCCTGAAGCTCTGATTTTGTTCTAGATTTCCAAGACAGCTATTATTTGATCGAGGGTTTTTGGGCGATCTTGCGCTTCTTTATGACGAAAATTTGAAGGAAATATCTCATTGCGACTTCGTGAATTGAGCGAAACCATCAAAAATGGTATGCAGGTTTAATCAACACAATCGAATCACAAGTTTTTAATTTGTCGCTGATCGAGCATACGGAAGTCTTTCTTGACTCAGCTATGGTACCTTCACGTTCAGTGGACAAGAATCAACCCTTTAAAGATCTAAGATTCAGAATCTACAGTTATATTAGAATAGACAGACTTAAGCTTGCAGCATCACGACTATACAATCTTAGAGTTTATTACTGCATAAGGACGATTTAACAGAACCAAGTCTATAAAAAATCTTTACTCAACTGCACAGCAAAGAATATACGCTGTTCATTGCTTTAAACAGCTATCGATTTGTGTCCACGACAATCTTAAAGCGATCTTTTGGCTTGGCCAAACATGCAAACATTGTTCAATAAACATCTTCCTGGTAAACATCTGTTTTTCGTTGCATCATCCAATTAAGGGTTGCTTTATCACCAGAATTCGTTGTAGGATGTTTTCGAAGACAGATCAATCATATCTCTTTCACTCGGCAAGGATTACAAATCCATATTCATCTAGTAGAATGGATTCTTGAGAATCTTGCCAGTTCGTGAGTCGTATGCCTGACGACAAAAGAAGACGAGATTTGGGTCTATGTTTGGTGGTGGCATCAATCCAGGTCGCGTAGATTCAGCTGGGGGTACAGGCGAAAGGGGTGCCTTCCTTGATTCTCTGTATAGTTTGTTTCTTGCTCGAAATCTGTCAAAAAATCGAATCATTAGAATCTTGAACTTTCAAAGAAATGTTTATTCAGTTTTACGTGCATCGATCCTGGTAGTTAAGACAACATGTGTTAAAAACCTAGCCTCAAGGTTTTGCACGAAAGAACTAATTCATCAAATGATGTAGTTCTGTATGCGATGGAAAGGAGAGGGAGAATAAGTATAGCTATGGGTACAGACAAGCTAAGGCTTAAATAAAAGTCCCGTTTCCACGGCTTATTATAAGGATAAGTTAGCAGATATAATGAATTTAAGCACAAACAACTGTCTACGTTAAAATGAGAAGCTAAAAGTTCGATACTTTGTAATTTTTCGGCTCTGCAGTAAGAACAAAAATGTTTCAATCATTTCATTTGGCTCACTGATGCAGGGACGTACGAAGCAGTTATCACTTCCACCTTTTGGAACTGAAAGGGCATTTCTAACCTTAAAGAAGGCTGAGGAAACGGGGACTTCGTGGTTAAAATAGAGCACTTTCGAAAAACTTAGAGGGGCATGGTGCCCCTGTGCTCCCGGCTCCTACGTCTGTGCATTGATGGAACTGCATCAAGAACCCACAAATAAGAACCACTTTCTAAGAAACTGCAGGCTGACATCTTGGTTGAAATGGAAGATTTCAAATATTTCAAATAAATTCAAATAAATCGATTTTTCAGTTATTTACACCTGATGTTTGCCAAGAGATGCAAATTGGCAAATTCTGATTACAAGAGACATTTTTCAAGCTGAATAATGCGACCCCACTGTCTAGTTAAAATGAAAATTCAAAAAAGCTTAGAAACTCAACAGGCTGATTTCTAAAACCAGTTCCCTACTTACGGGTTTTTAATGTAGCTGCCGTCGCCAATGTACTGCATCTAGAATTTTCGGTCTAGTTTACAGTTTCCTTTAATGTTTAAGTACACGACACTGGTTTCTAAGAAACTATTACTATTACTAGAAATAACAATAGTTAGTCAGTGCTGCGTTTGGATTTATACGCATAGGAAAGTGTGGAAAAGCTAATAACGGGCCTTTTTAATTCTGTTGGCATTACAAGATCGATGCAGTCAGTTCTATTTGCAATTTGCATCACCTGATTGCCTGTATCATCTTTTAGCCAAGACTATTTTTTCCATTGTTTATTTTGATTCGAAAATATATTTTTTAAGATATGAAAAGTTGCATTCCACAGAGAAGAGGCTGGTTAAGAAGGCTTTGTTCCCACTGCCATTGACGTTTCATGATTGTGTGATCACATCGCCCCCGTACGGCAGTAGCTTCGCAGTATATCATTGCCCCCGACACAGTTATTTAGTGACATAGATCTAGATCTCGCTGCTGGATTGAACACGATTAGATATGCAGCTGCGCAGCAATTACAAGGACCAAAGTTGGAAAAACCCTAGTAAGAAAACATTGTTTGTGGTATTCAATAAAATGAAGTGGCAATTCTACAGCACAATTTTGGACACCAAATATATGGTGATCCTCTTCTTCTCGGAATGGCTAAGCTTTTACTTACCGACAATATTGTGGATAGCTGAGTACGTAACATTTATCAACAATACAAGCAGCACTGTTGTCATCACGATGCCGAGATGCCAGAACTTCAAGCTGAAAGTAAACAATTAATTTCCATAAATATGTTTATGTTACACTGGTCACAGCAAATGTTCAGATACGAAATGAAATAAACGAAATAAAAGAAATGGAAAGTGCATTTGTACTGAGACCTCTTTTGATTCCAGATTTCTATTCAAATTCATCTCTGCTAAAGTTGAAGACAGCTTTTGTGCTATGGTTACATTAGACTTATTACATGAGTCCTTGTTTCGCTCCATTCCCGCTTAACCATACCCCACAATACCCGTTCCGCTTCAACTAAGTTTCTGACTTCTAAAGTTTTAGCGGAATGACTATAACAATAAATAACAATTCAATACAATGGAGCAAAACTTAAGACTCATATCATCAGTCTACGGTCGCATAAGCTGGGAATCCTGTGCTATGGACCGAAAAGCACTAATCCTCCCAAAATGAATGAACGATTACTTCATTCAATGTCCATAAACTATTTAATTTTCTCTATTTCTGGATATCTGGATTTTCTAGCAAATGTTTGTGAAAATTTGGCTTCGGAAGCATTCCTTGATATCTTCATACTCTAGACTCTAAGTCTCTGTTTCCAAATATCTTACACTATGTATTGTATTGTATTGTATTGATCTTAAGAAAATTTTGGGCTTTTTCAAAGATTTTTGTATTGATACCGATTGTCCCAAAAAAGTACTCCCGTTTAAAAATTACAAAAACTCGATTATCAAACCTATCATAAAATTTTCTTTTTTATCTCTTTTGTCAATGATCCAAATATATTTAAAAATGATAAAACGTTTGTTTTCATTATTTATAGGGTATGAAATTACAGGCTGAAAAACCTTATTCTGAGCTATACTCTTTAAGAAACATCATATATCTGGCCTAAGAGCCATTATTTTGAGATTTTTCATTATCCTTCAAGTCTACAATGACAGTTTGCATTTCTTTCTGACATTTATGACCAAACTAGAAGCTTAATATATACAAAAAAATTATTCTGGTAATCATCAGTGCTTTTTGTAGTATGCTTTAAAACCAGGCAGCCCTAAAAAGAGCTAAGTCTGCCAAATTTACAACCAATCATAAGATCAGCTATACATGGGAGACTAATTTTGTCTTTGATCTACTTGCCAAAACAATTTACAGATCAGCCATGTAATCAAATTTTGGTGATTTTTCAAACAGGAGTACCTTTTTGGGGCGACCGGTAGATTGTTGGCAAAGCGTAGCATGGAGAAGGTTTTCCAAAGCAATATTTTGCAGGCAGTTTTTTAAAATAGTTCTTTATGAAATTCAATTGTAGTAAGTTTCCAAACAAATGTGTGTAAAAACTTACTGTTTGATACCTGCATTCTTACTTGTTCTGGTAATAGGCTTCTCTACTTAGCTGTACAAAACTGATATGCAGGCAGGTTTTTAGAGAATTTCTACCGCTCCCAGGCAGGTTTGAACATTATGCACGCCTGCATATTTATCAACAACAAAAAACATAACCATTGTTGGCCATACCTCTCCATGATAACCAGGTACTTTTCCGACTTCAGTCTGTTCCGGACGATAATACCAAAATACTGACATAATCATGTCTCCTGGGAAAATACCTGAAAATAACCAAATACGTATCTAGCGGGTTTTCCAAAAGTATTTTTTTAATATGCTCTAACAAAAATACAGCGAATTAAGATAAGAAGAACGATGCCGCACGGAGAATGGAAAAAGATATCAACACTGTGACCATTAACATGCATGCAAATATAAACACGAATGAAACAGTTAACTAATACAAATTACAGTTACATGCACAAAAGGGAAAATGTATCCATGAATACACGATTACGCTAAAGATGGCAGCGAGGAACTTTTTACCAAGATGCATTGCATTCTTTAATCGAATCCCTATAGAATCGTTAAGGATTCATAATTGGAACGCAATGCATCTTGGTAAAAAGTTCCTCGCCGCCATTTTTAGCGTAATCGTCTGTTGGGGGTTGCAGCAGAAAGCAAAAGCGTTTTGCTACATAAATGAATTTTAGAGTGCCTCAATGAGTTCTTTATTAATGTCAGTTCATAACCTTTCATCGCCATACAGGATGAGTTCCACAAAAATTCATTTGAAAGGTGAGACAAACCAATATGAGGCATTTATTTGGCGATTACTTGAAAATAATAAGTTTGGTGTTTAGTGATTCAAAGATTGCATGTGTCTTTACCAAAATGGTCACCAAAACAAAGCTACCAAATTACAAACTCAAACATTTTTGAAACAAAGTTACGACGTAAAGATTTTAGGGTTTTCAATTATATTATAAAAACATGGACACCAATGAAGAAGTGGATATATAGGCTGTTGGAAAAGGTCATAGCATTGCCAAGATCCCAAGATACCAAGATACGATTGTCTACGATTGAAACTTTCGAAAAACCAAAACAGTAAATCTAACAGCAAAACAGCAGCATTGTTCTAATTTAAGCAGCCCACACCATTCTTAAATCTGCAGCATGTTGTACCGGGTCATGTTGTACCGGGTGAGTCAGAAAAAAACGTGGGGCGTTTAACAAGCCACATTTTGGTGAAAAACAAGTTAGATCGGGCTTGTTGAAGTTTTATATTGCAGAAGGAAGGATAAATTAGCTATAAATTTAGTTCGTTAAAATCGGTCATTCCTTTCCATATTTATCTGTGGTTTTGTGATATGGCTATTTTGGTTATGATTTTTTAAGAACTTTCTGCTTTCTAGCAATGACAATTGGATGAATAGTCCCCTAGGGGTACAAAATAAAAAACAACAGGTTTTTCCTTGAGTGCTCTAACAAAATGCACGCCTTGTTTCATTTTTTGGTAGAGAAACAGTATGTTTGTCATGGTTTAGAAGTTCACATGTGCATGAACATGGAGCCATTTCAAGGTCTATTGTAGGAATCTTGTGAAACATTATTTTACAAAATCGCTCGTAGTTGTGGAATGGAAAGGCAAATTTCAACCAAAAAAATGTTCATATCTAAGTTAGCCTTATTCCTATGCAATGAATTTTAAAAGAAATAAATTTGGGAATTAAATTGCATCAATAAAAATTGACAAACATCCTACGTTTTTTCTGACACACCCGGTATAATGATAAGCTTTGAAACCATAAAGATGTGCGAGTGATTGTTAGCCGATAGCAAAATCGCAACGTTTTTGCGATCTTTTACATTCCAGGAGACTGGTCTCTTTGCGATGCAATGCAACTCTTTTTCAGATACTGTATGAGACCTGCTATTTTCATCATATCAAAAGTGTTTAATAACAGAATTTTATGCAAAGAAATGACTTACCGTCATCCTCCTCCCAAATTCCAGACACTCTTGCAACAAACGGCAAGTCCTTCTTCCTTGGTCCTGATTTCAATAACACAGCATCCCGTACATTGATGACTTCTTCATTGCGACGCATGCTTGAATAATATCTGCGAATCACCACTCTGTCCTCCTATAGGAGCAAATAAATGTTTATGCAATGGCTGCACTGTTATGATGTTGTTACGCATCTATTGACTTAACTCTGCGACTGACTTTGGTCACAATTGATTAATTATTCTGAAATTATCAGCTCTTTGTCGGGAAAAGTCTCTGAAATCTTTGCAGTCTTAACAGTTATCTACCGGGTGACCCAAACAAAATTCACGAGCAAGATCGCGCCTTGCATCCTCAAACCAAACGTTATCAACACCATGTTTGCATCAGCACTTAGCTGAAATACCAAGCTACCTTTTGAGATGTTACTCGGTCAGTTTAAGCTACAGTCCAACAAGCAGTTTCCAAAATGCGTCGACCCTATCGTGTCTCACTCAGAGTTGAACATTCGCCACCACTTTCCAGTCCATGTTTTGAAAAACATAACATGCTTAAAGTCCAAATTGGCTTGGGAAAACGAAATTTTGAAAAGCAGCAAGTAGAAGTCCTTTTGCAAACAATAGATTTCCCAAGGAAACGTCAAAATCTCTCTCTATCTCCAGTATTTACGCGGACTGGAAGACGATGGCGATTATTCCACTCTGAACCAGAAATGTAGGATTTTTAAGTTTTCTTTAAATCCGGTGTTTTGGAAAGAAGTCCCATCTTAAAATGACCAAGCAGTATCTCAAAAGTTAACCAAGCCTTTCAACTAAATCTTAATACAAAGTATGCGTCGATGACGGTTGATTTCAAGGAGCTGGTGTGATCTAGCTCGTGAAGTTTTGGTGGGGCACCCGGTATCTTATCAACTACGGTATAGTACCAAAAATCCCACTGTTCCAGAAATCATATAGCATCCCATTAACCCGGATGAAAATCAAAATATACGGAATAATAGTGATGTAGGATCTATCTTCTTTACACAAGCAAAAAGAATGCACTCACTATCTAAGACTGTCTCTAAGTCGATGTTTCGCATCAAAAGAACGCAAGTTCAGTTAGATAATAAAGTGTGTGATGTGCGGAGTGCAAATGCTTAGCAACTTACATAAGCAAATGGCTTCTCGACCGGCTCTCCTTCAAGGATCCAGCCATTTATCATCTGAAATTCAATAACGATAACTTGCTTCAAAGGAAAATAACTTCAAATTTACATTAACTACCGTGATAAAAGCGTTCAATTTGAAAGCTACATTTACATTTGAAGAAAAAGATTCAAATATTATTCTCAAGATATAAACTAATCTTGCTTGGTATTCTCTTCTCAAACTATATAGATTCTTGTCACAAAAACATTGTGCGATGTCTTGTAATACATTTCACAAATAAACAGCGGGAAGACATCTGTACATATATTTGTCATCTATCTGAAGTCTGATCAACTATCAAATCAATGCTCTTGCAATAAACAATATTTGGCCAATCTGCAAAGACGCCATTTGGTCTTGTGTTCAGGTTTCAAAATGAGAATATGTTCAATGCATTTTAAATTGCATTCTCGCATTACTGCAAAGTTGATGTATTTATTTTCTTCACTTTAGTACCTTACCTGGTAATCTTTGTGTGGTCACGATATAATTTTGAAGTTACTATATACCACAAGATAGGGTATGCACTAAAGCGTTTGCGCTGAAAATTTCAAAGGCTTTCACTGCATTTAATGAAAAAGGATTTTGCACAGCTCTTATAGAATTTCTTTCCGAATTCTTACAAACTCCTAAGAAACGTTTTTGAGAGCATGAGTGAAGGAATCTATCTACATGTNATATTTGGCCAATCTGCAAAGACGCCATTTGGTCTTGTGTTCAGGTTTCAAAATGAGAATATGTTCAATGCATTTTAAATTGCATTCTCGCATTACTGCAAAGTTGATGTATTTGTTTTCTTCACTTATAGTACCTTGCCTGATAATCTTTATGTGGTCACGATGCAATTTTGAAGTTACTATATATCACAAGATAGGGTTACACTAAAGCGTTTGCGCTGGAAAGTTCAAAGGCTTTCACTGCATTTAATGAAAAAGGATTTTGCACAGCTCTTATAGAATTTCTTTCCGAATTCTTACAAACTCCTAAGAAACGTTTTTGAGAGCATGGGTGAAGATCTACAAATAAGGAAAAATCATAAGAAGCAAACCTTGCTGTAGTGTCTAACATTTGGTTTCTTTGTGTCAATCAACTGTTCAATTTGAGATGATAAGTTTTTGATATGCGAAGCTTTGACAGGATTCACAATTTTCCCCTTGCTGCCAAGACTGAATTTTGACGTCGACGTAGCTTGAAAGTTGATCTTCGGAATACGAATCTGGTTTGTGCCTTGTTTCCCAAAGTCATCATGTTCACGACGCTGAGATGCCACATCAGCACTTTCATGTGGATAATGAAATAATGGCCTATCAAAAACTTTCATTGCGTTCATCATAGCTATCGCGTTAAGACTTGCCATGCGTTTGCTGTTTTGTACATTAGGCCCATGACTTTGGACTGCCTGTGCATGACGCATATCAGTATGGACAAGCTGATGCATCTTAGTAAACGGTATCGCTATTGTGTGTGTCGTGGTTTTCGTGCTTATCGAGCTGCAAAGCGGCACGTGTGGCGTGTTCGTGGTAATAGTTGGCGGAATACGATAAACCGTTGAAGCAATTGCGACATTTGCTGCGGAGATATCTGTTTGGGAAACAGTAGAGCTACGAGCTGGGGACGTATTTTCATTTAATGAAATGCTATCGAGATAGCCGCAAGTACAGCTCGAAGGGCTATTAGCGGCGATTACGTCATCGAGCAAAAACGCGTCTGTCTGAACAGATTTGTGGTTTACAACTGTCTGAACAGCCTTGTCTTTCGTCATAGTATCCTCATCTTCACAGACCCAGTTACTCGTAGAAGAGACTCTACTGTCACTTATGGGTTGTTCATCAAATACGAAGGCAGGCTGTTTGAATACATCGTTCGCACTACCACTAGAAATAAGCCATTCGTTATTCTCTGATTTCATGGAAGCAAAGAATAAGATATCATCAGTTTGAGTAACACTTGAAGTGCTTCGTTTTCGCCGTTTATCTTGTTTCGGTTTCAGACCATGATCAGTTCTCTTAGCCTGTGCATTTTCCCTGATCTGATGCATCGATTTCCCCGCTAATGGGCTATACGATTCCAAAACAGCATTGACTTTTGCAATGGCATTAAGACTGGCCATTCTCGGCTTTCGTCTCATAGGAGCACTTTCCTCGGGTTTCGTGCTCAAGTCTACCTTATCAACAAACCCCGTGGAAGTCTGTAACTGTTTCATAAGAGATAAGCGACCTCGATCTCGCTTCGAGGTTGGTTCTAGATGCTTGTCTTTCAGGGAACTGTCAACATGTGATTCCGTGTCATCGACGATGACGTCTTCAGTTTCACTCAGTCCTTCACAAATCTCTCCACTGGCTTTCGACGTCAATTTCGATTTTTTCTTGGGAGCAAATCGCCTCCTAGTATTCCTTCTTTTCCTATGTAATCTCCCTCGTGCATTGTTTGAAGTTGAAGGGCTGTCGCAGATTTGTTGCTTTCTATCATTTGACTCACCTTCTGATTGTTCTGATACTTCACCTCCCCCCGTCGCTATCTCTTCAAGCCTATCTTCAATATCTGTCAGGACTGTTTCTTCAGGAAGCTCGCTATCATCTTTTCCAGTACTTGTAGTGACAGCATAGCTACTTGTTTGAACCTCCATATCGGACGGACTCCCCTTCGACTGCTCGGGACAAGCAATTTCCTCGTTTTTAAACCGTTCTAAGTCTGTTATCTGTGCTTCAGGCAACGACACGTTTTCTGTTGCAGTTTCCTCTTTCGTTTTCGAAACAGCTTTCAGCAATTTCTGTTTCCCCGCTGTCGATACTCTGCTATTTCTCTTAGGCCCGACAGCTTGCCTCTTTTTGGCGTCAATATCAAGTTTTAGGCCACTGACTTGAGATCTCTTCATTCCCAAGTCAGACTGTCTGAGGCTCCTCGGTGTCGATGAGCTCCGTGTAGTTCGTTCTGAGAATGCATTGTTCTTTGTTGTTTGTTGTCGTTGTCTCGAGGAAATTTTCATCGCATAAACCTAAAATAGATTGAAAGAACGTATTAGATTTTCACTACGTTGTTGAGCAACATTGACAGGTTTTGAAATACCGCAGATCCCTTGTAAGGACACAGTATGACGTTTTCTCAAAGGCCTTCTTTACGTCATAGGAACAGTGTGTTTGCAATCATAGTGATTTAATTTTTTCGTGTACAAGTCATGAGTATCATTTTTTATTCGTACAACATGAGCTATAAACTGCATAATACTGTTGTACCTGCCCTAGGAAAAGCAAAACCTATCTTGTCTAGGGCGCTTACAAAAGAACAGAAATGGATATTTAAATATCTAAGCATTGCAAGCACTAGGTCGATTATCTAATCGCCAGTCTGGAATCCCTGAACTTCTTGATTAGGGAATTCGAAAGTTTTGTTCCTTGTATTTGAATGGTCTTGTCCCCCCGCCCCCCCCAAGCTCTTTTTTTTAAGTAGCAGAATGACTGTGCAAATGTAAGTGAAGTTCGTTCCAACGTTATTAAGAAAAAAAGTTTTCGAAAAAGCTTAGAAGAAACAGATAAATATCATAGAAAAACAAATAAATATCAGATTCGAAAGATATCAACGATCATACTTAGGGCCAATCTACAAGGCTGGCCTGGAAGCCTACATCCCAAACTTTCCGAGAAAAAATGTCTTTCTAAATAACGTCTTGCTATCATTACTCTGATCTGCCTTCTGAAGAAGAACATCTTGCTATGCCCCTGAAAACTTGTTTAAATTACAGAGGGGATCTTACTTCCTTAGGCCCCGCTCCCACTACTCCGTTTTCGTATGAAAACGGAGCGGAATATATCAGTTTTTGGGTTTTGTTTCCATTTAAAACGCTCAAAAACGGAAACATTTGAAAACGCTGTTCAAAGTGGGATAATTTGAAAACGGAGACATTTGAAAACGCATTGTTTTTAATGAAAACATCGAAAATTGCGTCATTCAAAAACGCTACAACGACAACAACCGACTTGGCACCAAGATCCCAAAAAAATATTTAATCCAAACAAAGGAAATGAAAACGAAAGAAAGTGGAGTAATGGAAACACCTCCGTATTCGTGCCAGGCCCTCTTGGCGAAAACGGAGTAATGGAAACGGTTTAAGATCATCCGAAAACGGAGACAGTTGAAAACGAAGTAATGTAAACATAGCCTTTTTCAAAGTAAAAGGGAGAAATTCAAAGCATTTATAATTTTAAAATCGGTAACCTGGTTTCAACTGGGCGATTACCGTCTCTCCATACATCATACATGAATCAGATTATCAAGAAAACGATGCGGTAGTCAGAGTCAGATGTAGTAAGTCTGTCACGATACCAGTTTTTCTGTGAATTAGACTGACTTTGGCTACAATTCTCAAGTAGGCACGAGCGGATAAATCACACAAACTTTGGTTATATGATTATATACAAAATAAACTATGTACAAAGGCTAACGGGTCTCCAGTGAGATCCGGAATTAACGTGTAGCTGGTCGCATACCGATAACTAAAGATTAACTCAAAACTTACAGTATATATTAGAAACTAAGCGGAAATACAAATTAAGAATAACCAATCAAATACAAGAATAACAGAAAAATGACTAACATAAGATTTGCGTAAACGGACCAACCTAGGTAACAAAACAACTAGTCATATGTCATATACCAAATTTAAATACCGAAAAGGAATGAAAGCGAGGCTAATACGTAATTAATGCTGAAACTATGTGAAACGATACCTGGTCATAATCTGAAAGGAAATTCATTAAAACTTCACTGACTAAAATAAAGTTGTAGGAAAAACATATTCAAATGAATAAACTCATAAAAGTCCGCCGCTTGCACCTGGTTGCTTGGGAACACAACACTTCATTCGATTGATTCGATAGGTATTCGATTTACTTCGTCATGCGACGTTACGTACAAAAGGGTTCCAAAGATTGTTTACGATCCTGTTGCGATTTGCTCAAGTTAATGAACGTACGCAAGTTTTATCACTGCTCTCGAACGTTGAATACTCTGCTATCAAAGAAAGTTGAATCACGAAATCGAAAGAAAAGACCAAAGAACTCAATCACCAAAGACCGTATTCGAAAGAAAGTTCTTTGGTTTTGTCTAATTCGAGTTTCTCAAGATGGTAAGTTCGTTTAAAATCGTTGAATCGATCGGTCGAACGTTACGTTGTTAAGTTTACACTGTAGTGTCACAAATTGCTCTGAAAATGAGGATAGGCCTACTTGTAACCTAAAAAAGTATCCTGCAGGCTTTGGAAAGGACCAATTTTGCATTGTAATTCCACTCTATGACATTTGGGGAGCGGCCTTTGGCCTCTTTTACTTTTCCTGTCTTCTCGTCTTCGCTTCGCGTCGACAATCCACCATTTCATAAAACTTGCAGCAACTAAACTTCTACATAAACGCAAGTGAAGTTATGTTTCTAAGATAAAATACCTTTAGCAATACGATCATCTTTCCATTCTCGAAAGTTTCTAACATGCTAACACTCTTTAGCCACCACAAAATCGTAAGGAACTCCGAAATCTTGTTGCAAAAAGTGCCGCAAAAGTGGCCTAAATTTCAAAGGAAGCTTCACAAAGCAGTTCTTGTTGCTAGGCAGTGTTGCTGTGGTGACTATTGAATTCGAGGCTGGGGACAGGATCTAGACTTATTACGTTGATTCCTAGCAATCGCTACCAACAACGCTGGAGACAGGATCCTTCGCTTCAAAGTCAAAATGGCTCTCTGCTTTACTGCTATTGTACCTGAACAATTTGAAACAATTTCTTGACATTCACTTTCTCTTTCAGGAAATGCAATCTACTTACCAAACAACAAAGGCAATCAAGCCACTTTCAACCAGTTACAAGGAAATTGCAAGAGATATCGGTGAGCATTTGTACACATATTTCTACAACATTTTTCTCTTTCAAGATTTAAAATTCACAGATACAATTCATTAAACTAAACTCTTTGGTAAACGGTCATGATAAAACATGATGTATTATTATTGCTGATTCTCTCTAAAAATTTGCCAGTATTTAGAATCTTGGAAATGGGGGTTTGAATTATTATGCATTATCATTTGGAAACAAAGCTGAGCTAAATTCATAGATAATAACTTCCATCCTTGTACTAAGGGAAGCAAAATTTGCAAAACTCAAAACTCATTATAAATTAAATGTAGCAAATAACAAGAACATTGCACTTCACTTCAAGAATTATTTAAGTGTAAAAACTAAACTTAATATTCGTTTTCAGATAAACTCCTGGCATTGATCAAACGTCACACGGATGTTTCAAATAAAGATATTGCAAAGAAGCTCATGAACAATTTTGAAAGAAACTTCTCCTGTCAAAAGGTAAGATTGTCAATCAAAGCTGAATTAATGTTGGTTCTGATATATAAATACTTCATGTCATGAGAAGAGAACAATCCTAACAAATATTTCTTAAGTGCTGAAAACATGAAGGAATTCATTTTAATATTTCACAAACTCTATTCGTCAAATTTCTGAGTTTCCAATGAAAATAAGATTTTAAGCCAACCCATGAAAAACGAGTTACAGAACTACAGGAAGCAATGGATACTGAGAAAATCCTATTGAAGTAATATGTTCTACCTTGCTTCTATCGACAGAGAGTAAATTCTGACTTCTCTCTCTTTTTAGATCAAACAGTGTGCAAAATCCATAATGTCGAAGCTTCTAAAGCTGTTCTCGAAGGTCAGTAAACACAAAACTATGATTAACTATGGATTAATAAAACTATTTTTTAAGGTCCTTTACAGGAGAAGACACAACGTCGGTTGGTTCGCATCTCGAGGCATTGTTTTCTAGACAAAGAAATATCCAGAAAATCAAACATTGATTTCATGTTCTGCAAGGAAGCTGGAAAGGTTGCTAAAGGTTTTCATCTTCAAAAGAAAAAGTGTACTGGTCAAAACCTTGAAAGATTTCCAAGCTAAATATTAAAATCTAAAACTGATTGGAATATTGCTACGTTAGAAAGATGATCTAACCCTAACCCCTTCTTGTTTATTCACAGATCGATGATTTCTGGGCAAGCATGGATGTACGCCTTATTGGGAAATGCATCAATGAAATAATCGAATCTGTTGACAAATTCTATTTCGGAATCTCTCTTTTGGTAAGTGAATATGCCATATGGTTGTGCATTTCAGCTACAAACAATTTTGTCCTCGTTAGTGGCTTAAGAGTGGTATTGTAGTGCTTGAAATCAATCAAAGTTACATTTGACTCAAGTTTTATGAACCTGTAGACTTAACACACGCTAAGCCGAAATCTCATTGATTATTGTCACGTAAAACAATGTTTCTCTACAGTTAACAAACGACAAAATGTCAATGATGATCTAATAAGCTGCAGAAGAGACTTGTTCAAGACTAGAGAGCACTGTGAAATAGAAGTTCTTGCATAAAAGACCTCATATGGACAGAGACTTTACTTAAAGCAAAGTCTTGTTTGCTACTAACCAAAAACTCCTTTAACTACACTTTTACAGTAATTTGAGCTAAAAACAATAGATTCCTTATTTCTAATTTTGAGTTATTCTCTATTGTAGAAGTCAATCAACATGTCATACACAATGGTCAAGATGACAGAGTTCCAAAAATTCTTCAAGGAAGATTCCAGAAAGAGTGTCAAATT
>REGM01000025.1:865195-885587 GCA_004194415.1 Aurelia aurita | reverse complement strand
GGGGGGGGGGGGGGGAACACAACAAAACTCCTATATGTACTCGTCTTATTTTACTTCGATGCAGTAGTCAGAGTCAGATGTAGTAAGTCTTTACATGATGCATTGCCGCCGCAATGGATCATTGACCTGGTTGCTTGGGAACATCAAATTTCATTCGATTGATTCGATGGGATTCGATTTACTTCGTCATGCGACGTTACGTATAGAAGGGTTCGAAAGATTGTTTACGATCCTGTTGCGATTTGCTCAAGTTAATGAACGTACGCAAGTTTTATCGCTGCTCTCGAACGTTGAATACTAGGCTGTCAAAGAAAGTTGAATCACGAAATCGAAAGAAAAGACCAAAGAACTCAATCACCAAAGACCGTACTGGAAAGAAAGTTCGTTGGTTTTGTCGAATTCGAGTTTCTCAAGATGGTAAGTTCGTTTGAAATCGTTGAATCAATCGGTCGAACGTTGTTAACTTTACACTGCAGTGTCATAACTTGCTCTGAAAATGAGGATGCTCGTAACTTAAACAAGTCTCCTGCAGGCTTTGGAAAGCGTCAATTTTGCTTTTTACTTCCACTCTATGACATTTGGAGATCGGCCCTATTGGCCTCTTTCACATCCCCGTTTACTCTTCTCTTCTTCCCTTTGACAATCCATTTCATCGATCATAAAACTTGCAGAAACTAAACTTCAGTTTTTGAAACATAAACGCAAGTGAAGTTGTGTTTCCAAGATAAAATACCTGTTGCTGTTGTTATACGATTATCTTTCCATTCTCAACAGTTTTAAACATGCTAACACTCTTTAACCACCACAAAATCGTAAGGAACTCCTCAATCTTTTTGCTGCAAAATGTGCCGCAAAAGTGGCCTAAATTTCAATGAAAATTTCACAAAGCTGTCGTCGTTGTGGCTAGGTAGCGTTGCCGTGGTGACTATTGAATTCGAGGCTGGGGACAAGGATCGCAAGGAATTGAGAGATATTTTGCAACAATAGGATGGCGGAGTGGTTGCATTGTGGGGTCTGTTGCCGGGGTTTCTGGGCTTGGGCTGTGTTTTCTGAAAGAGTAGCTATATCCATTTTTCCACCTCTTTATCCAACATTTTTTTTCATATGGCTCAGTCAAGGAAGTCAAGGAAGTCAAAAATGGCCCGGTTGGTTTAAACTGCGCACATTATTGGCTTTCTTTCGGGCTGCACGGTCCGGGCTTGGGGGCTCCGGTGGTGGATTTTCGCGGTGACATCACTTTTGCCGTCCTATGAGATGTAACTTTTAAATAACGATGTGTGGCTCTGCCACGTTATATCGTTGATGTATAAGTATATAAGGACAGGATCCTTTGCTTCAAAGTCAAAAAGGCTCTCTGCATTACTGTTATTGTACCTGAACAATTTGAAACAATTTCTTGACCTTCACTTTCTCTTTTAGGAAGTGCAATCAACTTACCAAAAAACAAAGGCAATCAAGCCACTTTCAACCAGTTACAAGGACCTTGCAAGAGATATCGGTGAGCATTTGTTCAATGTACTGTACAGATTTTTCTAGAACTTTCTTCTCTTTCAAGATTTTAAATTCACAAATACATTTCATCCAAACAGTCTTTTTGGCTTCTTTACTTTCACACCTGATGAAGAGTTAAAGCTCGAAACGTTGTGTATTATCACTATTATAGAACATTGTCGTATTTTTAAATAATTATCAGTCTCTTTGGTATATGGTCTTGATACAAAACGATGTATTATTATTGTTGATTCTATTTAAATTTGGCAGTATTTAGAAGCTTGTGAGTTGGAATTTGGATTAGTATGCATTATATAAGCAGTTGGAAACAATAAAACGGAGCTAAATTCATAGATGATAACTTCCATCCTTGCAGTATGATAAGCAAAATTTGCGAAACTCTGCAACTAATGATAAATTAAATGTAGCAAATTATTTAAGTTCAGAAAGTAAAGTTTAGTATTCGTTTTCAGATAAACTCCTGGCATTGATCAAACGTCACACTGATGTTTCAAATAAAGATATTGCAAAGAAGCTCATGAACAATTTTGAAAGAAACTTCTCCTGTCAAAAGGTAAGATTGTCAATCAAAGCTGAATTAATGTTGGTTCTGATATATAAATACTTCATGTCATGAGAAGAGAACAATCCTAACAAATATTTCTTAAGTGCTGAAAACATGAAGGAATTCATTTTAATATTTCACAAACTCTATTCGTCAAATTTCTGAGTTTCCAATGAAAATAAGATTTTAAGCCAACCCATGAAAAACGAGTTACAGAGCTACAGGAAGCAATGGATACTGAGAAAATGCTATTGAAGTAATATGTTCTACCTTGCTTCTATCGACAGAGAGTAAATTCTGACTTCTCTCTCTTTTTAGATCAAACAGTGTGCAAAATCCATAATGTCGAAGCTTCTAAAGCTGTTCTCGAAGGTCAGTAAACAAAAAACTATGATTAACTGTGGATTAATAAAACTATTTTTTAAGGTCCTTTACAGGAGAAGACACGACGTCGGTTGGTTCGCATCTCGAGGCATTGTTTTCTAGAGAAAGAAATATCCAGAAAATCAAACATTGATTTCATGTTCTGCAAGGAAGCTGGAAAGGTTGCTAAAGGTTTTCATCTTCAAAAGAAAAAGTGTACTGGTCAAATCCTTAAAAGACTTCCTAGTCAGATATTAAAATATAAAATTGATTGGAATATTGCTACGTTAAAAAGATGATCTAACCCAACCCATTCTTGTTTATTCACAGATCGATGATTTCTGGGCAAGCATGGATGTACGCCTTATTGGGAAATGCATCAATGAAATAATCGAATCTGTTGACAAATTCTATTTCGGAATCTCTCTTTTGGTAAGTGAATATGCCATATGGTTGTGCATTTCAGCTACAAACAATTTTGTCCTCGTTAGTGGCTTAAGAGTGGTATTGTAGTGCTTGAAATCAATCAAAGTTACATTTGACTCAAGTTTTATGAACCTGTAGACTTAACACACGCTAAGCCGAAATCTCATTGATTATTGTCACGTAAAACAATGTTTCTCTACAGTTAACAAACGACAAAATGTCAATGATGATCTAATAAGCTGCAGAAGAGACTTGTTCAAGACTAGAGAGCACTGTGAAATAGAAGTTCTTGCATAAAAGACCTCACATGGACAGAGACTTTACTTAAAGCAAAGTCTTGTTTGCTACTAACCAAAAACTCCTTTAACAGTAATTTGAGCTAAAAACAATAGATTACTTATTTCTAATTTTGAGTTATTCTCTATTGTAGAAGTCAATCAACATGTCATACACAATGGTCAAGATGACAGAGTTCCAAAAATTCTTCAAGGAAGATTCCAGAAAGAGTGTCAAATTCCTCAAAGAGGTGCAAAAGAGACTTAAATCTTCACTTCCCGATTGCTCACAGAGAACAGCTATAGAAGTTAAGAAACTGATAAAAGAATGTCAGAACTTGTTTGAAATTAGCAAAGTCAGGTATGGAAACAAGGTAGAACGATTAAATAAAACTACTATAGTTAACGAGAAAGGGTTTGTCCCTTCTGGTAGCAACAAACAATCGCACAGTTTCGCTAAGCATAGAAGCTTATTGAAAAAACCATGTGTATCTATGCACAAAATAGCCATGTTGAAAGAGGCTAAAATTTGCCTAAAGCAAAGCTTGAGCACCGTGAAAACATCAAAAGCTGATAAAAATTCTGCATTATTAGACAACTGCAGTGAGGCATGTGCTGCTTCATCCCCTACAAATGACATGTGTGCGTTGGTTCATGATTGTAAAGTCGTTGAAAACGTTTCTAAGAAAAGAAAACAATTTGATGACATTAATCAACCAACTGAGAGGGAAACGAATAGCACTGTTTTACACTGTGAGAAAAAAGTGAAAATCGAGAAAAAGAAAATCACGGTAGCTGAATACTTTGCGAGAAAGAGGCATGAGAATGAAATGAAAATATGTCCAACGAATGAGAATACAAAGAAAAGAAAGAGAGAACTGAACGAACAGCAAGAGTGCAATGATAGTAAAAACTGTTCAAATGCTCTTGCAAGAGTGCTTGATGCATTCTGTTTTAATCCTCTCAAAAAGACCAAGCTCAGTGCTGCCTGAAAATGGTAAGCTGTGAGCATAATCTTTAGTTTTAGATAATGTATCATATGTAAATAATATTGTAGTAACTTAGGTATTTGTGTTAGATAATGTATCAAATATAAAAAGTATTGTAGTATTTTAGGTAGATCGGTTGTAATTGTTACTTAGCGTTGTGGCATGTTCGCCATTACAATAGTTTGAATACATTGATAGTTACGTTATGATTGAAACAAGTCTATTTTCTTCACAATTTCTATGTTTGGCCATGTTCCTCTGGGGGAGTGGTCCTAGGTTTGTTCCTAAATTTGGCATTTCAATTAATTATGTTACAGCTCTGTCTTCAAACGTGGTTTTGGCTTTCAACGTATGTGACTTTCCCCCCTAAAAGTTTAGGATAAATGGATTGCTTGGCAAGGTATTTCCCAAAAAAACAGTTCTAACATCTGTTGTTCTATCACACCCTCCAAACTCTCGGGAAAAAAGAAGAATGCCATGTTTAGTACTCTTTCTCTTTTAGGCTTTATCGTAAGTTTGTGTGGGCTTCTTTGCAGTCTGGTTCTGGGGCAAGCTGCCCCTACCCCTCTCGTTAAGCCTACTTGGCGTTACTCATTATCACTGTTCAGCAAATCAGCATAACCGACAACTCCAGGAGAGAAAGCCTCCAATGGAAACCAAGAACCTCCAAAACACTGGTCAATTTTTATGGTTATCTCATTATCTATACAATTTTATCTACATTCTTGATGATATGACTGTGGTAAATTGTGACCTTAAAACTTTGTCTTTATAGTGTATAGGAAAGGTAAGACTACCTTTGTTAGATCTAACTATGGTTAAGATCTACCTATGTACAGAGTGTCCAAAAAAGGAAACAGATTTGTTTAGGCCTAGCCATGAGAATTTAGTTTGAATTAATAACCATTTTTAAAACGTTCCTCGATAGTTAAATTTAACATCAATACTTTGTTTTGGCGTGAGCTTTGGTTTCGACCTAAGCAAGTTCCTGAACCACGGCAAATAAGTCAACAACAGCATTGATAAAATTTGAACAAAACTTAGAATAGATTCTGTTATATTTGCTAGATTATTTTAAATTTCGAAATGCTTCAGGAATTTAATTAGGCCAAAAGGCCAAAGTTCTGGTTTGGAGATGGAAGCAGATTTGAGCTCTCACAGCACCAACATGAATGATAAAGGTATCGATGTTCAAGTTAACTATTGAGGAACGTATTAAAAATGACTTTCCATTGATTAAAGCTGAATTTTCATCACTAGGCCCGACCAAATCTGTTTCCTTTTTTGGGGACACCCGATTCATAGATAGTTAGATCTTAACAGATCTCTTGTGCTCACAAATTATTTCCTCAAACAAACATTCGAAAATGCGGTCTTCCAGTTGAAGAAAATAAATCAAATTGAACTCCTGCCCTGTAACCATTCAGATAAAGCTCGTACAGAACATTTTCAGGTACCTCTTCATTGAGTGTAGAGCATAACAACATGCTGAAAACTTACAATTATAATTTCATAAAATTAAATTGAAACACAGCAAGACGAAGCACTACTCAGGTGGAACTCTCAAATAAATTCCAAGGTTTTTTGACACGATTCTTCAAAACATAGTTTGAGGACATGCTTAAGTTATTAACTACAGACTTGAAACAGAAGGGGCCGGAAAGATCACGTCGATTTTTCGAAGTTTTATGATTATGAGTAAGGCGAAGAAGGCAGCTGTCGAGTTTTATCAATGACGTTGTGATCAGTTTACTGTCGAGTCGGTCATTCTTGAATGTAAAACGCCAAAATCAAAGGAACTTAAAAGTTAAACATGGCTAGTCTCCACTTTAGCGGAATAGCTTTCAATATCGGCACGTGATGTGTCATGAAGTAAGGAAAAGGGTCAGGGTTAGGTTTGGAAAAGGGGTTTATAGGGTAAGTTAGGGTTAGTAGGGTATTTCGTCAAATAAATTCCTGAGAGATATGACATAAAGCTGGTCCCCTAAAGTGCATTTATAACGAAGTATCGCTCCCAAATGGAATCAAAACTTTTGAATTCCATTCAAATGACTTCGAATGCGCCGACGAAATCTCGAAATTGAGGCAAAAATAATGTTGACGCTTTTTTCCGTCGCATTTCCGTCGCATTTCCAACGCGTTTTTACTCTAATGTGAACCACTTTTTAACAACACAATTTTAAATGTTACTATCATCTTTGTTTGGTTTTTATGGAGTCCAATGCACCGTGCTTAAACTTTTTTTCAAAGGGTGCCTTTTATACCGGGTGGGCAAATAAAAACACTAACCTAAGGTATATTTAAAAATGTTGGACCATTTCAGTACTTCTTTCTTCGTTCTGGCACAAACGATCAATGACTTTACCAAAAAATAACTTCTAAACTGCGTTGCCCTTTCAACAACAGATTCAAAGTTAACTTTGATTATCGCTTTTACCTCGCATTTAGACCTCCGTAGACCCTGAAACGTTTATACCTTTCTCTCTCACCAATTAAACCAAAATACAATTTTGAGAAACTTTTCGATAACTTTTACATGAACGTTGATTGCCTAAGTAAATATTTAGGCAATCAACGTATATGTAAAAGTTATCGAAAAGTTCCTCAGTAACCGATTTGGGAAACTTTGGAACAAAACAAGGAACTTAGTCCTTAGGACAAATCTGTGTTCTACATAAAAACATGTTCTGGTAAAGGCACAACTTGAAAATTACTGACAATATCGACTTCTTTGCAAGCAGCCTGGACAATAATGCTATACATCATCAACAGTCGTTAGCTGTGCATTGAGTCACCATAGCGACCGGATTCTACGTAACTAACTTGCAAACAACAAATGCAGCTTTCAGGCACCTGGCCTCATTTCCAACTCTACCATCAAATAACTTGAATTCTACAACCAACCTGATAACAAAATGTTCACTCTGTTTCTTCGCTTTCCCATCTAGACAAACGCTTTGTTTCCCTACTAGAGCGATTTACCGGTCTGTTTACATAAAAGGGTCATGTCCGATCAAGGGTATACCTGTTTTCAGATTTAATGAATCTGGTCAAATTAACAAATACCGGTAGAGCATAGCAATGCCCGGAACAATTAGCAAACATTCTTTTCCTAAATACTTGTGCCCTTACCGTTGACATTTTAAAGATCTATTCCACTGCAAGTTCGTGCCTGTAACGATTCGAGTTGATTCATTGACTTGCACAACTTTTTACTTCCTCGGCCTTTAAGAAAATCACAAAAACTGACACGCCATCATTTCCTACCGGGTGTCTTAGTACCCTCGTTTGCGTCGCTGCATAGTAAACCTGTACTTCATTGTCAAAACTATTGTTCAATAAACATAATTTAAAGGCTTCAACTAAAACTCTGATGCAAGCCAAATAAAAATCGGTCAAGAAATCACTGATTTATCATCATGTCAATCTCGAAAATAGGTCTCAGTTAAAAACCCAGGGCCTAAACTGAAGCAACAAAGAGCACTCAGAAAATGTACAAGACACTTAAGTCTGTCTCAAATTAGATGTCACGTGAGACTTGCCATAACGCAAAATTCCTCATGCAAAACTCTTCAATCGTTTTATTCGCGGGCATTTTCACGTGACATCTAAGAAAAACTTTAATAAAGATTTTGAAGCCTGGGATTATAAGGAAAAGAACTATTGAAACATTGTTTTTAGATTTGAAACAAAGATTCAGTGTATCTTACAAGAGATGTGCATGTTTGAAATAAGATTTTAAGAAAATCAACTTGCAATGAGCAGATTTTAAATCTGTAAATACTGCGTAGTTGCAGCTGCAAAATTGCACAATTGCAATTGAATTGCATAATTGCAACAATTGCAGCTGCAATTGAAGGTGTGCCAAAACCAATGACATGCAAAGTTAAATTTCTGATACAACAAAGCAGCGATAGAACAAAACGGTGCACTTAAAGATTTTAAGACATTACGAACCCATCAAAATCGAATCCTCAAAATTCTTGAATTTAAAAATTGCATGTATCCAACAAATGCCTTACACAAAGAAGCAGGCCTCCTGAAAATATGCGAACTAAAGAACCTTCAAATAATGCAGCAGCTAGGATGTAGACATGAAACCTTACCAGAATCAATAAGAAACATTTGGTAACGAAGAAGACTTAAAGTAAATCAACGGGGTTAAAAGGCAACTTAGCTAGGGGGACTGGGTCCATGTAAATAGAACCTATTGTATTTGATGTTTTCGATCGATGAAAACAATAGGAACATAAGTGGCGCGTGCCGTTCTTTTGTGCTATGTTTAGACTAGATCGCTATATCTCCGTTCATTTACTTTAACTTACGAGGTCATGAAATCTTCGTGACAAATTGCTATTTAACAGAACGAAAATGAACTGAAAATGGGGAGACAAAGCTTTTTTCAACAAGGGACCGTTACGTTGGAACAGGCTCCCGCTTTCTGTAAAAATGATAGATTGTCAAAATCCTTTTAGGAAAACCCTAAAAGAATCGAAACTGCAAGAATATTCTCCTTAAAAACGNTTAAAGTAAATCAACGGGGTTAAAAGGCAACTTAGCTAGGGGGACTGGGTCCATGTAAATAGAACCTATTGTATTTGATGTTTTCGATCGATGAAAACAATAGGAACATAAGTGGCGCGTGCCGTTCTTTAGTGCTAGTTTAGACTAGATCGCTATATCTCCGTTCATTTACTTTAACTTACGAGGTCATGAAATCTTCGTGACAAATTGCTATTTAACAGAACGAAAATGAACTGAAAATGGGGAGACAAAGCTTTTTTCAACAAGGGACCGTTACGTTGGAACAGGCTCCCGCTTTCTGTAAAAATGATAGATTGTCAAAATCCTTTTAGGAAAACCCTAAAAGAATCGAAACTGCAAGAATATTCTCCTTAAAAACGATATTTTATTCATGCTCATAGCTACTGACTACAAAAATTTCTCAAGCCAACCCAGCTCTTGCAAAATGTTTTGCCATTCATTTTTCATCAACTTCTGTAAATAGTTTTTTTCTCTTTTAAATTCAAAGCTAACTGTGATTTGTAGTTTAGTTGTCAATTAGAAATATAGCAGCTTTAATTGTAACATTTTCCATTCTTATAACTTTATCAAAATATCCTAGTTTAATATTTAGTTTTGTTCTTGTTCTCGTAAGCGCCTTAGACTAGATAAGCATTGCTTTTTCTGGGGCGTACAAATTAGTAAGTAGTTAGCTCTTAGCTGATTTGTCGATAAATGTCATCATCCATATCAATGACCTAAGCGACAAGAGTACCACGGCTTCGGTGTCAATATCTTTGACATTTCATCTTACAAATATCGAGGCGAAGTAATCACCATTTCGTTCGGCTCCTATGTTTTGGAAGCAGTTCTGCAGCTTTCTTGATCGCGATGAAGCAATTTTCATTTAACTTGATGCACTTTCTGCAACAACGTTCGTTGTTGCTTCACCAGAGGTAGACTCGCTACTTCCTAGTTATCGCAACAACAACAACACTTACGACTATGTAATCAGTCTACACCAGAGGCTCCAGTTTCAACTAATGCTCTACTGTTGAAGTTGAAGTTATGATAAATCGGCGAGTTCTTGACTGATTTTCATGGGGTTTGTATTCAAGTCTAAGTTGAAGTCTCTACAGTATAGTTATTGCTAACTATTTTCCATAATAGTCTTTAGATTTTCTATGCAGCAACGAAAACGGGCTACTTTTTCTGAGACACCCCGTACTTGTCGCCAAGGATGGCAGAATTGGCCACGCTCTCCTCAGTCCCTTTCTCCTAACTGCGAAATCATCTATTGATGACGTCTAATCAAAATTGTTATCACTCTGACTGTACAGTACGATAGTAGGATAGGCCACAACACATCTATTACTCGCTCACATTGTTGGATGTTGATTACAATCGGGGTCGGCTTCGGATTACATTTTGGTTTCATTTCTCGACAGAGTCGTTTCCCTTCAAGCAATGCAGTTTTTATCATACACGGATAAATTTCTGATACAACAAGGCAGCGATAGAACGAAACGGTGCTGTTTACAAAGAAATCAAGGTCGAGGATAAAGAAGCAAAGTAAGAGAAAAAAACGTCATGGCTCGTTTAGTGGCTCTTCTGTTAATGTTATGTCAGTTCACAGCACCCATGGAATGCGCTTATGTCAATATATTACTGTCATCAAAAAATATAGAAGTAAATGGAAGCTTAAACATTACCCTGCTTGGATTTGATCCTGATATTAGCAAATTCGACAGGCTCCAAGTGCGAGTCAAGCTTCCTGGTCAATCACCTTTGGCGATTGCAAAATACCTTAAATCTGACACCAAATTAGCAGTAGAGAAATCGCTACCTATATCCTATGTTGGAAGAGTAAATATCTCAAATGCTTTCTCAGTAATCATATCCCCAGTTATATTTGCAGACGAAAAGGCTACGTATGACGCGACCTACCGCTATCATTCAGGTGGATATACAATTGTGGAGAGCGCAAAATTTGAGCTACAGAATGTTTATGCCTTTCCAATCTTTGCTTCTTCACTACAATCTGCAAATACTGCAATTGAAGGAGTACCAAAACCAGTGTCATGCAAAGTTAAAAGCAGACCAGCATCAAAAATCACATGGTCACATGATGCTGGAGTCGTTGGAGTTTCAACTCAGCATGTGATACAAGATAGAGGCTACTTTATTACGACTGGAACATTCAATATAACGCAACCCTGGTATTCAATGAATGCAAAGAAAATCATCTGCATTGGCAAAGCAAAATTTGGGGCACTAATCCAACAGAACACTACTTTGAATGTCGTATATCGTCCAAAAAACACCACATTCTCAGTCACTCCTTCAAAGCTTGCCTTGAACACAAATATCCAGTTAAGTTGCAATGCAACGGGATTACCAAGCGTAAGAAATTATCGCTTCTACGTGAAAGAAATTTTGATTGGTAATGAAACTGATGGAAAACTAACTGTAAACGTGTCTCGCTCTGCCTGTGGTAAATATACAGGTGAATACAAGTGTGTTCCCGAAAGCACTATTGGAGATGGAGAAATTAAAACAAAAATGAGAGAATTTGAATCTTCTTCCGTAACTTTAAACTCATCAAAAACTGTCAGCGAGGGTCAAGATGTAACCCTTTATTGTTCTGCTAAAGATTGCCCGACATCTGATATCACGTGGAAGAAGAATGGAACTAGCTTAAGAGGAAAAACAGGGAGCAGACTGCGGCTTTTGTCGGTAACAAGGAATCATACTGGGGAATATTCATGTCATGCGACTTTCTGGAAAACTACTAAATTTGCAAAGATGATCCTCACAGTACACTATAAACCTGATAATGTCCAGTTTACAACACCGACATTAAAGCCGAAAAATGAAAACAGAGTTATCTTATCCTGCTCTTCGAATGGCATGCCTACTCCTACGTATCGCATTTACAAGATTACAGGGACTAGCAGTAAAGTAATAGCAATTAGTGGCTCACATTCGATTCAAAATATAAACTATGCTGATTATACCGGGTACAAGGCAACCTTCAGGTGTGAATCAAACAATATTCTTGGTAATACTTCGAAAGATATACAACTTGATATCCAAGTGAAACCTATCCTGGCCGTGTCTATTAATACAAAAGTAAACGAAGGGAGCAATGTAACATTTAGTTGCAATATAACAGCAGCCAACCCAGTCACAAATTTCACAATGATAACATGGAAGAGTCCAGCAAATGAACTGATTAAGCACTCAAATGGAGTTGTACAGATAAACTCTGCATCAACTAAGCAAGGAGGTGAATACAGTTGTCATGCTAACAACAGTGCAGGATTTTCACTGGGAACCTTCACACTTCATGTCAACACCATTAGAAAACGAAAGAAGAAATCAAGCAATGCAGCAAGAACCAGAGGACTCCTTGGTGGACTGTTGGTTTTGGCACTGATCTGTATCCTCGCTTACTTTTTCACAACAGAGAAAAGACTCCACCAGTGACACTCGGAAAGGGCAACGACAAGACGCATCCTTAATTTTAACGACATTATTACTTTATTTTACAATTGCTTGGGCATGTAACATGATATGCAGCTATCATACATATTTTCATACTATTATTTTTAACTATTGTAAATAGATTTTGACTTGATTTGTAAGCTAGATAGTAGGCCTAAATTAGCAGTAATTTTGCTACATTATTTATTTATTTATTTATAAGCCTACTTTAAATAAATAACGATGATGATGATTTTTCTGTCTCATTCCAATTATGCATATTCCTGATGGCATGTGCATTGTAGGAAAGGGCTGATTGTGTCCCAGGAGCTGATAAATTTAAGATTGATACTATTGACATATTGCAATAGTGGTCAATAACTTGCATGCTACGTTTTTGCAAAGTGCAAGTCCCATACCGGGTGAGTCAAATTTGCACCTTTTGGAAAATCACCAAAATTTGACTGTGTTAACGACCTTTAAAATTTCTTTTTGTGTCTAGTTGTGTCAGAGACCACATATATTTAATAGCTGATCGTTATATTGTTCTTCCAGGAGAGAAGCGATCAAATCACGGTATGAAAAACCATATTTTGAGCAATAGTATTTCATAAAACATGGCATTCTTAGCGAGAAAGCTGTAATTTGCGTTTGCAAAACCTCTGTACGACAAGGAAAACTACTATGAAATGAGGAGAGTTTTCGCTGACGTTGACTGGGAAAATGAATTAAGAAATAAAACAACTTAAGACCCCTGAAAATTTATCGAAGAAAAATTAACGTGGGCAGTAAATCCAGGAAAACTATTCCGCTATCGGGATCCTACGGGGATGTGTGCCAGTTTTGGGATAGTTTTTCGCCACAAAATTCTGGGAATGGAGTATACTATCATCGGGAATTCTCTGGGATTGGGGTATAGTTTTTAATAAAGATTTTGGCACTGTTCTGTTTCAGGTAATGTCTGATGTTAGTTAACGTAAAATCCTGCAATGCTCTATTTTATGATAAACAACAATCGCTAAGTTGTTTTTCAGTGAAAACAAGTGTTCGGAAACCTCATTTGTATTCTGGGATTGCGTATCAAAATCTCTCCTATATTCTGGGGTTGGGTCAAAACAGAAACGTTTTGGGGCACACTCCGTAGGTATGGCTCGATAGTGAAGAATATAGATCCATTAGTTTAACATCGGTCCTATGCAAGGTGATGGAAGGTCCATTCGGGATGCCGTAGCATCATATTTGGCTGAAGGCCGATCACGTGTTAGCCAGTTTTTAGAAACACTACCGGGTGACCCAATAAAAAGTTTGAAAAATCACTATATTTGATTATTTTACCGATTTTTAAATTTTCTTTTTGCGTATTTGAATCAAGGACCAAATAAACTTAATAAGTGATCGTTATTTTATTCCTTTGGGATAGAAACGACCAAATAACGGCACGAAAAAACTATGTTTTGAGCAACCGTATTTTACAAAATATCGTACTTTTAGCCAACAAGCTATTTCTTGCGATTTCATATGAAGTTCCAAGCCTTACATGATATAAGAGTTTCGCCAAGGACATGGGCAATCAATTTAAGTTGAATTGCGGGATAAAAATTCAGTTAGATAATCATTTCATGTCATTTCGGAGTATGCTTCAAAACCAGGTAGCTTATAAAAGCACAAATTCAAAACCATTTCAAGACTTAGCAATATGTCTAAAATCAATTTGGCCCTCGACACAAATGCACATAAAGACATTTTTAAGATCAGCATTATCAGGAAATTTTGATGATATATCAAAAAATTCACTTTTTTGGGTCACGCGGTAGATAAGTCGACGGAACTACTAGACAACGGAGATCACAGCGATGCTATTATACTTGGACATTTTTAAGGCACTTGATTCCGTACCCCATGAAACGCTTCTCTTAAAACTTCAAAATTGGGTATCAGAAAGCATCTTCGAATGGACTGAAGGCTGCCTAACTGAAAGAAACCAAAGAGTTATGGATGGAGCTGCAAAATCCTCTTGGAAATCAGTCCCTAGTAGTGGTGTACGACAGGGTAACGTTTTAGGATCTGTCCTCTTCCTTTGTTTTGTTAACAAATGCCAAATGTAGTCCACAATATGATAGCGAAGCTCGCGGACCATACCAAAATCTTTTCTCGTGTGAATTTTGCCGCGGATCACGATACATCGAAAAAAGACCTTGATAACTTTACTGATCCATTAAATGGCAGTTAAACTGTAATGTTGATAACTGAAAATGTAAGGTTTAGTAGAAAAATATGATAACGATGTTCGCGGATGATACAAAAATCTTTTCTCCTGTGACTTTTGCCGCGGAACACGATATATCGCAAAAAGACCTTGACAACCTTAATGAGCATAATAACTGATTCATTAAATGGCAGTTAAACTGTAATGTTGATAACTGAAAATGTAAGGTTTAGTTGAAAAATATGATAACGATATTCGCGGACGATACCAAAATCTTTTCTCGTGTGACTTTTGCCGCGGAACACGATATATCGCAAAAAGACCTTGACAACCTTAATGAGCTTAATAACTCATCCATTAAATGCCAGTTAAACTGAAATGTTGATAAATGAAAATGTAAGGTTTAGTAACTTAAAACAGGAATAATATATCGAAAAAAGGGACAAAAAACATAATCTAGAAACAACATCCTGTGAAACAGATCTGGGAGTAAATGTAGGCAACAACTTCAAATTTAGCACCCAATGAAATGGTTTCACAAAAAGCAAACCTGATACTAGGAATGATTAGAAGATCATTCAACTACATAGACGGACCCACTATTCACAAGCTCTATTCACAAGCTACCCTATTCACAAGCTCAGTGAGGCCTCACCTGGAATATGCCAATACAGTCTTTAATGAGGTCTATGGTCTATTGTCTATGGTCCTGGAGNAAATGAAAATGTAAGGTTTAGTAACTTAAAACAGGAATAATATAACGAAAAAAGGGATAAAAAACATAATCTAGAAACAACATCCTGTGAAACAGATCTGGGAGTGACAACTTCAAATTTAGCACCCAATGAAATGGTTTCGCAAAAAGCAAACCTGATACTAGGAATGATTAGAAGATCATTCAACTACATAGAGGGACCCATGCTATTCACAAGCTCTATTCACAAGCTACCCTATTCACAAGCTCAGTGAGGCCTCACCTGGAATATGCCAATACAGTCATTAATGAGGTATATGGTCTATTGTCTATGGTCTTGGAATGTGGTCACCCATATTGAAAAAGACATTACTCGAAAGTTTCTCATAAAAGGTGTCCAGAGAACAGCAAACAAAAATGGTCCCAGGCTTAAAAGAAAAATCATATGGGACTGTTTAAGACTTTTAAACCTTCCTCCTGTAGTCTACGGACGTCTTCGAGTTGACCTCATTGAAACATACAAATTGCTTAATGGGAAATATAACATCGACTCTGCCAAATTGCTACCACAAGTCTGCCACACAGCAACTACAGGTCATAACTTCAGCAAAACAGAGATTTCATGAAAATTGCAAGAAAAATGTCTACTCCCTACAAATATTTGACTACTGGAATGCTTCACCAAAATCAATTGTAAAGTCCTTTGTAAAATCTCTAATTTTAAAATCTCTGAACTCTTTCAAAAGCCAAGCTGACAAGATATCTGGCAACCTTTGTTTCTCAGTTGAATCTCCATTCCATTCCAATTGCACGCATTTTTTATAAGACACCTAGGTCTGGGCTGGTAGCAAGTTCCTTAAATTTTAGGACATTTCTGCTACCAAAAGTTTCAACTGAGTGTCTTAAATTTTTAATGTTCTAACTGATAGATTTAAATTCACTTTTGGTAAAAGGGCTTCCAAAGTACCTATTAAGATCTCAAAACGAGTATTAACAGAATTCGCACTGAAAACAATGTCAAAACATTTTTAACATTGTACAGTTTCAAAACATTTTTGAGTGACCTGGGAAAATTAAAGTTGCAAATTACAAAGTTTCTTAGCTTTTATAATCCAGGTAGCAAAGTTTCTTAATTTTGAATGGAGAAAAATTGAGAATGCAGTTTCTTATATAAGCGGTTTCTCGTAAAAAAAATGAGTGTACACCATATTTTAACTAATAAAAAATCTATAAGTAATTTTGATGAAAAAAAACGCTATAACATTGTGTGTGTGTGTGTGTGTGTTCTCACGCTAATGAATGATATGTCTGTTGTTAGGATATTATCTTTTTAACCAGAAAAACCAATAATAGGTATGAACGCAAAGATCTACAACAGGCCTCTGGCCTACATGCAGGAAAATCGTATTATAGTATAGCATGATCGTATCTAACAATATCTTGGGTATGCACAGTCAAAGTTATTTTGTTCAGAGACATGGGAGCCAGGGGCACAGAGGGCACTTACCCTCAAGTTTTCAAAAATACCCTATTTCAACCTCAAGATGGCATTTTCTACACTTCTTTTAAAGTTCATACAAAGTTTTAGAAAGTGCCCTGCCAGTTCTAAAAAGTGCACTTCAGATAGCTGTGCCCCTCCCAAGTAAGATCTGCTTCCAACATCCCTGCTTTTGTTTTTTATTATATATCAAATAGACGGGTCTGTTGTTCCTTTCAGACGTGCAAGTGTGTACTCTGCAGACTTGATGTGACAAATTGCCCAGTAGATGTTGCCAATAGGTTGGGGTGACAACCCAGACTGCAGAGTGCTACAGAATGTGGTACGCACCAGACTGGAATTTAAGTGAACCTTACACCAAGCCATAGAAAGAACAATCAAACAATAGAGATTGGCATAATCTGTGTGCTGCATGGTGTTCACAGATTTCACTTGTGAGCACATGCACTACTAAGAAGCGATCTTGAGAAACAAAGAGAAATGGGTTCATATAAAACCGACAATGAGAAACATATTCGGTTCTACAAAACTGAGACCTTGCCAAGAACTGCCATACATAAGTCTAGGCACTTTCTGGTATGCACAACCAAATTTCTTTTGTTTCCTATTTTGTCAATTTGAACAGTCTATTGTTTCTCCTGTGTGAAAGAGCAATGCTCTTCACTCTAGCAAGGTGCAGCCCCCAAACCCAGGGGTACATGATTAACCATTGATGGGGGTCTGGTGCCCAGTTTTCAGAGCAATACCCATTTCTAATTGCCACTGAGACGCCTTTGCACCCACTCATATGAGGGATTTTCCATTGTTTCAGCCAGAAAAGGACCAACTTCTAGGGATTTTTGTGCCTTCAAAACCACCCATAACCATTGTGGAATCCATGCAGCCTACACCAGAGATCCCCAGCGCGGAGTTACAATTTTCTATTGTTCTTCTATTGTTTTGGCAAAAATCTCTGGCATGGACTTTACATGGGTTCCACCAGGGTACCCATATGGGCAGCACATACCTGAAACCTCAACAATTATGTACCCCTCCATCCAGAAGGCACCCAAATAGCCACTAACAAAACTGATGGCCATATTGGAACATTTTGCAATCGAAATATTTTTGAAGAGACCCACATCTCAATATTTCCCAGAACTGCCTCGTGAATAATTTTGATTTCTGGAAAATTTCTTGGAACATAAAGTGCAGCACCTTTGCGCAATCATGCACGAAGCACACGTGAAACGGTTAAAGAGGGGCGCCAAATCTGCAAAAATCTACCATGACGAACGAAGTTAGGCCTTCTTATGCAATCAGATATGTTGCAAACTAAACTACACTTTTGACCACAAATCTTCAATGTAATCCTTGAAATTTAGATGCCAAGCAGATCGGTGTACTTAAATCTCCAAGAGGGTCGACGCAGCGCAGTACCTTTCCTACTTTACACTTGAAGCTCTTCCTTCTTCTAGAATATTCAAAAAATTCTTCCCCCAAAATGTCAGGCCGCTATCAAACACTAAAATTACAATCTTTGATCATTTTTTCAGGATATCTCTTTGCCACTTCCAGAAGACTACTTACCATAATATAATCTTGATTTTTGTCTTGAATCTGTTATCTCAATGGGTAGATTTCAAGTCAAGGGGTACTTACTTTCTCTCTTGGTACCTTCTTGATTATCCTCGTCTTCAACCAGATGCTCTAATTAACGCGATAACGCCGATCGGGGTTATGATCTGTTGCAATCTCTTGCGAAATATGTTGAAATATTGATTTATCTCAATATCTGTGTAATTTTCTTGGTATTTGGTGATCTTGTGCTTGAGAAATTGCCAGCTAACTTGTCTGCTTCTTTTCCGTCTTTGTTTGGCGGTCTTCGGCCTGTGTTCAATTTAACCCACACTTCGTAAAGTTCCCGGATGTATTGTTTAGTTGAATTTAGGAAAAGGCCACGCGCTCTTTGACATCCTACCTGCACGTGTCGAACCTCTATTTGTTTCCAGAGGTAGTTCAAAAGAATTTAATATTTTTTGTATTTACCGTGGAGTAGGTCCAGTTCGTTCATATTCTTTACATTTTCAAGATTTTTTATTAGAAGGGGAATGACAAAATAAAAGGAAGAGGTGCGGTAAGGGGTAGGCAACTTCTTTCTCACCATATTAGATCACCATATTTCTTAATTTTCGGCAAAAACTGTTGCTGCTTTTCCCCCTAAGATTTAATTCAAATTCTAATATATGGAAGCTAATTTGAAAATGTGTTTACAAAACCTAAACAACTTCCATTTCATTCTTCTACCGTCTGCCATTCCTGATTAAAGTATTGAAATGTTTCTGCCATTTTTACATGTAGTTCTTGTTCTGAAAGGACGGAAGCATGCAGGTGGGTAGCTAGCAAGTGAAGCTTGCATTCGAAGAAGAAGCACTTGAATTATTTTACCAAAGCAGTTGATTATCATGACGAATAGTCTGTAGTTGAATTTTATTCTAGAAAATTTGATCAAGTAAAAGTTGTGTTAAATTTCACCGACAAAGCAACCCCAACGCAACATGAAAAGTTTGATGAAATTTTGAACTGCGAACATGCTAATAATCAATTTCTTCCTGAATCAAGCAAAATAGGGCCTACTCCTGCAGTTTCAGGAGAACCGCCATTTCAGTCATACACGAGAAGATAATATAATATTCTAGCAAAAGTTATACTGCGTTGCAAGTGAATCAAGGTGAGAAACAACAAAAAGCTCTCTTTGAGAGGTATCCAACCCCTATCCAACTGAACTGTTATTTCGCATGCAAGCAAGCTTCTATCTGTCATCATTGCTCTAATCCTGCTGCTTGGACACTTTTTATCATTTTAACAGAATGAGTTCGAAGGAAAATGAAATAGTTATGTAGACATAGGCCTTCAATGAATGTATTCATAATTTGGATGTGATGTGATTTGGGTGTTGTCCGGACGTTTCCACGAAGATATGTCGTGAACTTTACAGCATAAATTTGCAGTCAGCTTGATTCAGGTACTCAGCCTTTGCTCGCAAATTACCAAGGGACCAATCATTATTAATGCCGGGTAGGGGGCCGGAAGATATTTTCAGTAGCACACAAAATTTTTCATGGCCCCTCAATTGCCCTCCTAAGATTTTTAATGACCCCCCATTTTACAGCTGTAATTTTTCATGGTCCCCTCTTCATGTATGTCAAAGTTTAGTAGCATGTTTCTAACCAGATACTCACAGTTCATCAGTATTGTGTACAATCCATCCAAGGATCGTGTAACAAAACGGAGAATGGAGAACAAAAGAACAGCGGTGAAAATGAAGGAAAGCGGCAGCTGAAAAGTTCTGCAAATTTTTTGTCCATTATTTTTGGGGGAGAAAGGCAAGACGTTATAAAAATGGTTGAAGAAAAAAATTTTGCATTTTCAGTTGGCCCTGAGTCTTTCATTCAAGGAGAGTAAGCTCGCTTTACTGAAGCCAAGCTTCCACAAGTCTGGACTTGAACTTCTCCTGACCAAATACGTCTTCACATCAGAAATTGCTGACATAGTTGATGGGCATTTGTCAAAAATAAAGATTATTCTAGCCAAAAGAAAGAGCCCAGCAAAGAAAAGGAAGACAGGAGTCCATACGAATCTTGAAACAGCTTTCAACAAGGCAACCAAGACATTTCTGATTCTGGAAGTAATGACTTTGATGATAATGATAGTGATAGCAGTGAAAATGAACTTGATTAATATTAAACTTGAGACTGAAAGACTATTACGCACAGCATATTTGGACATCAACTTTAACTAATATAGCAATTTGGCTGAATAGAGTTTTGTTGATTTGATTGATACTTTTGGTGGAAAATTCTGGTAATTTTTTAATGGCCCCCCATTTTTGAGACTTTAATTTTGGTGGCCCCCCC